>CM074311.1:8792707-9015207 GCA_037194245.1 Opsariichthys bidens | reverse complement strand
AGAGTCCGTGAGATAGGAGGGCAGGACATCTGGTGGCAGGTGAGTGAAAGACAGCCGAACAGGATTCATAACACCCGCGTTACTCTCGGCTTCCGGTTTTATTTACCCCAAACACGCTTCAATATGTGTTTTATTAGACAGGTGAGTTTTCGCTCGCACTCGGCGCTGTTCTGCTTTATGCTACAGTAACATTATTAATCTCATCCATGAACATAATTCCTTCCCAAGTCCATTCCCAGATTCTTTTCCATTAGCTGTAGACGTGAAGATGACACCTCCCATGAATGCACAAAACCTTCGTTTTGAATAAACGACCTCTAGTGGCAAAAATTACATATTGTGCCTTTAAATGGAAAAACTACATATATAAATGTTAAATTAATAATTTCAAATTATATAAAACTACTTGCGTGCACACTTGAGAATATTTTATTTAAGCAATCGACTGATGGCTGGAACAAATGCTGGACATGATAACATGATCAAATAAAAAGAAACTTTAAATCATTTACTCAAATGAAATTTTTACCGGAGTCATATTTTATTAAAGTGCCCCTCCTAATTTAGTTTCGGAGGTCTCCTACAATGTGTTCTGAACGAATGCAGTGCAGTTCCTTCGTCTGGGAGACGATTACCGCACACTTTTCAGCGTTTTTACATTCATAAACAGCTATATTACACATTACATATCTGAAAAGCATAATAAAGACACTTTAAAGTTCATGAGTCAGGCCGACGGTGTGGAACACAGCCACCGGCTGGGTGTGTTCCTGCCTAGTTTGACAACACCCAAACAACGCTGGGTTAAAAAAAACAACCCAAGTTGGGTTGAAAATGGACCAACCCAGCAATCGGGTTCAATGTTTGTCCAATGTTCTGGGGAGTTTTATTTCACTCAACTATTGTTTAAAAATGACAGTGTGTTGTCTGCCTTGAAATGAGGCCAAAATATGATTAAAAATTAGACCATTACTAGAAGTGACAATAATAAGAACAACCCAAAAGGTGAATATCTATTAATAAGACGTGTAATAAATGTGTAATAACACATTAATAAAATGTAAAAATTTAAACTTAAGCAATATAGTAATTTAATCAATAGCTGGGTTAAATAAAACTACCCCAGCAGGATGGGTCAATCATTTAACCCAAGCACTGGGTTATTTTTAACCCAGCAGTCTACTTTCACCGAACACTGTTCTGCTGAACTTCTTTCATGTTCCACTTCGACGACGAGTAAATCAACTACTCCTTTGACACATTCTTTGGATTCTGGGTAAAACACACGGTCTCAGGATGTCATCGCTGATTAAATCCAGACAGAGAAAGATCAACATTTCCACATGGAGGCTCGAAACAGCAGCGCGCGACCTGCCCCGGCCCTGGAGGAGACCATCGACTTCACGACACTCCTTACATGCTTCACATGCCTCTCACACACACACACACACCATGAGAAAGTGGGGCAGTGGCTGTCCTGGTTACAAAGACCCACTCCCACCATCTGCTGCTGCATCACTGCAGCGACACAGTCATTCGTGCCTTCATCCCGCGCTCAGGCACGATGTAGACGGGGTGGAAAAAAGCCACATGTCGGCCTGCAGGCCGTGCCGTCAAGCCTGGACTTGAACACTAGACCAAGCGATTGAGTCATCGTGTTCTGTAGTATCGGCGCGACTCGAAGCGTGCTCGGTCATGTGGAGGAAAGGGTTGCCATTTTACATCAAACCTGACGGGCAGCTTTCGCATCAAATGTGGCGCTTCCTGTCGAGCAACTTTTTCTTAAGGAATTGCCAAGCAATCAATGGCTGATACGCATCTCACCTGTTGGTTTGTGTCTCGAGAGAATGACTGGTTGGGAAGTCAGGGTTAAACGTGAGGTTGTTTGCAAACATCCGACGCAAATCGTTACAGATCGTGTCACTTTAAGTTCCTTACGGGCTGTAAATCAGGAGTGAAGTAAACTCTCCTGACAGAGGAGGATCGCTAAGAGCCGCTGAAACACTTAAAATTCGACAGTCACGTTGAGAAATTCTCAGACGAATCATAAATACATCAATCTTTCTCTTTTGGATTTGATTTTTTTTTTTTTTTTTTTTTTTTTTTACGCATGCTTATTTTTACTTACATTTTAAAAGAGCAAATAAAACTCGTGAGTTTTTTATAAAATAATTTAATTAAATAGTATGAGCAAAATAAAGTAAATTAAAATAAAATGCATTATGTAAGAATTTAAAACAATTATACACATTTATTTTTATTATATGAATACGATAAAAAAATAATTAATTTGCCAGATGATGAATCTATTTTTATTTCTTGTTTTTTTTTTTTTCCATTTATGCTTTTTTTATTATTAAATAGTAATAATTAAATTAAAATAAATATCGAAAGAAAATATATACTTACTTTTATTATATGAATGCAATTAAAATATAAAGTTAATAGACTAAATATTAATATTATAACAATAAAAATATGAATCTAAAATGTTTATTCTTTAGTAAGCTATTTATTTATTACATATTATTTTATTATCATATAAATTAAAGAGTAATTAACTCCAATTAAAAAAATCAATAAACTAATACATACTATTAATATAAATATTTTTTATTATGTAAATAAAATTAAATTTTTTCATTTCATGTTTTCTTTTTCATTAAAGTTTTTTTTATTTAAATATAAAAAAATGTTTAATAAAATAACTATTTTCATGCATTATTCATCAACTAAAATAAACACAATAAACTTAACAGACTAAATATTAATATTACAATAACAAAAATAATGACTATAAATGTTTTTTTCTTTAATAGGCTATTTATATATATATATATATATATATATATACATATCAAATCAAATTAATAGTTTATTCGTTTAATAACATGAACATTTTAATTAAATAGAAAAAAGATAAAATTACAATATATTACGTATACTTACAAATTTAAAGCAATTACATAATTACATATTCTGAATGCAATTAAAATATATACAGTAAACTTAATAAAGACTAAATAATAATATTACAATAATAAAAAAA
Organism: Opsariichthys bidens; assembly: GCA_037194245.1. Lineage (NCBI taxonomy): Eukaryota > Metazoa > Chordata > Actinopteri > Cypriniformes > Xenocyprididae > Opsariichthys > Opsariichthys bidens. Next base: position 9,012,158 of record CM074311.1, on the reverse strand, counting down.
AATAACAAATGTTTTTTTTTATACATTTTACGAATATAAAAGCTTTATTTTTAACAGTTATTTTTACAATCAGTTTTACGATTCAACAAATTTGCATACGCTGATATGATTGCCCAGTTCCAGCATAATAAAAACTTTGAGGAAGCAGATCGGACGAGAATCTGATCTATAAAACTGGACTCGATCTCTCGAGCTCGACACATTAATCCAATCCTCACACAAGTTCCGTGTCTAATCGCAGACGCTCAGAAATGCGTCGTCCCGAAGACGACACGAATCCCACATCCTCCGTTTGGAAGTTTGAGGTAATTCTGGAGGATTTGAGCAAAACTTCATATGTCTCCAGACACACCCTCGACATACACGACACAAATCCCGTCCAGGATTACAAATCTAATCCACTAACCATCAATAAGATCAAGCTTTTTGAAGACTCGCCCTAAAGCTTTTCCATTTTACAACCATATTTCCTGTCCGATCCCCTCAGCGGTGCTGGCGGTCAGAACAGAGCAGCGCGCGGGCTTACCTGAACATAATTACTCTCACAGTAGTCCGCGACCCTCGTGAGGTTCTGGTAACTCTCTACAAGAGCTCGTTTACCGGCGGGAATCTCTTCCTCTAGTAACATCTGCAGCTCTGCCATCTTACATGTCTCCGCGGAGCTTCCTACTCCTCGACTCTGGGATTTGATTGAGAGCTCGAGCTCAGCCCTCGCTCTATTGAGTCGAATCTTTTCGGCGAATCGGTTCGCGAAACAAGACGATTCGTTTGCTTGTTTTTGTTTTTTTATGCCGAACTGAATCAGTTGGAATTTGAATCTCGAGTCAACGACTCACTGAACCGATAAACGCGCGACTCGTAATAACTAGCGACCTCTGGTCTGATGTACTATACAATCACATCTTATAAGTGACTTTTATTTCTGTTTAAAAGATGTTTTCTTTGGTTTATTTGACTATTCAAAAGAGAAATATTACTTTAATTAACTTGTGCTTTCTATTAGCTAAAGTTCACATTCATAGACAAAAATTTGCTGGCTCTAAACCTTTTTTCTCTCTATTTAAAGATGACTTGTAAATATATGGAAAATATTCAATACTCTATCAATCCCAAAGCAATGGGAACCGTATCCCTGTATTCTTTCTTTTTGTCCTCTTGAGGATTAAATTAATTGGATTGTTGTTGTTTTGTTCCCCTGGCAACTTTTTCACCTGTTTGTTTTTATTTTGTTTGTTTTTGTTTTCTGTTTCTATGTGTATCTGTGTTGATTTAATGTTTTGATGTAATGTTTAATAAACAAAAATACAAAACAAAAAAAACTAGCGACTTGATTATTTATTTATTTATTTATTATTAAACATGACATTACATCAAAGCATTAAAAACAAAACAAAAAAACAAACAGGTGGAAAAACTTGCCAGGGGAACAAAACAACAAAAATGCAATAAATTTAAACCTTAAGAGGACAAAAAGAAAGAATACAGGGATACGGTTCTCATTGCCTTGGGATTGACAGAGTTTTTAATCTTTTCCATATATTGTCATACGACAATGAGTGGGTTATAGCCTGCAAATACATGAATTTAATTAATCCTATAAATTAATTTACAATACCCATTTCCAATAACTTCAGAGAGAAATAAAAAAAATAACAATACGCAAACAATGTTTGGTTTAACAATTAACATTTATGTTGCCTTCATATGTGTTACGAATATCCTAGGTAAAGAAAAATAAAAAAATAAAATGGATGACCTCCTCGTAATCGCGACTTCAGTAGTGATACTTATCAATATACAATCCGATATCACGTGACGTTAGGAATAAAATGCAATCGCGGGATGTCAAGGACACGCGGTGACGTAATTACGTGCAGACGCAAAAGAATCAGTTTAAACGGCTCGGTTCGCTCGAAAGAACCGATTCTGTGAGTCAGAATCCACAGCGTCACCGTCGTTGCTGAGCGAATGGAACGCTGGGAATTGTAGAGTCACAATTCCTCAAGCAACGAGGGTCGGAAAGATTTGCTGCGTTTCCTTTGCGCATAGAATTACCAAACGCATATGTTACTCTAGAATTATGCGTCAGAAAAAAATCGTGAAATTCGCAGTCGGGTGCGGTTTCTTTGTCATAAAGCGCCTTGAGTAAGCTGACTACATTACCCAGAATGCTACGCGAGTCGCTAAAGAATTATGGTACTCGAAGGATTAAAATACCGATATCGCGAGACCCAGAGCAGCGCCGTTGTCTAAAAGAAACTACAATTCCCAGCAAACACACGAGAATAGCCGTCGTATGTTGACTGTCAGGTAGTCTCGATGAGGTCGCAGTCTCTCCAGCACAGCAGGTACAGCAGCAAATGGTGAAGTATCAAAAGCGCGCGGTTTTACCGTCGTTTCGATCCTTTCTAGCGCAAGTCGATACAGAAATATCACATTCAGTAGTATTCGGGGCACTTTCAGTCATGTCTTGCTTGTCCTTCAGGATTTGTCGGGACGTAATGGCTTGTTTGTGGCTTTGTTTACTTCTTTTGGATTCATATGTCGTGTTTCGAACTTAAGGCTGAGGTGTACCGTCACATTAATCGCTTCATGTGCTGCTAGGTTTGATCCAGATCTCGCGGGGGCGGTTAGATTGTCATGATGGAGGGTGACAACAAACCCGTGTACGAGCAGAGCTTCAATGCTGCTGTCAAAGTCATCCAAAGTTTACCTTCAAACGGTGAGTAGATCGGTCAGAGTTAAACACTACTGTCACGTGATGCAGTCCCGCCATCAAATGACAAATTATCAGGGGTTTCTGTGGTCAACGCGATTAGCCTACATTCATCTGGGTTAGGTGCTGAAATAGCTCGTGTGCCATTAGCCCTCATTAGGGTGCATGTATGGCATCACGTGGTTTGTTACCACACGACAACATGCTGAATGTAATTTGTGTGTGGAAAAGTTCATTTACCCCAAACCAGTATGCTGTAGAAGATCTAATATTGGATTATGTTTTGTTGATTTGATGTTTCTTTCCCCCCTCGATCAGGTTCATTTCAGCCTTCCAATGACATGATGCTGAAATTTTATAGCTACTACAAGCAAGCAACTCAAGGCCCCTGCAACATTCCCCGGCCAGGATTCTGGGATCCCGTCGGCAAAGCCAAATGGTATTGAACCTGCCGAATGTCCATATTTGTACATTTCCGAAGAAAAGGCAAAAGCTCCACGTCCCCGCCGTTAAAAAAAATATATACCGACATTTACCTACGAATACATTTATTAACAAGTTTGTGAGAATTTTATGAGAACTATGATGTAAGCATTCTTTACAAATATATTTAAATCCGTAACACTAACCTTACATACTTTAAAAAAAAAAAAAAAAAAATCTAATTTTAGAACAATTGGAATATTTTAATATATTGATTTGGACTAGCTGCAATACCGCTACGGCCCACCAGGGGGCCTCACAGTTTGGGAAGCACGGTTTATCGTGTTTAAAGGTGATTTTTCTATCACTGTTAAAGAGGTCATATTTTGACTTTTTACAAAGTCTTGATTTTGTTTTTCGGCGTACTCGAATATTTTACGTTATTGCAGCTCCTCTCTTCTCAGTCTGTCAGTAACGCTCTGTTTAGTTCCTGTCTTAATGAAGCCCCTCCTTCTGAGAAGCACAATGTGCTCTGATTGGTGGGCTGTGTTGTGATTGGTGTTTGGGAGATGCCCCGCCCCTTACCACAACTGGCAGTTTCAGCACACTACTAACTAACTCAACCAGGCCCCGCCCCTTTATTCTGCACATGAATTATTTAAATGAGGAAGAAAACTCTAGATTCAGGGAGTTTTTCACACTCAAACAGCAACATCACACACTAAAGAAAGATCAACGTGGACAAAAACAATAGTTCCTCTTGAATATAGTTTCTAATATAACAATTTAATAAAAGTATTTTATTTTGCTTTGTTTGCTTGAGCTGCCCTTCACATTAGTTTATGGCTCAACCAATGGTGTGAGTGTTTGGTCAATCAGTCAATATTTTTGTAGTTCCACTTGATGCTAAAATAACATACTTCACACCTTCACTGTCACCGTCCCTCCGGTGGGACGTTTGCCATTTAAAAATGACCTATAATACGCCTTTTCACAAAGTCTCTGGTGTCTCTAGAATGTGTGTGAAGTTTCAGCTCAAAATCCCCCACAGATCATTTATTTTAGCTTGTCAAATTTGCCCCCATTCACACACCGTTTTTGTGCGCGTCCCTTTAAATGCAAATGAGCCGCTGCTCCAGAAGAGGGCGGAGCTTTAACAGCTCAACAACAACAACAAAGCTGGAGAATCTCACGCTGACAAAATGAGGAAAGTGTTCAAACTGATGGAGAGACTCTTAGACGTTTCTGAACAAACTGCGAATCATTTGAAAGCTTGTCTGATTTTCCAGTCCAAATTTCAAAGGAACAGTAATTTATTAGATTATTTTCAGAGCTTTATTTTAGAATAGCAATGAACGTGGAAAATCATGAAAGATTAGAGTTTCACAAGTAACATCCATTCAAAAAAAAACATTTAGCTCACGTCTGTGTGCTTTCCGCGTACTTTGTGTTTGTTAGAAATGAAATGAAATGCGCCCACACTACTTCTGAATAGGACGTCTACTTCATAAATTGTATGAAATTGATGGAAATTTATAGTTAAGCTCACTCCAACCATATATGGAAATGGAAGCCCTTATATGGTCACCAATGGAGTCTGGCCGTCATCTAGTGGAGAAACTTGGTACTGCGCCCAAACAAAATATCCCTGAAAGCTCATTTTTTGAGATCTCAAACTAAAATTTGGAACTTTGACTTGATTTTCTTGCAAGATTTGAGTTGAACATGTTTTGTAAAATATATATATTTTATATTAAATATTAAATATATATATATATTTTTTTTTTTACACTTTTCATAAACGTGTAAAAAAAAAATTATATATATATATATATATAATTTTTTTTTTTACACTTTTCATAAACTTCTATTTGACTCGAATAATCTCCAAAGTGTCTTCTTTAATATAAAAAGAGACCAAGCTTAAGTCTGCACTCTGACGCATTCCAAATTTACAACAACTGAAGTTGGAAATGTCATTTTTGGGTTGTTGTGGTCTAAATAGTTTAGATCCGTGTCAATGATCTACTGAAAGCGAACTGCTGTTCCGTCGAAAGTTCAGTGAGATAAAAGATCAGTATCAGTGACATCTGAATTCTATTATTAGGAACGTCTTGAAACGCTGCTCTGAAAGTTCCTCATTTGTACTTCTGTTAAAAACAATTTTAAAACCTTTAATGTAACCACTTTTCCCACTTTATCATGCCTCATGTTGTTCTGCCTCCTCTATCTTTTCTCCATTCGTCCTGCGAGTTCGAGATCCTGACATCTGTGTTGACATGGAGCCTATCGCTGACTCTTTCCTGGTGTTTGTGTTTAGGGACGCGTGGAATTCTCTTGGAGAAATGGCGAAAGAGGAGGCGATGGCGGCCTATGTGGATGACTTGAAACTGGTATTACGGTTTGAGTTCTTTCGCAGTGTTCGACAACGTTTGTGTTTCAGCTTTGTTGTGACTGTTTTAAATTTGCCGGACAGATTCTGGAAAGCATGCCTGTAACAAACGAGGTCGAGGAGCTTCTGCAGGTCATCGGACCGTTCTATGAGCTGGTGGATGAGAAGAGGAAGATAACGCAAGTGTCGGATTTGAGCACAGGTAAACTGACCCACGGCGCCTTCAAAATCATATTTTGCACAAAAAGAAAACAACAATTTGTGATTCGGTCTGCGTTCTTTCCGCGTGTTTTACATGCTCAATAGAGATCAAAATCAAATCAAATGCTGCCGAACTGGCCATACTACCTCTGAAGAGGATGTCTACTTCATAAATTGTATGAAAATTATGGAAATGTATGGTTCAGATCACTCAAAGAGTCCTTATATGGTCACCAGTGGAGTCTGGATGACATCTAATCAATATTATTTTATACTTTATGCAATAAAAAAAAAAAAAATTCCTAACATTTTCAACATTCAGTTGGGTGGATTATGTATGGTAATGAGAATTTTGAGGGAAAATGTGCCTATCCGACACGCAATCCTAAATTAGGCTTAATATCCTGTATGTAAAATATAAGATTTGGGGTGAAATATGACTGGATTTGTCTTTGTAATAAACGTGTATTACACAAAATGTAGTAAATCAAAAGTAATGAAGATGTAGCAATTCAAATTAAACAATTAAATTGTAAAAACATCAGAAAATTAAGAAATTGTTCACAGTTTCATTTGTCTAAAAATGTCAGTTACTTCTAGAAAGGATTTTTTAAATAATTACATTGTCGTAGGAACAAACACCATTAGAAAATAATGCATATGACTATATATATTTTCATACACTAATACGTTCACACGGATTTGGAATGAATTATGATTTTACTCAGTACAGACATTAAATTTATCAAAAGTGAAACATAATACATAAATATACAAGGAAATGGGTATTTACACTTTCATTTCCTTATTTATGTGTAATTGTATTTATTTTTATATAATACATGTAATTAAGAAAATCAATAAATGTGGAAATAAATGTAGACAAATACATATGTACATCAATGAATTCCTTTCTCTTTTAATGTATGTGTTATTTTTGTTTTATGTCATGTAGTGGCTGAATTTTTGAGCGCAAGACAAATTTCTTTCAGGGACAATAAAGTATATCTTAATATATAAATAAACATGTAAATACTTTTTTTTTTTTTTTTTTACATATCTTCATATTTTTATGTATTTTGGCTACTTTTTGGATTCCATGCACACCATGGCTCTCACAAAAATATGAATCAATGACTGAATTTTTTATTCCATGACTTCCATAGAAGCTCGTTTCCGTCATGAAATAAAAAATATAAAGGGTAAAAGCAACTTTTTGTCTCACGATTCTGACTTTTTTCCCTTGCGATTGTTTAAATTGATCTCACAATGCAAATTCGTGTCCGTCATTGTTTTTTCATTATTAATCAAGGATATTTTAGATTGATTTAAAAAGTGACAGGTTTAAATGTTACAAAATACTGTTTTCAACACTCATAATAATCATAAATGTTTCTTGAGCATCAAATCATCATATATGAGGGATCATGTGACACTGAAGACTGAAGTAATGATGCTGAAAATTCAGCTTTGATCACTGGAATTCATTATATTTGGAAAACATTGTTTTAAATCGTAATATTTCAAAATATTACTCCTAATTTTTTTCGTTTGATCAAATCAATTGCTGAGCATAACAGTTTGCATGACCTTATTACCCCTTTGTTTCACGTTCAGCCCGCTTGGAAAGATTTGCTAGGCAACTTGAAGGCAAGTGAAATTCAGTGTGTTCTCCCAGTAGTGCCGTAGTAGTCCAGGTTTTTTCCTCGGACGGTCATTAGTGTAGTTTTCCGGGTTCGGGACAGAGTTGTAGTGTTACTGATGCCATCTTTCCTGATAGAGCAGACCTTTTAGAAAGTGTGCCTGTCATGTTCCCATCAAAGCATCATGTTCTGTTGTTTTCGCCAGGATTTGGGAGCCTGCTGACCTCTCCACCCAAAAGTGTCACAAAAAGCATCATCAGGACAATGGAGATGAACGGCAGCCTGGACGGTTTCTCCGTCAAAACGGCAGAAACGCCAAAGATTAAATCAATGGAGCTGGAAGATGGAGAAGATGATTATGAGGAAGAGGAGAAAGAAGTGAAAAAAGGTACTCCGCAGTACTAAACCGCATTGTGAGCAGTTTCGCAGCTCCAATGTGATGATAATACATTTGCTTTTTCGACAACTTTGTTGTTTTTAGCCTCACAACCGAAGAAAAGGGCTTCCACCGGAAGACTTATTGGACCGGTATCTAACGGCGGTGTCGGTCAACATAAAGCCCTGACCAATGGAACACACGGGGCTCTGTCTGACCCGAACGGGCAGGAGTTGGAAGAAGAACCAGAAAGCGTTAACCATGACGGAGACATCACAGAGCTCAACAGACACATCAAAGGTGAGGAAAACACAAGAATTGTGAGATCTTGAACTCACTGTCAGTAGTTGTCTGAACTTAAATGGTTAAAGACTCATTGTCTTGCGTATGAAACAGAAGATGTGTCCGGTTCTCACCATGTGGCCAGTGATTCGGACAGCGAGGTGTACTGTGACTCTATCGACCAGTTTGGTGGAGAAGAAGTAAGCAGATTTCAGCTCATTTACTTTATGCTGAGAAGATACAGGTGTGACATTTTGGCAAAATGTTGTGACCAAAGGTGGCCATTGTCTATTGTTAATAGTGCAGCTTTCTGATGGTCGACTTGAATTTTGCTGAGAGACACGTCTATTTTTATGCTATTTTAACGAGTATTTCAGTGACTATATTCTGATGATGAACTATTACAGTACTGATGCTGTTAAAGCTCCCTCAGGACACATGACATTTCACCAGAGGTTTTCTTAAAGAGTTCTTCAAGAGGTCCTTGATTTTGATTTCACTTGAGTAACTTCAGTTAGTGTGTAATGTCGCCGTTTGAGCAGAAACAACATCTGCAAAGTTACGACGCTCAAAGTTCAATGCGAAGGAAGCAGAAATCACTTTTTAAGGACTACAACGAGCTTCTTCCTGGGTTTGTGACATCACTAACCCTAAAATTTACATAAACCCCGCCCCTGAGGACACTCAACAAAGGGGGCGGGGCCATGTCGGGCTCCTTTAGAGAAGAGGAAGAGTTGTTGTAGTCGAGTGTTGTTGATGCCGTCATTTTACGCCGGACCGCTTCACAAACGAGGGTCGATTCAAGGAAAAAAAGATGAGCGTGACGACACACGCTAGTCGATCATAAATTTATCCACTAACTGTTCAGAAACGTCTTCCTGAGTCTCTCCATCGGTTTGAACACTTTCCTCATTTTGTCAGCGTGAGATTCTCCAGCTTTGTTGTTGTTGAGCTGTTGAAGCTCCGCCCTCTTCTGGAGCAGCAGCTCATTTGCATTTAAAGGGACACACACAAAAACGGCCCAAATAGAGGAAATTTGACAAGCGATAATAAATGATCTGAGCTGAAACGTCACTGGAGACTCCAGAGACTGACATTACATCTTGTAAAAGGAGTGTTACACAGTAGATCCCCTATAAGAACGTTCTGCGCATATGGTCAATTGTTTGCCTGAATTCTAGCCAAATGTCTACAATGCACATGCTTTTGTCCCTGGACACCAGGGATCTGAGATACACGTCACTCACTCACTGGACGTGGCTGAGGAGAGGCACAGCAGGCTGTCCTCCACGGAGGAGGTCAGGTCACAGGAGGAGCTGCTGGGACGGGAGGAAGGCGTACAGCATGGCGGAGAAGACGACGGACGGAGCAGCAGAGGAGGTTCTCAGAGACGGGGACTTCCTGTGAATAGAAGTAACAGTTCTGTGGTCAGAAGGGAAAGAGGTAAAAACCTGGCAGCCGAAAACCGTAACCATGACATCTCTGTTTCAAAACTTTGATTTTTATTGCCTACATAAGGCCCCCGATACATTCCTGACAAAGTGCTTAAGAAGTTTGATGGTGAACAAACCAAACTGACAACACTTTGCAGATACACTAGCATAAAAACCAAAGCATACTTTGGGCTTTTTGATGGTGATTCACAATGAGCTACAGCACATACTTACGTATTCATCTAAACGTCACTCCCAGCAGCTTTGGGATGTTTTCTAACAGTATATCTCTCCGAAAGGATTTCAAACCCCCAAGCGAAAAGCAAAAACGACGTGAATACATCTTCACAAGCATAGAAATACACAAATATTGGCATAAAATGAATTTCCTGCCTTCCTACCAGTTTTGGAACAGAGTCCTCAAGTGAACTTTGTTTCTGTAATCTGATAATGATCTACAGAACGTTGTTTTGAGCAGATGTTTCTCCTGTTGCGTCAGGGTCCAGGTCACCTGCGTCTGGCTCCGGGTCAGCGGGACCGCAGCAGGGCAGCGGGGGCGACGGGGAGCGCTGGGGGACGGGCGGACCTGTGACGGAGAATCTAAACGAACAGATCATCTGTGCTCTGGCTAGACTGCAGGAAGACATGCAGAGCGTGTTGGAGAGGCTGCACACGCTAGAAGCTCTGACCGCCGTGCAGGTCACAACCCAACACCTTTATCACACCAACATTAATGTGAAATGAATCTGAAATGTAACATTTGTCATGTCCCACTTCTCAGGCCCGATCCTTAGCGCTGCCATCAGACTACCTGTCGCCACCTGTACATAAAGCTAAGAAGGTAGAGTCGTTATTAATAAACTTATACAGTGGGGAGAACAACCAGGTGATTTCGCAGGTTTGCGCACTTACAAATCATGAAGAAGTCTGTCATTTTTATCATAGGTACTCTTCAACTTTGAGTGACGGAATCTAAAACAAAATCCATAAAATCACATTGTATGATTTTTAAATTTGCATTTTATTGCATGACATGCAGTAAGAATTCCGTCTCTCTCAGACCTGTGAGTTTTTCTTTAAGAAGTCCTCCTGTTCTCCACTCATTACCTGTATACAAGACACTCCATCAAACAGACTCCAACCTCTCCACAATGGCCAAGACCAGAGAGCTGTGTGAGGACATCAGGGATAAAACTATAGACCTGCACAAGGTTGGGATGGGCTACAGGACAACAGGCAAGAGCTCGGTGAGAAGACAACAACTGTTGCTGCAATTATTAGAAAATAGTTCAAGATGACGGTCGATCTCCCTCGGTCTGGGGGACCATGCAAGATCTCACCACGTGGGGCATCAATGATCATGAGGACGGTGAGGGATCAGCCCAGAACTACACGGCAGGACCCGGTCAATGACCTGAAGAGAGCTGGGACCACAGTCTCACAGAAAACCATTAGTAACACACTACGCCAACATGGATTCAAATCCTGCAGGTCCTCAAGCCAGCGCATGTCTGAAGTTTGCCAATGACTGTCTGGATGATCCAGAGGAGGAATGGGAGAAGGTCATGTGATCTGATGAGGCAAAAATAGAGCTTTTTGGTCTAAACTCAAGGAAGAAGAAGGATGAGTGCAACCCCAAGAACACCATCCCAACCGTGAAGTGTGGAGGTGGAAACATCATTCTTTGGGGATGCTTTTCTGCAAAGGGGACGGGACGACTGCACCGTATTGAGGGGAGGATGGATGGGACCGTGTATCCTCAGTAAGAGCACTGAAGATGGGTCGTGGCTGGGTCTTCCAGCATGACAACGACCCGAAACACACAGCCAGGGAACTAAAGAGTGGCTCGGTAAGAAGCGTCTCAAGGCCTAGCCAGTCTTCAGACCTGAACCCAATAGAACATTTTTGGAGGGAGCTGAAAGTCTGTATTTCCCAGCGACAGCCCCGAAACCTGAAGGATCTGGAGGAGTGAGCAAACCTGGTCCAGAACTACAGGAAACTGCAAAGGTCTGCTTTTCTGATTGTATCAAATACCGATGCCACGCAATAAAATGCATATTAATTACTTACCAATCACGCAATGTGATTCTGTGGATTTTTGTTTTAGATTCCGTCACTCACAGTTGAAGAGTCCCGATGATTAAAAATTACACTTGTGCAAAATCGGCCGTGTGTCAAATACTTGTTCTCCCCACTGTCAGTCTCTTTGCTCAAGTGTCTGCCAAATGCACACATGTAAATGTCATCTTGTTCAACGATGGAGCCAGTCCCAGATCGTTTTTATGCCACGATACCATTGCTGATATATTTGCTGTTATTGTTGTTCATTCTTGTCATTTCCACTTTACAGAAGCCATCCTGGTGGCCTTTTGACGTGTCTCCTGGAACGGTGGTCTTTGCCGTCATCTGGCCGTTTGTGGTGCAGTGGCTCATCCGGCTGTACTTTCAGCGCAGGAGAAGGTAAACACTGTCATTACATACTATTTTTTGCAATATTTACACTACTCTTCAAAAGTAAAACGAGTTTTAAAGGGTAAAAATCTCACCCTCAAGCTATCCTACGATCTTCTTTCAGACGAACTCAATCAGAGATACATTTTAAAACATCCTGGCTCTCCCAAGCTTTATAACGGCTGTGAACAGGGGCCCAAAGTAATTCCTCCATCCATCATGAAAGTAATCTTCTGAAGGCCTTCTGAAACAAAGTGATGGGGTTTTGTAAGAAAAATATCCATATTTAAAACTATAAATTCGAGTAACCCGATGTTTGACGCAGGATGAAAAGCTCCTACAGTCTAAACAAACTCGAGCTCCTCTTTTCTTATATGGAAATCCCTCTTTAAAATTTGTTCAGCTCTGTCCTCATCCTGCGTCGGGTCAGACGTCACTGCAAATCGATGCGTACGGTCATCCGCTGGAAGATAGTTATTAGTTTTAAGTATGGATTTTTTTTATCGCTTCACTTCAGAAGACCTTTATTAACCCCCTGGAGCCGAACTTTTATGATGGATGGATGGATGCACTTTTTTTTTTTTGGGAGAGCCAGGATGTTTTATAATATATCTCCGATTGTGTCATATACACGATGTCTTGAGGGAGAGTAAATCATGTGATCATTTATTTGTGATGATTTGCGTGAATACTTTGTATTGAATTGATTAAAAGGGACGTTTATAATGTTACAAAAAACTTTTTTCTATGATTTCCACAAATGTGTAAACGCAACCGTTTTCAACTTTAACTCTTTCCCTGCTATTACGGGAATGTTCCAGCAGTCCATGCTGTACAGTAGGGGGCGCTGTCACACGATTCCTGAGAGAGTACAGAACCTCCAGATCAAAAAGCAGAAACAAGCGATAGAAGCATTGCTTACGCACGTAGTAGTTTTTGATTAAAACAATTCCCAGCTTTTTGTTTCAAACGTTGTTTTTTTTATGACGCCCACATTGAAGTGTTGGTTATAAAAGAGATTCATGAAGCTAGAATAAGATTGTTTTTTGTGAAACCAGATGCTTAGATGTTCATGCAACTATATATTCCGGGACCATTTTGAAACTTTAAAAATACAGGCGGGGAAAGAGATTAATAATCATAAAAGTTTCTTAAGCATCATATCAGGATCATGTGACTCTGAAGACTGGAGGAATGATGCTGAAAATTCAGGAATAAATGACACTGTACTATATATTCACATAGAAAACACATGATTTACATTAGAATAATATTTCACTGTTTTACTGTATTTTTGATCAAATAAATTCAGCTTTGATCACTGGATATAAATGACACTGTACTATTTATTCACATAGAAAACACATGATTTACATTAGAATAATATTTCACTGTTTTACTGTATTTTTGATCAAATAAATTCAGCTTTGATCACTGGATATTAATGACACTGTACTATATATTCACATAGAAAACACATGATTTACATTAGAATAATATTTCACTGTTTTACTGTATTTTTGATCAAATAAATTCAGCTTTGATCACTGGATATTAATGACACTGTACTATATATTCACATAGAAAACACATGATTTACATTAGAATAATATTTCACTGTTTTACTGTATTTTTGATCAAATAAATTCAGCTTTGATCACTGGATATAAATGACACTGTACTATATATTCACATAGAAAACACATGATTTACATTAGAATAATATTTCACTGTTTTACTGTATTTTTGATCAAATAAATTCAGCTTTGATCACTGGATATAAATGACACTGTACTAGATATTCACATAGAAAACACATGATTTACATTAGAATAATATTTCACTGTTTTACTGTATTTTTGATCAAATAAATTCAGCTTTGATCACTGGATATAAATGACACTGTACTAGATATTCACATAGAAAACACATGATTTACATTAGAATAATATTTCACTGTTTTACTGTATTTTTGATCAAATAAATTCAGCTTTGATCACTGGATATAAATGACACTGTACTATATATTCACATAGAAAACACATGATTTACATCAGAATAATATTTCACAATTTTATAATGTATTTTTGATCAAATAAATGCAGGTTTGGTGAACCGAAGAGACTCAAAAACATTAAATTTTAAACCGTAATGAATACTTATAGCAAATTTCCTGAAAAAAACGTTATATTTAGATGCCAAACGGGTACGTTTATATTTGCGATGAAACGAGTCTTCTCAAGCGAGAACGAATGTGGGCGGGGCTTGATCGTGTCTATGGGGAGTGGATTGGATGGGTGTGGTTTGCTATTGGTGGATCTCACGTGAGTGACAGGTTGCCCCGCCCCCGTCATCAGAGAAGAGATTCTGATTCAAGATTACGAGGAACATGAATTTAACACGATAATTCATGCTGACTTTAAGATTGGATCATCTTGTTGCAGAAGAATCAACTGAAAGGAAAGCGCTGACGGATCCAGAGAAGAGCCGGATTCATGTTTAGGAGGAGGAGGGCGTTTCTCTGCCTGTCCCGTGATCTCTGACTCCTGCTTTTGCACTATGATGATGATGATGATGATGATGATGATGATGCAACTCTTCAGAATTAAACACAGAGAGACCGAGTGAATGTTCAGGATCGCAGCTTATCACAAGATTTTTTTTTTGGTACTTCAACGTAATTTACTAAGCGAGAAATCTGATTTCAGCAATTAAAAGTTCATAGTAGTTATGAAAATCCAGTTATTATAACTTTCATCTCACATATATCAGTCAGCGTTGTGCTGCTAACCGTAGCAAAGAGTAGCTGGCACTGACGAGACGGGCTTCGGGAACAAATCAGGACCCGCAAATTTTTAATATACATGTTAATATCTATACTTGGCATTTGCTCAAGTGATATGTGGTGCTGATCAAAGCCATATATTATAATAATAATAATAATAATAATAAAAGGAAATCATGCATATTTAACAAATGTACAGTAAGGGTCAGAAGACGTTCGCTCAATATCCCGTCAAGATGTGAGCGTCGCACGTTAAAAATATCTGAACTGCATTAGACAAGCACACTTTCAGTAGTGAAAAGTCATTTGTTTAGCGTGATCTCATCATTACCGTTCACTGAAGGCTGAATTATTTGAACGTTCCTGCGAGTCCTGAACCGGTCGAGGTTCAAATGTGAAGCACTTTGGATGAATGTGAAGACGGTGACATAATATCTAATGTTCAAACTAACACACGGCTGAAATTATGAATCATTTACTGTTTTTTAACCATTTCGTTTCGTTGTAGTTTGTGTAAAATACTCTAATTCCTTTAATAATTGTATATTAGAAATGTGCGAGAATATAAACACAAAGTTATATTTGAATTGTATGATAGTGTAATGTAGCATTTGCATATATTCTTCATGTCTGTACTACTTTGACATCTGTAGAGCGGGAGCTTCTCGATGCTTTGGTTCCTATTAAAACGGCATAAAAATATCAGCGCATGCTTCACATGTTAGACTTGAGCGTTATTAAAAGCTTTTGAAAAACAATGTTTTTATTCGCATCTTGCACTGTATTTAATGCTGTATTTGCACTGCGTTATCAAATGTGTTTATTTTTATTTGTTGTAGCTAGTAAGATGCACAGCAAATTTGGTCCTAAATTCTTCACAAAATATTTTTTTATAAATTTTTTTTTTTTTTCTCCATTTCAAGTTCATAGTCATTTTATTCCGAGTCTCAGACATGACATACGAAAGGAGGAAAAATATTAAGAATTGGTTCAATTTATGGCCACATTAAAACAAGACAACAATTTAATTTTGTTCATTTTCGACAAATTTTACATTTTTTTTTTTTTTTTTTTTTCACTTGATCGGAATGGTACGAAACTTGGTAAAAAAAAAAAAAAAAATTAAAAGCATGGACATGATTCAAAAAGGTTAAATGGCCCTGAAAAAATCACGTTTATATTGTCCACGGTCAAAACTGATGCATTGGAAACAAATGGAAAGCGAATTTCACCTAGTGGAAGCGTTTGGTACTGCGCCCAAACTAGAATAAAAAGCTCGTTTTTTGAGATATAAAGCTCAAGTTTGGAACAACTCGTTTAGATTTATCAGTACAGGCTTTGATTTTTGCAGTTTTAGAGTAAAACAGAATGAACTGCACTTACACAGCATTTATTAATCTAACATTTCCATAATTAAATTCTTCTCAACATTAGTTAACGCACTGTGAACTTACAAGAACAAACAATGAAATTCATTAACGTTAACGAAGATTAGTAAATACGGTAACAAATGTATTGATCATGATTAGTTAATACTTTAATATGCAACTAATGAACCGGAGTGTTACCATTAATTCATTCATTTCAGCAATAATGAATTAAAAAGTGGTTAACAGGTAATAAATGGATCTCATTTAATACCATAAAATACCCTAAAAATATGAAATGAAACATGATCAAACTAAAATGTTCTGGAGGAGCAGGAGTGCCACATGAAAATAAAACGAAGAATCAATTCATTCATTTAATAATTCAAACATAAAAATGCGTATAAATAAATCACTTTTAAACGGGCAAATAGACATATTTAAAGTTGTTTATTTAATTCATTTTTTAAAACGTAGATTAAAAGACCAATAAAACAAATAAAAAAAAACAAAATTTAATGTTTAAATAGACATATTTAAAGTTGTTTATTCAATTCATTTTTTAAAACGTAGATTAAAAGACCAATAAAACAAATTTAAAAAAACAAAATTTAATGTTTAAATAGACATATTTAAAGTTCTTTATTTAATTCATTTTTTAAAACGTAGATTAAAAGACCAATAAAACAAATAAAAAAAAACAAAATTTAATGTTTAAATAGACATATTTAAAGTTGTTTATTCAATTCATTTTTTAAAACGTAGATTAAAAGACCAATAAAACAAATTTAAAAAAAGAAAATTTAATGTTTAAATAAATAGACATATTTAAAGTTGTTTATTTATTCATTTTTTAAAACGTAGATTAAAAGACCAATAAAACAAATTTAAAAAAACAAAATTTAATGTTTAAATAAATAGACATATTTAAAGTTGTTTATTCAATTCATTTTTTAAAACGTAGATTAAAAGACCAATAAAACAAATTAAAAAAAACAAAATTTAATGTTTAAATAAATAGACATATTTAAAGTTGTTTATTTATTCATTTTTTAAAACGTAGATTAAAAGACCAATAAAACAAATTAAAAAAACAAAATTTAATGTTTAAATAAATAGACATATTTAAAGTTGTTTATTTAATTCATTTTTTAAAACGTAGATTAAAAGACCAATAAAACAAATTTAAAAAAACAAAATTTAATGTTTAAATAGACATATTTAAAGTTGTTTATTTAATTCATTTTTTAAAACGTAGATTAAAAGACCAATAAAACAAATAAAAAAAAACAAAATTTAATGTTTAAATAGACATATTTAAAGTTGTTTATTCAATTCATTTTTTAAAACGTAGATTAAAAGACCAATAAAACAAATTAAAAAAAAACAAAATTTAATGTTTAAATAAATAGACATATTTAAAGTTGTTTATTTATTCATTTTTTAAAACGTAGATTAAAAGACCAATAAAACAAATAAAAAAAACAAAATTTAATGTTTAAATAAATAGACATATTTAAAGTTGTTTATTTAATTCATTTTTTAAAACGTAGATTAAAAGACCAATAAAACAAATAAAAAAACCCAAAATTTAATGTTTAAATAAATAGACATATTTAAAGTTGTTTATTTAATTCATTTTTTAAAACGTAGATTAAAAGACCAATAAAACAAATTTAAAAAAACAAAATTTAATGTTTAAATAAATAGACATATTTAAAGTTGTTTATTTAATTCATTTTTTTAAACGTAGATTAAAAGACCAATAAAACAAATTTAAAAAAACAAAATTTAATGTTTAAATAAATAGACATATTTAAAGTTGTTTATTTATTCATTTTTTAAAACGTAGATTAAAAGACCAATAAAACAAATTTAAAAAAACAAAATTTAATGTTTAAATAAATAGACATATTTAAAGTTGTTTATTTAATTCATTTTTTAAAACGTAGATTAAAAGACCAATAAAACAAATTAAAAAAAAACAAAATTTAATGTTTAAATAGACATATTTAAAGTTGTTTATTTAATTCATTTTTTAAAACGTAGATTAAAAGACCAATAAAACAAATAAAAAAAACAAAATTTAATGTTTAAATAAATAGACATATTTAAAGTTGTTTATTTATTCATTTTTTAAAACGTAGATTAAAAGACCAATAAAACAAATTTAAAAAAACAAAATTTAATGTTTAAATAAATAGACATATTTAAAGTTGTTTATTTAATTCATTTTTTAAAACGTAGATTAAAAGACCAATAAAACAAATTAAAAAAAAAAACAAAATTTAATGTTTAAATAGACATATTTAAAGTTGTTTATTTAATTCATTTTTTAAAACGTAGATTAAAAGACCAATAAAACAAATAAAAAAAACAAAATTTAATGTTTAAATAAATAGACATATTTAAAGTTGTTTATTTATTCATTTTTTAAAACGTAGATTAAAAGACCAATAAAACAAATAAAAAAAAGAAAATTTAATGTTTAAATAAATAGACATATTTAAAGTTGTTTATTTATTCATTTTTTAAAACGTAGATTAAAAGACCAATAAAACAAATAAAAAAAAACAAAATTTAATGTTTAAATAAATAGACATATTTAAAGTTGTTTATTTATTCATTTTTTAAAACGTAGATTAAAAGACCAATAAAACAAATTTAAAAAAACAAAATTTAATGTTTAAATAAATAGACATATTTAAAGTTGTTTATTTAATTCATTTTTTAAAACGTAGATTAAAAGACCAATAAAACAAATAAAAAAAAGAAAATTTAATGTTTAAATAAATAGACATATTTAAAGTTGTTTATTTATTCATTTTTTAAAACGTAGATTAAAAGACCAATAAAACAAATAAAAAAAAACAAAATTTAATGTTTAAATAAATAGACATATTTAAAGTTGTTTATTTATTCATTTTTTAAAACGTAGATTAAAAGACCAATAAAACAAATAAAAAAAAAAAAAAATTAATGTTTAAATAAATAGACATATTTAAAGTTGTTTATTTAATTCATTTTTTAAAACGTTTTTTAAATTTGTTTTATTGGTCTTTTAATCTACGTTTTAAAAAATGAATTAAATAAACAACTTTAAATATGTCTATTTGCCCGTTTAAAAGTGATTTATTTATACGCATTTTTATGTTTGAAATATTAAATGAATGAATTGATTCTTCGTTTTATTTTCATGTGGCACTCCTGCTCCTCCAGAACATTTTAGTTTGATCATGTTTCATTTCATATTTTAAACTTCAAATCGAGGCGAAAGCTACGTGTGTGCCGTCCAATGGCATTTTAGCACTCGATGGACGAATGGATAAAGAAAAGCATTTGGCAAATCCTTTTTTAAAAAGCCATTTAAAATGAGTTACAAATGTATTTTTTTATTGTTCTATTAATCTACGTTTAAAAACAGGAATTAAATATGTCTGTTTATTCGCCTATAATATACATTTTAATGTGTGGATTATTAAATGAATGAATTGATTGACTCCTGGTCCTCCATAAAATGTAAGTTAAAAAAAGTCCAGAATTAAAAGTGATTGAATTGATTCAAAAAATTCCCGAATGTTTCCGCATCAGAAGTGATTCGTCGCCGGATCGGTCGTACGGTCGGTGTTCGTTTTGTGCTTTTTTTTTTTTTTTAAACAACTTGGATTGATTTGTGATCATTTAAAGAAGGAATTTCAGTCAAATCTGGGAAGGCATGAAGTAAACAAACTTTTGAGTATCTATTTCACAATAGAGCTTTTCCAGAGCTTTCCCACGACGTTTGTGAATGTTCAGAAATAACGCTCACTTATCAATACAACAGTAGTATTTGATTTTATTAAGCTCGACACATTTAACAGAATCATCTGAATCTGTGAGTGACTTTAGTTATGAACCACAAATATTTCTCAAAGTGCATTTATTAAACAATTACAAATGAACAAATTGTGTTTTTGAAGCAGCAACCATGTCCAGAATGATTCTCCGTAAACTAGCTAAAACATGTTAAAAGGAGTTAAAACAGCAGATACTAGTGTTGCAAAATATTACTTTTTTCCACACAAAGATTTCGAGGTTTAGCTCACTTGTTTTCATGAATAAGCGAGACCGAAGGAAGCGGGACAGATGCGTGTTGATCGGATCTTCTGCCGCGGATGTGCCTGAACGTACCGTGCGTTCACAGACTGAAGCCGGACACGGTCAGCTGCTGCGCGCTGTTTCTCGCCTCAAAGTACGAGGTGTCGGTCTCGTCGTCGGGCTGAGGGATGAAGGGCATCCTCTGATGATGAAGGTTTTCCCAGTCCACCCCCTCGAAGAACGCATGATCCTTCAGTTCTGCACACACACACACACACACAAGAAAACACGTTATTAACGGTTTTTGGCACTTGTTAGTAAGATTAAAGAGCTAGTTTTCCAAAATATATATTTTTTAATATACATATACACACATTATGTACTATTATTTACGAGAGGATCTGTATTTGAACCCTCGTTTAGGGGTCACATGTGGTCAAAAGTG
This sequence comes from Opsariichthys bidens, assembly GCA_037194245.1. Classification (NCBI taxonomy): domain Eukaryota; kingdom Metazoa; phylum Chordata; class Actinopteri; order Cypriniformes; family Xenocyprididae; genus Opsariichthys; species Opsariichthys bidens. The sequence goes on along the minus strand of CM074311.1, from coordinate 8,991,567 downwards.
ACTGAAATCTTGAAATGTAACTTTTTTTTTCTTTTCAGGAAAACGAATGTAATATAGTTTTAATCAATAATTTTTTTTATGATATTTATACAATTTTTATTAGCTATTTTTCCCCATTGAAAATATCACAATATATTTCTAATATATTTTATTGTATAGTTATAATAATTTTTTCAATTAAAGCCGTATTCCTGGTTAAAATAGAGACAAGGTATATTAGTGTCATCTGGTGGGAGTGAATAAAATAAAATCTAATGTAATGCCGTCATGCAACCACTGGATTCATATATGGTTCAATATCAATTCTCTAGTTGTGGATTTATACTTGGACATGCTCTTTTTGTCCCGGTTTAGATTTTTTGTTTCAGTTTTTGCATTAATTTTACAACAGTCAAACCTGAACACAGGACATTTTGTAACACATGACATGAGAATTCAATAAAAATGTAACAAAAGTGAACAGGCATGTTTTATCACAGCTTAATAAATCTGGATCTGATCTGATTTCAACCTCTTATTCGAGTCTTTTGGCTTAATTTTACCAGATTGTTACACCAGTTCAGTTGTGTGTGTGTGTCATCAAGGGTCCTCACATTCCGAGGAATCAAAAACAATCATCATTGTGTTATCCAGCGCCGGGTGTGTTACTTTTAAAATGTATTTCACTACAGATTACAAAATACATGCTTTAAAAAGTCATTTGTAACGTATTTCGTTACATTACTCAAGTTTAGTCACTTCATCTAAACACTTTAGAATACTTTGGAATACTAATAAGTGTGAAACAAACACAAAAAAAGTCATTGTGAGTTTTTATCTCACAATTCTGACTTTTTCCCTCGGAATTGCGAGATATAAAGTTGCAATTGTGAGTTATAAAGTCAGAATTATGAGATATAAACTCATACTAAATTCACAATTGTGAGAAAAAGAAGTCAGAATTGTGAAACACAAACTCACAATTGTGACGGGAAAAACAAACCGTGAGAAAAAGTCACAGTGACGAGTGAATTATAAAATGAAAACAGTGGAAAACATGAAACTGAACTCGTCTTTTTCAGACGGTCAGAGTCAGAGAATCACCAATCGCTGTTTAAATGACATTAAAACTCAAAGTAATCACTTTGGTAATCTAAAACACTTTTCAGATGGAACTGTAATCTGATTACCACCCATTTAAAATGAAATACAGTCACTCAAATTTTGCATTTTAAATACGCAACTAAGTTACTTGTATTTCGTTACTCCCCAACCCTGAGTGTGTATATATACATGTATATAATTCACCTTTTAAGCCAGCTCGCTTGTTTGTATCCATGGTGAGCAGAATCTCGATGGCATTTCTTGCGTTCTGGGTCAACTCCTCGTCTCCATCTGGCCACGGTATATCTGAACACATCATTGAAAGAACACCACGAAGATAAGAAACAGTCACCACAGCTTTCTTCTCACAACCCGAGAGATCCACACACAAATCTTCCTCAGCTCTGATGCGCTTTTATTCGGGGTGTGACGAGATCTCGTGAGATTAAAACGTGGTGAAAAGCCGTCTCGTGATATAGCCATGATTGAGTGTGATGATGATGATGCCACCGCTGCGTTCACAGTATCAGTTCACTGATCACATGGCGAGATGACTGACGAGACCGTGGCGGAGGATTCCCTGCGCAACAGATTGACAAATCCTGTAGAGCGTGCGCTCGACACCGCAAATCCTTACATGCGTTCAAACGATAACCAGGGCCTAAAACTACGTTTTCGCCACACCTGCCAATAGCCAGTGACTTTACCGGCCAAGAAACAAAAATGGGCAGTTACGAGAAAATTTGCAATCCTTTACTCCAATCCGGATGCCATGCCTAAAACTACTAACATAACTAATCATTTTAATAGCCTATATTTTTTAAAAGCAAGTAAAAAAATAATCAAATTACAAGCGATCGCACAAATAACTACATAATGCAACAAAGATGCAAATGAAATCCAGGCCGGTCTAACAGTAGTTTTCAGGTACAGACATGTGATAAAGCAGGATAATCAAATAAACAACACAGTACAGTCTTGTGTCTTGTCAGTACGACTAGTGAAAATGTAATTGTTGACATCACAAGTTCATATCCTGAAAATGAATAAAAGAAGCCAGTCGGTTGACCTTTCACATCCCTTGAGTGCTGTAATTCACCCTCAGAAAGTAGAACGGAGATGACATCCATTACAAGATTTCAAATGCACCCGTTTTTCTAGTCATACATTTCGTCATTGAGGAAAAGACTTTATCATTGGCTCTCTGACCTCTGTTGAGAATGTTCTGGAACACCAGCTGTGGAGTCTCATCGTTGAAGGGCGGGACTCCAGTCAGGAACTCGAACAGACAGACGCCCAACGCCCACCAATCCACCATGAAATCTGTGGGGAAACAACAGAACCCACTTAGGTATAGTGCTTGGTAGCATGGCTCGAAATGTGTTAGAAATGTGCCCTCTATTATAAAGCGGTGACAGCAGGGGTCGCAAGTTGATTTTTTTTTTTTTTTAGGGGGGGAAAGGAAACGGCAGAACACAAATCCAGCTTAACATGAACTCCGGCATCACGATAGCCGATGTTACATTAAAAAAAAACTGAATAACAGTCATCAAATGTTCAATAATGTGAGTGTGAAATGAGGATGTTTAATGTTTTTAAAACATATCAACTGATAAACTGAAGTTTTTGTGCCAGTGGCAGCACCAAACAGAATTGCAAAAATACCGATTTTAGGAAAACAGCTGCCCAGGATGAGCTGGGTGCTTGCCTGACTGTTGCTATGCAGTTGCTAGGGCGGTTCTGGGGGGTCAAAAAGACCATGTCAAAAGACAGAACGAAAAGAGTCTCTAGATTTTTCACTCGTTTTATTGGGAAAACAGTTTAAAAACGTAACGGGGTAATAGAGTAAATAATAAGTAAGCTGGGTGGCGTTTTTTTTTTTTTATTACTTTTGAATGCATACTCCATTTGATAGTATGCGCAAACACATGCACATTAAAAAGTTTCATCTTTGTCCAATTGCAGGGCTATTTCTTGAAATTTGTGACACGCACTATACGCATACACACTCAAGAAAAATATTTCAGTCTAAACAGAAGTGTTATGTAATTTAATTACATAGCAATTTTCCATCCATTTGGATTACATGGTTTGAACATAAACAAACTAATAAACTTAATGTGATTCATATTTGTCAGTCATATGTAAATGAAATAGGTGAGATTTATGTAATAGTTCACAGGTTAATGCACACTGTTTAGTGGTCGTGTGTGTGCGCACTACTGAGTTAAAGCACCGTTGAAGCAGCGTCAGAGTTAATGACATGATTGAGCAGTACTGATGAACGCCTGCTGCTAACAAGCAGAATCACTGAAGGACAGAGAAACACAAGAACTACAACTGATGAAATCAACTGAAGATAAAAGACATTTAATCTCTCAACTATTACATAAATCTCACCTATTTCATTTACATATGACTGACAAATATGAATCATATTAAGTTTATTAGTTTGTTTATGTTAAAACTATGTCATCCAAATGGATGGAAAATTGCTATGCAATTAAATTACATAAAACTTATGTTTAGACTGAAATATTTTTTTGAGTGCATGCAAAAATTACAGTATACTTTGGGTTAAAAAAAGTATCCATCAATTTTTATGCATACACTTGGATATCTGTACAGTGCGCAACAAATTCCATCACCACCGTTCAACACTTTTGCACTTATTAGTTTGACCACAAGTAGGCGACACCGGCCCGACCCGTTGTTTCCCAGGAGAAAAAGACATTAGCAAACCACAACCAACAATCCAATCAATTCCCATAGGATAAAATCAAGTACTGCCCTTCATTTTTTTTTTTTTTTGTCCATGAAGCCGTTTCACTCGGATATGCATCACAATAGGGAAGAAAAGACTACTTCAATTTCATGCCGAGTTTGTGAGGGGCTTAAGAGATAAACGCAACTCTGCTTTAAACAAGTACAAAGACTTTTTTAATCACTAACAACATCTGAAGAGAAACGGCAGACTCTGGACAAAGATGAAGCTTTCCAAATGTGCGATTGTCGAGCAATCAAAATCTTCCCCAAACCATCCATCGGTCTTCCATTGCTCAAACTCACACCCTCGGTTGAGTCATAAGTTGACATGTCAGTCCGTTTAAAGGCACTTTAAAGAAAGTCAAGCTACAAATGACTTGACCACACAATAGAATGGGATGCCAGAAAATATCACACCACTGAATGTGTTTGTTTTTGTAGTAGAATGCCCCAGAATTCCCAAGCACCGTCATAACATCCCAACGGAGTTGAGACAGACAGCATTACTGAAGCATTAAGGGTGATGAATCAGGAGCCGCCGATCACAAAAGCTGCGACCCATAATGCAATTAGTCAGCCACATCCTTATCTAATGCGGTAAAGGTAAGCTGCCCACACATGCACCGACATACTTACCATTACACACAGACCCTGAAACTAAAACATAACATCTGTTAATTCAACAAAGTACAAGAATCAATTTTGCTTTGAGGTGGGATGTGGTTATTGGTGTAAAAGTATTTTATTTTTTTTATATTATAAATATATCTAGTAAGTGCACGGTATCAAATGATTCATTTAAAGACGTATGCATTCCACATACTGTATTATATGGGATTTTATTGTCCACCCTGCTCTCTCAAACATAATGGTTTAAAATAATCATTTTAAAGGAGCATTATTTTATAATGTTTCCTAGCATGCACTTATAATGTTAGTGTTATTTGTACATCAAAAATTGTTATAATTTGGAAATAATAGGCATTTTGTCCTACCCTGATTTGCACGCTCTATTTAAAGGGGCGTGTCTGCTGTGAGACTTCAGCGCTGTGATTGGCTGACATCTTTGCATATGGAAATAGCTTATTACATGAGGAATTCTTTTATCATGTTTTTCCCATTACAGTTCTCAAGGTTTACTAATCGTGAAACGTGTTGGTTATTGCATTATATTTAGATCGTGGCATGAAAGGTTGCAGTGATGAGCGTGAATTCGATCACTCGTCATTGTAACTCGATTCCTCCACACTAACGAACGCTTTCATCATAACTAACACAGTGTAAACAAGAGATTTGTTTTGGCGAGAGTCCAGAACACTCGCACTGTTTGATTGACAGCTCAAGCGATTGTAAAGGGAGCGTTCTTTGATCGCTCTCTATATACAATTTACTCAGTTTAAATAACAGATTATTTTCATCCTACTAGGGAAAAACAATGTGAAGTTGACCGTTCAGTCACTGGTTTGATTTACGGACGATAAACGAACGTACATGAATCATGACAAATCACCAGGGATTTCTGATATTGGTTAGACATGTACACATAATCCATACATATAATACATAATCTGAAGGTTGTTGGTTCGATTCCCACGCCGGCAGGAAGTGAAAGTGGGGATTGTGAATAAACAACACTCTCTCCACCTTCAATACCATGACTAAAGTGCCCTTGACCCCTAATTGCTCCCCTTGTAAGTCGCTTTGGATAAAAGCGTCTGCTAAACGATGAAAAATGTAAATGTAAAATTGTTCCCGGTGCGAACACAGCAAAATCTGGGAACTTCAGCTAATAGCTCTAGGAACTATGAAAAGGTTCAAACTCTTACCATGAGGTTTGCCTAATAATAGTTCAGGAGCCAAGTAGTCAGGAGTTCCCAAAATAGGAGCCCCTTCTACACGTTCTGGACCCCTACGGACACTTTTTGGTGTCCTATAGGGAGTGTGAGACATAACCATCTGCTGTGGAGTCTAGAAAAGAAAAACAAAATATGACTTTCATATTAAAAGATGAGTCCACTATGAAAATACTTTCGATTCAAGTCCATTTTGTTTGGGTTCCTAAAGGCTCCTCACCTGGTAAAGTGAGCTGCTCAGACTGGGCCTCTTCTTCTGAACTGGTGTCACTACAGATTGGGCGTTGTGGAAGGAGGTTGACGCAGACATCTCCATGGCGTCCAAATAGGCTAGGCTGAGATGTGACGTACAAGACCGGTTTATGGAGCTGCAGTAGCTCCTGAACGCAACCACGTTCCTAGGTTTGAGGAAGCCAGGAGAATTGATCGTAGTGTGAGGAAGATCAAGAAGAGAACGCTCAGATTCGCCCCTTTGCTTTGGTGTGGCTATTGCGGGCTGAACAATCTCGTTTTCATCCACCTCCTCGAAAGACGACGACAAAGTCTCTCGTTTGAAGTCCGTCGATTTCTGCGGCGTGTTAACAGCCAGTGACATCTCATGAGCGGAGCTGTCCGAGTCCAAACTAAGGCTTCTTCTGATGTCTCGGCCAACGCCAGGTGAGGTTGGAGAGCTCTGGTTGGTCTCTGCTTTAAGCGAAGCCCTCCCCTCGCCTTGAGCTTCGAGATCACAGAAGAGGTTTTTGGCCACAACTATGGGACTAGATTGCTTCGGGCCCGTTCTCTCACCGAACGGTGCAGTTTTAACCTCATCAAGTCCCACAATTGAGAAAATTCCAGTCAAGCTTGTGTGGGGCGTTGCGTTGCCCTCGGGAATTTGGAAGGACCTTTTATACACCGTGTCGTTTTTCTTGCAGAAGCTCTCAGCCTGCTCCGGGCTTTTCTCTACTTCTTCAAACGCCCTCTTCGTTGAGGTTTTGGGCTTTGATTTCTCGAGACTGTTCTCGACTGACTGATCGGGAACCGTCTTGCCCTGAGGAGGAGTGGCGCTGTGATCGGCTGCACTGAACTGGAGCCTTTTTGCAGAAATGTCTGGTTTAATATTTCTGCTATTGTCCACTTGCTTATCGAGCGAAGTCAAAGCATTGCTGCGGTCCAGAGCTCGTGCTGGAAACATCTTCCTCCTTTCCACAGGTGTCAAGGAAAGGTTTCTTGACATTCTACTGCCCACTTCTCTTCCGTTTACCTGAGGAAGGTTCTCGCCGTCTTGTAAATTCTAGAAATGCATGATATTTTAAGGTTTGATTATTAAATACATGTGATATGGATGCATAATTTCCATATCGGTATCACTCAAAATATGTTCATTTTTAATGTTATTATTATTAGAAAATTTCACCCATGTATTAAAAATGATAAATAACGGATTATTTCCTTACAGCCGAGACACTTCAGATTCTCACTTTCTGCCATTATGGTTTTGAATTGCTTTAAATTTGATTTAAATCACTTGAAAAAGGAAAATATAGAATATTGACAAAATATTTTATATTTGTGCATCCCTACTTTTATTAAGAACAGCTGACAGTGAGGACATTCATAATTATGTTTCAAATAAATGCTAATCTTTTGAATTTTCTTTTCATCAAAAAACCCTGAAAATGTGTTACGGTTTTGATCATTAAAAATGTTTTTGTCAGCATATAGAATTCTTTACGCTTTACTGGACTAATGACCGCTGAGAAAACATGACAGATCATGCTAACGACGTGCTAAAACATGCTAACTAATGTTATCAATGTTTTAAAACATTTTAAATGACGTTACCAAAGTGTTAAAACATACCAGCAAACTGTTAATTCATGTTAGCGCAGTGTTAACAGCTTGCTAGCATGAATTAACAGTTCACTAGCATGTTTTAACCCTTTGGTAACATTAATTAGCATGTTGCTAGCACATTGATAGAATGATTAACATGTCGTTAGCATGTTTTAGCACATTGCTAATGTGAATTAACAAGTTTAAAAATGTTGCTAGCATTAACAGTTTGCTAGCATGTTTTAATTAATTAAATAATGTTAGCAGTGTTAGCAAACTGCTAATTCATGCTAGAAAAGTGTTAACAACTTGCTAAAACAGTAAAAAATTGCTAATTCATGCTAGCAAAGTGTTAAATCACACAAAGAACATGCTAAATCGTGTTAGCAATGTGCTAAAGCATGTTAACAACATGCTAAATCCTACTGTCAATGTGTTAAATCATGCTAGCGACATGTTAAATATGCTAAAAAAATCATGCTAATTAAACATGTTTTACTTTCTCCAAGTAAAAGCTTCAAATTTTAAGCCGTTAATTATTTTCATTATTTTTTATTTTTATTACAATTATTAATTTACTTTCAGACCTAGCTTTGTCAAGCCAACATAAAAGTTAGTCATCAATCTTTGCACAACTAGTTAATATCTAATAACACACATTTCATGAACACTGTTAAATGTAATATTTAGCAAATCTCAAAAAGAATTTCCAATTTTCATACGATACATTATAATATTGTGAAACCTAAATCCACTTGTTGCATTACAAATGACTGATCATAGTTTGTGTCACTCATGCAGACAAACGCACTTTCTGATGATGCTGAAACAAACCTGCTCATCTTCCCACATCGGGCTGGCACAGTCTTCAGAGTCCGTAGAGGACGGTCGATAGCATGACTGGGTGCTTCCGGCGCTCAGCGTGTCGAATCTCTTCCTCGATTTCATCAGCCTTGGTGTCAAACTCTTAGCCAGCAGGCCGGGACTGAACACACTGTTGGATCCTGGAGAAGATCACACGTTAGGCTTCGCATTATTCAAATGTCATTCTCAAGAACACTCCGGGTGAACATCATTCTTTAAACGTTACCTAAAACTCGACTTGTGCGCACTGGGGAGTTGAGGTACTCGACCCGTCTCTTCAGCAGAGGTGAGCACATAGAAGCGTTCCTCTGCGTGAGTTTCCCACAGGACATGGGACTGCCCAACACTGTGCTGCTGTGACGCTTGCCCTCCGTCACCGGGGTATTCTGCCATTTCAAGTCGAAATATGATGCATTATACAAGCTGTTTCAAACATGTTTTTAGAAGACTTAAAGCATTTAAAGATATAGCAGGGCTCAACAATAAGATGTAATGTCAGTCTCTGGAGTCTCCAGTGAAGTTTCAGCTCAGATCATTTATTATCGCTTGTCAAATTTCCTCTATTTGGGCCGTTTTTGTGCGTGTCCCTTTAAATGCAAATGAGCCGCTGCTCCAGAAGAGGGCGGAGCTTTAACAGCTCAACAACAACAAAGCTGGAGAATCTCACGCAGACAAAATGAGGAAAGTGTTCGAATGGATGGAGAGACTCAGGAAGAAGTTCCAACTTTTAGACGTTTCTGAACAGTTACTGGATAAGTCTAAAACTTTTGAGCAAATCCAGCGTTGAATCGACCCTCGTTTGTGAAGCGGTCCGGCGTAAAATGACGGCATCAACAACACTCGACTACAACAACTTTAAAGCAGCCCAACATGGCCCCGCCCCCTTTGTTGTGTGTTCTCGGGGGCGGGGTTTATGTAAATTTTAGGGTTTGTGATGTCACTAACCCAGGAAGAAGCTCGTTGTAGTCCCTACCAGCCGTTCAAAAAGTGATTTATGTAAAATAAAATATCTCTCTCTGCATTGAACTTTGAGTGTCGCAACTTCACAGATTTGTTTCTGATCAAACAACATTATACATTAACTAAAGTTACAAAAGTTAAATTAATCAAGGACCCTGTTAACTGAAAGTCACTTTATCTATAAAGGCAAGTACGGTTTTTAGGTTCATGCTTTTTAATATCTCGTAAAGACTCTTTATGCATTTTTGTAATAAACAACTTTATATTTTTAATATTTCAAGAAACTCCGATTGTGGGATCAGTCTTTCGAACGGCTCTCTATATTTAGTCTGCGCTACTTTTTTGTACAAACGCGTGCAGACGGATGTCTGAGGCTGTTGGTGTGAAAGTTATATTTAGACCGCATGAAGTTTATTAGTTTACAAACTGATTTTAAAACTATTTGACTCATTTGAACCAATTCATTTTAACTTTCGCTGATTCGAAACAAAAGATTCGTAAAGCTTCAGTGTTTTGAAATCGTCCATCACTAGATATTGTCGAATAAAGTCGTTATTTTGCCGCATTAAAAGTATTCTCGTCACTTTATAACATTAAGGTTGAACCACTGTAGTCACATGACCTGATTTAAATATGTTTTAGCATCTTTCTGGAGATTGAAAGTGTTCATTATCACGGATGTCATCAAAAATATCTTCATTTGTGTTCTGAAGATGAACGAAGGTCTTACGGGTGAGGAACCACATGAGCGAGAGGAATTAATGACTGAATTTACATTTTTGGGTGAATTAACCCTTTAATGTTGACTAATTATTATTCAATACAGATACCAAAATAATGATCAGGTCTAGAAAAGAAGCATCATCTTACAAAGCTATGAAATCACAGATTTGTTTTTGTAAAAAGGGCAAGAAAGAATTAGAGTGAGAGAGCGGCAGGTCTGTATTGGGCTCGCAAGATCACATGGTAAGGGGCTTTTGTCTGTCAGCCACCGTCGAAGACCATTTTTGACCCAGGAAAAAGTTGGCAGCAGCGTGTAAGAGTGTCTGTTTCTTCAAAGCTGGACAGTTATTGTTGAGCGATATAATATACAAATGATACGAATCTGCAAATCCACTCACGAGACCAAGAGAGCTGATCAGCGACAGGACTTGACCAGGCGTTCTGAAATAATCTTTCTCCGGTTTCACTAAAGAAGGTGTGGTTAAAATGTCCATCAGGTTGAGCTCTGGATGTCGGGAAAGGAAAGCGGCGTTAATATCACAATAAAGACATTTTGTACACTTAAAAACAGGAAAAATACATACCCCTGTCAAGTTTAACCTTGGAGAGCCCAAAGTCTGTGAGCTTAATGTGACCCTCATTCGAGATGAGCATGTTGTCTGGTTTTAAGTCCCTGGATCAAATGACAAAAGGAAGTCAGATAAAACAAAACACCTAAAAATGACTCAATCAGATGATTGTCAGACAAACCTGTGAATGATGCTATGCCTGTGAAGGTAATCGAGAGCGAGCGCGACCTCCGAGATGTATTTCAGAGACATGTCCTCGTCGAAGTACCCATAAATATGAAGAAGTGATTTCACATCTCCTCCAATCAGATACTCCATCACCTTTCAAACATGCACGAACCGGTTCATTTCACATCCATGCCGGCTTTAAACATTCATTATCTCATCAGATTCAGCCTTATACGCACCAGATAGACTTTAGTTGCGGTTTGAAGAGAGTAAAACAGGTGCACAATGAAAGGACTTTTACTGAGAGCCAGAGCATCTCTCTCGGCCTTCATCTGATCCGTCATGTTCTTATCCACCATGTCTGCTTTCTTCACCACCTGTCCGACAAGAGCAGCATTTTGTAAATCGATGCTAAAACGGTGAACACAAATATTATCTAAGTTGATTGATTACTTTAAAGGGTTAGTTCACCAAAAAAATGAATATTCAGTCATTCATTCTTGTGGTTCTTCACCCGTAAGACCTTCGCTCATCTTCAGAACGCAAATGAAGACATTTCTGATGAAATCCGAGAGTTTTTTTAACGTATATATTACATTCACGGTCCAGAAAAGTAGTGAAAACATCCTGAAAATAGTCGACGTGACTAAACAGTAAAAACCCCAGAGTTAAATCAGCTCTGCTCAGATAACATTTGGTCCCTCTCTAAATAGTGTTAAAGTCACACTCTTCAGAGATTGAATGTCTTTTATCTTCAGTTGATTTCATCAGTTGTAGTTCTTGTGTTTCTTCAGTGATTCTGCTTGTTAACAGCAGGTGTTCATCAATAATGTTCAATCTTAATTGCTTAATTATCTCATTAACTTTAACTCTGCTTCAGTGTGACTTTAACACTATTTAGAGAGGGACCAAATGTTATCTGAGCAGAGCTGATTTAACTCTGGGGTTTTTACTGTGTACAGTGGCTCAACTGTAATGTTACGAAACGACGAGAATAACAAAAAAACAATGACTTTATTCAATAGTTATCACAGTGCTGCGTTGTCGTGCACGGCTCCTGCACGAGCGTCACGCGCGTGCACTGAGCTGATCATGTGACCAGCGTCGGCCAATACTGAGCCAGCAATCAGACATAAACACTGAGGTGCTGCAACATAAATCGCTAGAAGAGGAGAGACGAATGGGTCTCATCTTTTCATAACATTAAGGAATGTCTATTTAACAATGTTTCTTTATCAAAAATATCTTCATTTGTGTTCTGAAGAAGGTCTAACGGGTGAAGAACCACATGAGGGAGAGGAATTAATGACTGAATTCACATTTTTTGGGGCGAACTAATGACACACTGGAGTTAAAGTCACCATGAAAATCACCAATTATTTTTTATATATATATATATATATTATAATATTGCAGTATCTATTATAAATGATTTATCCATGCACAGCATTATTTTATTATTATTATTTTTTTGGTTTTTAATCAAAACCACTTCTTCAGCAGTGATGACGAGTTTACTGACACGAGGGGGCGGGGCAACCTGTCACTCACATGAGATCCACCAATAGCAGACTAAAACCTTCCAACCAATTCTCAATGAACAAAATCAAGCCCCGCCCAACATTTTTTCTTGTTTTAGTTGGATTTACCTCGAGCTGGATAAATTCACAATCACATTTTGTTGTTGTTGTTTTAAAGAGAGATCATGACTTTAACCAGACGCCTAAAGAAAATAAGACTAGACTAATGCTTCTGACATAATTTCTGCAGTCTATTTAAAATGTTTAGTCTGAAAAAGTCGGTTTGAATAAACGATTCAATGACAAATACATCTTTAACAGTCCCTTGGCGCCACCTACTGGCGAAACGTCATGTGATACAATCGTTATTTGAAGCACCAAGTTACTTTTAAATAGATAAAATGACATGATAAACAGTAATACATATAAAGTATTGAACTTATTTACCTTAAAGCAAATTTAGGAATTCATTTTGACAAATAATATCAATATCTACATGATCGAATATAATGTTCATAATAATGAATTTAAACAGTAACTGTATATTTGAAATATAAAATGTACAGGGTTGTGGAGTAACGAAAAACAAGTAACTTAGTGACGCATTTAAAATACAAAATTTGAGTGCCTGTGTTTGATTTGAAATGGGTGGTAATCAGATTACAGTGTGTTTTAGATTACCAAAGTGATTACTTTGAGTTTTAATGTCATTTAAACAGCGATTGGTGATTCTCGGACTCTGACCGTCTGAAAAAGACGAGTTCAGTTTCATTAACATTTTAATACTTTTAAGAGGATCATAAAAATGTTGTTATTTTTATTTAGTTCTGTCCTGAACAAGACAAAATGACTGAATTTATTAAAACAACTGAACTGTCCTGTCATGACCTGATGATCCACGACTGTTTTCATGTTTTGTAAGTCATTTTATAATTCACTCGTCACTGTTACTTTTTTCCCTCACAATTGTGAGTTTGCATTTCATAATTCTGACTTCTTTTTCCCACAATTGCGAGATTTAAACTCACAATTGCAAGTTATAAAGTCAGAATTGGGAGATATAAACTTCTCACAATAATGACTTTTCTCAATATCGTGAGTTTATATCTCATAATTCTGACTTTATAACTCACAATTGCAACTTTATATCACACAATTCTGAGGGAAAAAGTCAGAATTGTGAGATAAAAACTAGCAATTGTGTTTGTTTCACACTTATTAGTATTCCAAAGTATTCTAAAGTATTTAGATGAAGTGACTAAACTTGAGTAATGTAACGAAATATGATACAAATGACTTTTTAAAGCATGTATTTTGTAATCTGTAGTGAAATACATCTACCCCGCCCTGTATATGTATTGTTCATAGATATATATACCTTGATTGCATAGAGTTTCGCGTTGCATTTCTTTCTGGCGAGGTAAACCTTCCCAAAGGCTCCTCGACTGATGGGTTTGACCACCACAAAGTCCTCGATGGAAGGAGCTTTCACTGCGCTGTGAGAGTCTCCGCGAGCCTCCATCTCTGCTCTCTCTCCGAGTATCAGCAAATACAGCTAATGTATAAAAACGCTTTTATGGTGATTATTGTGTTGAAAATCAAACACATATCACCACGTAGTTTCTAAACGCTACATGGATTCGAACTGTATTGGTTTGAATAAGATAACATTCAATCCACCGCGTCCATTCTGTCTGTTGACAAGCGCCGACGAGTTTGTTTTGAAATTTGAAATGTGCTACATAAATATGGGTCCTAAAACGCGGAGGTTTAGCCGCCCAAAAGTGTTTAAAAACAAATAGTCAACTAGAAAAAATAATATTTACGTTTATTCACAATTGTATAAGAGATTATGTTATTGTATAAATTCTAAACTGTTTATTTTATTCTTACATAAGTAAATAACTGTTACATTTCAGTCAGGCAAATATTTTGGCGACTCTTTAACTGAGCAGACCAACGGAAGAAGAGTACGCGCCCTCTGCTGGCCAGAGTGACAGAATAAAACCACAGTTTAGAAGTCTCATATTGTTTTTATTGTTGGGGAAGTTTAGATACAAAAAATATGGTCTTTTAAACTATAAATATTTTGGGAACTGGCCCATAAAACGTTATAAACTGAAGCAGACCCGACAAACACCGCTTCATGCAACAAATAAACACTGATTGGTCCATCTTCAAAACCGCTGAGAAAAGTAACAGGTTCTGTGTGTTCCGCTGCAGCAGCGTTTTGCGTAATAATTTACCAGAACAATGACAGCAACAAACTTTATTTTATAACTTATGAGCTCGATATTATTGATAATTGGATCTTATGTGTGGCTATCTATGGAATAAATAAATATATATATATATATATATATATATATATATATATATATATATATATATATATATATATATATATTCAAAAAATATCTAATTCCATATGCAAATATTACAAACACGTCATACTGGTCGATACATTTTCAATGTTTTGTTGACTGAAGGCATTAGAGGCTTTATAAGTTTGAGACCTTTACAAAGTAATACTTTTTATTTATTTATTCATGTAACCTAGTAGTTTGTCTCCTTATTTTATTTTTATGCATAATTGTATAGCGTTAAATATCTGCATTTTGAACGAAAGTGCATGTATAATGTTAATGTGTATTAAAAGTGAATAGCAGAATATAGCTATAAATAAACATACATGAATTCAATTTTACATTTCTTACATTTTATACTTTAAAACACATACCTATGTAGCCAACTGCACATGTAAATTATCTTCAAAGTTTCGATTTCTAAATTATCTAGATGCACAACTACTATAAAAACTAATCTTAAATGACGTGTTAAAAGATCTGGACTGACAAACAATTCTTGATTTGCTAATTCATGCACACAATTTACTCTTTTATCCCTTCGATTTGCTAATTCATGCACACAATTTACTATTTTATCCCTTCGATTTGCTAATTCATGCACACAATTTACTATTTTATCCCTTCGATTTGCTAATCCATCCTCACGATTTACTATTTCATACCCTCGATTTGCTAATTCATGCGCACAATTTGCAATTTCATGCAATTCAGCACGATTTATAAATCAAGTAAACAGTGTGCACAATATAGCCTGCTATTGTTTTTCCTGCATGTCATTTGCCTGGCTCCATACATCATGAATCCATTTTCCATCACTATTTCAGAATGGTTCGGGTCGAACCACAGCACAGTATCAGTGACTCATAGACATAAACAGAGGGAAGTAGCTCCGGCTACAATGTTCTTCCGCGAGACACATGCAGTTCCGTTCATTAACCGCCAGAGCGCCAAAAATCACGGACTGCAGCTTTAAATGAGTGGATACGTGTTGTAAAGTATGAAATAAACTGAACTGAACAATGAAAGATTGCCTGCGTTACCTAGAATAAAATAAAAATATGTATTTATTCATTTTATTTTTTAAATCAGACTTCTTATCCCAGTGTTGGGGCAAATTCATCCTCTCTCTCTCTCTCTCTCTCTCCCTGTCCCTCTCTCTCTCTCTTTCTATCTCTCTCCCTGTCCCTCTCTCTCTCTGTGTGTGTCTCTCTCTCTCTCCCTGTCCCTCTCTCTCTCTCTCTCTCTCCCTGTCCCCCTCTCTCTCTGTGTGTCTCTCTCTCTCTCTCTCTCTCTCTTTCTCTCTCTCCCTGTCCCTCTCTCTCTCTCCCTGTCCCTCTCTCTCTCTCCCTATCCCTCTCTCTCTCTCCCTATCTCTCTCTCTCTCTCTCTCCCTGTCCCTCTCTCTCTGTGTGTCTCTCTCTCTCTCTCTCTCTTCCTGTCCCCCTCTCTCTCTGTGTGTCTCTCTCTCTCTCTCTTTCTCTCTCTCCCTGTCCCTCTCTCTCTCTCCCTGTCCCTCTCTCTCTCTCCCTATCCCTCTCTCTCTCTCCCTATCTCTCTCTCTCTCTCTCCCTGTCCCTCTCTCTCTCTCTCTCTCTCTCTCTCTCTGCCCCGTGCATGTCTTTGATCCCAGGTTTGGAAAAAGGCAGCTGTCGTGCTGTTCCCTCCTACAGAGCAGAACAAACGCTATATTCATCTGCCTCCGAAACTCCCCTGAGCAACTTCAGGACAGACGGAGCACAATAATATCATTAATGCAGCTGGACGCAGACACGCACACCGTCTGATCTGATCTCACAATGTGGAAGATCTGCGGTGTCCTGACCGCCTGGGCTCTGCTGCTCATCCTGCATGTAGGAGCTCAGGCTCAAAGCAGGTAAGTTTCTTCAGTCGTCATGCACGCGCACTGGACGCTCATGTATGATCGCGCGGCGGCGCAGCGGATCTCACGTGCGACACCGTTGCGCGTTCATGTCAAAGTTTTGCGGTTCGTGATCAGGCTGTATTGCTGCATCGATGCAGGTGTTTATTGTTCTTTCTCTTGTCTAGACAGACCTTCACGTGTGGTGGGAATATCACTGGAGAGTCGGGTGTTATCGGTAGTCAGGGTTATCCGGGCGTCTATCCGCCGAATACCAAATGTGTGTGGAGAATTACTGTAAGTAACTGATTTCTTATGTACTCCGGTAGCTGTAAAGACAAGCATCTTGAGATTTAAAAAAACAAAAAAAAAAACATATTTGCATTTCCCGAAGGAAATATCAGTGCCCTGCGGCAAAAGACTCGAGAGTAAGGAATTTTGCAGCAAATTTAATCTAATTAAGTTTTAGGCTCTGGTACTGTGAAGATGAAATATTGCCGTGAAAATATAACAGTTGTCATGTAAACTGGGCTGTGGTTAAAACACCGATCAGAATTCATTATAGCCTAATTAACCAATCAGAATTTTTTTATGCAAATATAATGGCAAACCCGTCGTAGGGTCGATTTTGATACTTTTTGAATAACTTTTTTTTAAAGTTAGGATAACCTCCAACCTGTCTTAAAGGTAAGATGTTTGATGAATTTACATTACAACATAACGCAAGCTACATGTGGACAAGACATATTCATTTTCTTAACTTTTTTTCTCAGAATTGTAAGATTTAAACTCGCAATTGCGAGATATAAAGTCAGAATTGTGAGATACAAAGTCAGAATTGTGATATAAAGTCAGAATTGTGAGATACAAAGTCAGAATTGCGAGATATAAAATCAGAATTACGAGATATAAAGTCAGAATTGTGAGATATAAAGTCAGAATTGTGAGATATAAAGTCAGAATTGAGAGATATAAAGTCAGAATTGTGAGATAAAGTCAGAATTGAGATATAAAGTCAGAATTGTGAGATAAAGTCAGAATTGAGATATAAAGTCAGAATTGAGATATAAAGTCAGAATTGAGATATAAAGTCAGAATTGTGAGATAAAGTCAGAATTGAGATATAAAGTCAGAATTGTGAGATATAAAGTCAGAATTGTGAGATATAAAGTCAGAATTGTGAGATAAAGTCAGAATTGAGATATAAAGTCAGAATTGTGAGATATAAAGTCAGA
Source organism: Opsariichthys bidens (assembly GCA_037194245.1). Lineage (NCBI taxonomy): Eukaryota > Metazoa > Chordata > Actinopteri > Cypriniformes > Xenocyprididae > Opsariichthys > Opsariichthys bidens. The sequence goes on along the minus strand of CM074311.1, from coordinate 8,973,784 downwards.
ATTGTGAGATAAAGTCAGAATTGAGATATAAAGTCAGAATTGAGATATAAAGTCAGAATTGAGAGATAAAGTCAGAATTGTGAGTTATAAAGTCAGAATTGGGAGATATAAAGTCAGAATTGTGAGATATAAAGTCAGAGTTGTGAGATACAAAGTCAGAATTGTGAGATATAAAGTCGGAATTGTGAGATATAAAGTCAGAATTGTGAGATATAAAGTCGGAATTGTGAGATATAAAGTCAGAATTGTGAGATATAAAGTCAGAGTTGTGAGATACAAAGTCAGAATTGTGAGATATAAAGTCAGAATTGGGAGATATAAAGTCAGAATTGTGAGATATAAAGTCGGAATTGTGAGATATAAAGTCAGAATTGTGAGATATAAAGTCAGAGTTGTGAGATACAAAGTCAGAGTTGTGAGATATAAAGTCAGAATTGTGAGTTATAAAGTCAGAGTTGTGAGATACAAAGTCAGAATTGTGAGATATAAAGTCGGAATTGTGAGATACAAAGTCAGAATTGTGAGATATAAAGTCAGAGTTGTGAGATACAGAGTCAGAGTTGTGAGATATAAAGTCAGAATTGTGAGTTATAAAGTCAGAATTGGGAGATATAAAGTCAGAATTGAGAGATAAAGTCAGAATTGTGAGATATAAAGTCAGAATTGTGAGATATAAAGTCAGAATTGTGAGATATAAAGTCAGAATTGTGAGATATAAAGTCAGAATTGTGAGATATAAAGTCAGAATTGGGAGATATAAAGTCAGAGTTGTGAGATATAAAGTCAGAATTGTGAGATATAAAGTCTGAATTGCGAGATATAAAGTCAGAATTGTGAGATATAAAGTCAGAATTGAGATATAAAGTCAGAATTGTGAGATATAAAGTCAGAATTGAGATATAAAGTCAGAATTGTGAGATATAAAGTCAGAGTTGTGAGATACAAAGTCAGAATTGTGAGATATAAAGTCAGAATTGAGATATAAAGTCAGAATTGTGAGATATAAAGTCAGAATTGTGAGATATAAAGTCAGAATTGTGAGATATAAAGTCTGAATTGTGAGATATAAAGTCAGAATTGTGAGATATAAAGTCAGAATTGTGAGATATAAAGTCAGAATTGTGAGATATAAAGTCTGAATTGCGAGATATAAAGTCTGAATTGTGAGATATAAAGTCAGAATTGTGAGATATAAAGTCAGAATTGTGAGATATAAAGTCAGAATTGTGAGATATAAAGTCTGAATTGTGAGATATAAAGTCAGAATTGAGAGATATAAAGTCAGAATTGTGAGATATAAAGTCTGAATTGTGAGATATAAAGTCAGAATTGTGAGATATAAAGTCAGAATTGTGAGATATAAAGTCAGAATTGTGAGTTATAAAGTCAGAATTGTGAGATATAAAGTCAGAATTGTGAGATATAAAGTCAGAATTGTGAGATATAAAGTCAGAATTGTGAGATATAAAGTCAGAATTGTGAGATAAAAACAAGCGTCCACAATAATCAGTGTGTCACAGTAATGGTGAAGAAGAATACAAAAACATGAAAAGAGAAACCAAGAAAATGTTTATCACTGGACTTGTTACACAGCCGGCACCAGAAAACTGTTTACACATGTCAAGTTGGCTTAGACCCTACCAAATCGAACATTTGCGGGCATGTTAGTGTTTTGGGGTGAAATAAAAAAAGAAGAAGTCAAATTTAGTTGGTATTTAAATACAGTTCTGCACCGCATGTACGGTAATGATGATGCAATAGAAAGTCGTGGCAAGAATCAGTGTGTGGTTGTGATCTGGCTGCTGGCCACAGTACATCCATGTGGCTACTCCAGACTCATTCTAACATTTTATTGCATTGCTATCATTGCATATATGAGACTCAGTTGGTGACCTGTCTGACTAAGAGGGTTTTTCCACTTTGTTTTAAGAATCTTAATTATGGCAGAAAATGTTTTCCATGTTGAAATCCCGATTTCTCTCAACATGAGGACAGCAGAGCAGTCAGTAAACTTGAAAATCCCTCGTGTATCTTTAATTAAAATAACTTCCCCTCCCTCTTGTGGCGATATCTCGTCTCCTCCTCTGATGACACGTTTACTGGCGCGAGGGCGGGACAACCTGTCAATCACGTGAGATGCACCAATAGCGAACCACAATGAACCGATCAATTTCCAATTGACAAGAACAAGTCCCGTTCCTGCATGTTTTCATGTTTGAGAAGCCGTTTCACCTTGATATATATATACGTCACATTAGGGCAGTGTTTCTAAAACTTTTTCAGCCCAAGGACCACTTTATCTTCCAATTTTTTTCTGAGGACCACCTAACAGAATCCCAACAAGAAAATGGGAAGGATAAACTAAATTTAAGTTTAATATGCAGCTGTTTCAAGTCAAAAACTAATTATTCAAACACAAATGCAATGATATGATCCATTTTTTCGTTATTAAAAAAACTGACGTCAACCCCCCCACCACCACCACCACCACCACGATCCGGTGCGGGTTAAGAGCTTGCCTAGTTTAGGTCATCTTTTCGCGGACCACTAGAGGGCGATGGCGGAATCTGCATTAGGAATAAGAATTACTGCATTAGGGACACCAGGCTATCGCAACTTCTACTCAATGTCGACTTTAATGATCTACCCTCATGAGTATGACGTAAACATTCAGAAATGTCAGTACAATATAAACATATGACTGTAAGTGTAAAGAAGTGTTGATAGCTGTGTGTCAGATGTCTGTGTCTTCTGGTCTACAGCAGTCAGGTCTCAATCTGCTTCTTGCAGGTTCCAGAGGGCAAAGTGGTCGTCCTCTCGTTTCGTTTTCTCGACTTAGAGAGTGACAACCTGTGCCGGTATGATTATGTGGATGTTTATAGTGGCCACGCCAACGGGCAGCGCCTCGGCCGCTTCTGTGGGACGTTCAGGCCGGGAGCCCTCGTTTCAACGAGCAACAAGATGCTCGTGCAGATGGTGTCTGATGCCAATACAGCTGGTAGCGGTTTCCTGGCTGTGTACTCTGCTGCCAACCCTAATGAACGGGGTAAGAACATCATAAAAATGTACCATAAATTTAGCAGCTATTAAGATGTTTTGCTCTGTTGAACTCTGTGTGCAAAAGGAGTTTTTTTAGGTGTTTTACAGGGTTAGTTTACCCACAATGGAAATGCTGTTATCCATTACTCACCCTCATAATTCTGTCTCTCCATTGAAAGTCCTTTCACCCAAAACTCTAATGGTTGAAAACATTCATAAAAAGATGAAAAAAGTAGAAATCCATTTGAATCGAGTAGTTTAAGTCTTCTAAAGAGATTCAATCACTTTATATGATGAACCGATTTAATTTAGGCTTTTATACTCATGTAAACATTGATCAGCGAACATTCATAGAGCACCTAAATATGGTTAACGGAAGCTTGACTTTTGAGAATAAATCTCATTGGTTCTTGCTGAAGCTCAAACGTGATGCATAACACCAGAATGAACCTCATTGGTTCTTGCAGAAGCTCAAACGTGATGCGTAACACCAGAATGAACCTCATTGGTTCTTGCAGAAGCTCAAACGTGATGCGTAACACCAGAATGAACCTCATTGGTTCTTGCAGAAGCTCAAACGTGATGCGTAACACCAGAATGAACCTCATTGGTTCTTGCTGAAGCTCAAACGTGATGCGTAACACCAGAATGAACCTCATTGGTTCTTGCTGAAGCTCAAACGTGATGCGTAACACCAGAACGAACCTCATTGGTTCTTGCAGAAGCTCAAACGTGATGCGTAACACTAGAACGAACCTCATTGGTTCTTGCTGAAGCTCAAACGTGATGCATAACACCAGAATGAACCTCATTGGTTCTTGCAGAAGCTCAAACGTGATGCGTAACACCAGAATGAACCTCATTGGTTCTTGCTGAAGCTCAAACGTGATGCATAACACCAGAATGAACCTCATTGGTTCTTGCAGAAGCTCAAACGTGATGCGTAACACCAGAATGAACCTCATTGGTTCTTGCAGAAGCTCAAACGTGATGCGTAACACCAGAATGAACCTCATTGGTTCTTGCTGAAGCTCAAACGTGATGCGTAACACTAGAACGAACCTCATTGGTTCTTGCAGAAGCTCAAACGTGATGCGTAACACCAGAATGAACCTCATTGGTTCTTGCAGAAGCTCAAACGTGATGCGTAACACCAGAACGAACCTCATTGGTTCTTGCTGAAGCTCAAACGTGATGCGTAACACCAGAACGAACCTCATTGGTTCTTGCTGAAGCTCAAACGTGATGCATAACACCAGAATGAACCTCATTGGTTCTTGCAGAAGCTCAAACGTGATGCGTAACACCAGAATGAACCTCATTGGTTCTTGCTGAAGCTCAAACGTGATGCGTAACACTAGAACGAATCTCATTGGTTCTTGCTGAAGCTCAAACGTGATGCATAACACCAGAATGAACCTCATTGGTTCTTGCAGAAGCTCAAACGTGATGCGTAACACCAGAATGAACCTCATTGGTTCTTGCAGAAGCTCAAACGTGATGCGTAACACTAGAACGAACCTCATTGGTTCTTGCTGAAGCTCAAACGTGATGCGTAACACCAGAATGAACCTCATTGGTTCTTGCAGAAGCTCAAACGTGATGTGTAACACCAGAACGAACCTCATTGGTTCTTGCAGAAGCTCAAACGTGATGCGTAACACCAGAATGAACCTCATTGGTTCTTGCTGAAGCTCAAACGTGATGCGTAACACCAGAACGAACCTCATTGGTTCTTGCTGAAGCTCAAACGTGATGCGTAACACTAGAATGAACCTCATTGGTTCATGCAGAAGCTCAAACGTGATGCGTAACACCAGAATGAACCTCATTGGTTCATGCAGAAGCTCAAACGTGATGCGTAACACCAGAATGAACCTCATTGGTTCAGAAGACGTAATTTTACTGCTCGAACTTTACTTTACTTTATGAACGTTTTGAACCATCAGAGTTTTGGGTGAATGTCCTGTAATGGAGTGAGTGAAATCTCTCAGATTTCATTATATCTTCATTCATGTTTCGAAGCTAAACAAAGGTTTTATGGGTTGGGAATGACACGAGGATGAGTAAATGATGACCGAACACATGGATTGTGTTTAAGAGGGCAAAAGGTCAACTTTAATGAGCAGCGAAGAGCTATTCGACATCCTACAGTTCCGAGAGAAGTCAGAGGTCAGTATTCTATAATGCCGGGGATGAATCTTTAATACCCCAATATAAAACTGAAAGACCTCGTCGATTCACACAAAAGGAGGAAAAACCTGGTTTTACTTGGACTAGGTAAATAAAATGGGATTTCTCTGCGGGGTCTGACCGTTGATTTAGAGCTGTCTGGAGGATCTGGAAGCTGGAAAACATTGCTGTGTATTTCATGGCATGACGTGGAATTTCTCACAGACGTTTTTCCAGTGAATCAGAGATTGCTCAGACCCCCAGAGGCCGTCTTGCTCACGCAGGAACTGTCGAAGTGATGAGACGTCTGCATGGCTGGAGCAAGACAGCTGGAATGTCAATGATTTAGATTGTATCTCTGTTTCTTTTGTCCTGCTGATGCGTGTTGGTGACAATTGAATCGTGTCAAGATCTTTTTGATGTGTTTGACAAGTACGATTACAGCAAACATTCAAATCAAATCAAACTAAATTGTTCATTCCAAAAGATTTGTTAAAAAAAAAACGCTGATTCATCCAGTAATGAAACGAGTGAGTCATTGAATCATTCATTACATTTTTTTACAAATAATAATATTCATTCAAATTAAATAAAATCATTTCGTCAGAACTGCGAATCGTGCGAGAATCGTCATCTCTATTTCGAACAATAAATACATCAGAAAGTCTCATGAAAAAGGTCACATTTCACGTCGTGTTTATAATCAGTAAACCCCCAAAAAAAGTTACGTAGTGTATCTTTAAAATTATTGTACACGATTGGAAAAATTTCCCCCCATCTGTCATTGGTTGGACAAACAAATGGCCCCGCCCCCAAACCCACACCATTGGCTGACCCAGTGTTGCTGTTTCAGGCTGGTTTCGATGCTCAAACAAACTTTTCCAGAAAGTGATCCTCAAACGGCACACTTGTATTTGAATGATCACATTAAACTGGGATGGAAGAAATTTCTTTTATACTCAAAATATGATTGTGGGCTGAAATATGTCTGGACACATTCTAGTGACAGATCTTTTTAGTACTGTTCCAAATCACATAGTGCACTTCAATCATATTTTAATGGTCGAAAAATATTTAATATGGGCACCAAAATCAACGCGCGCTGCTTTCGCTGGCACCGGCTCTGGATGAAGGGCATTGGCAGCCGTGTGGAAGGATTAAGGCAGGAACTGCACGCTGGGACCGACAAGTCTCTCGTAATGACAAGACTGTAGGGAAGTATATTTTAGAGTCTGACGATGATGGTGCTTTGCAATTATCTCATGCATTCCTTTTAATTAGGGGTGAACGACCTCAAACTGGATGCTTGGTCTATGTTTAGCATTTCTCTCTCGGAGGAAACATTATCTAAACGCCTGTCTGAATGGATGTTTTCAGGGGATCAGTACTGTGGTGGGAGATTAATGAAGCCGTCGGGAACTTTCAAGACCCCGAACTGGCCAGAGAGAGACTATCCTGCTGGAGTCACGTGTTCTTGGCATATAGTGGCGCCGAAAAAAACCAGGTGGACTCATTTAGTCATTTGCATGTTGCAATTTTACTTGTTTTTAGTGGGGTTTTTTTTGGCTACAAAAACAATGAATGGCTTAAAAGGCACGTAATATTCAATAAAAATCCATTTACTGTAACTGCACCGATGCTGTTCAGCCAAATTTGAACTGAATTATCGGGATAATGACACTAAGGGTGTGTTCACACTTTCAGTTCTTTCAGAAAAAGAAAATGATGCATTTAGTCCTGGTGTGTTTATTTTCGTTGCGTCATTTTTAAGACCAAACCTAAAGATATACAAAAAAATTGCGATTGAACTTAAACATTCATCGTTCAACATGTTTTGAAGGTCATGAACCGCATTATTTTATTATTTGATAATGTTTCCTGGTGTGCGCTTATAATGTTAGTATGATTTTTACATCAAAAATTGTCATAATTTAGAAACCTAACGCTGTTTGAAGGGGCGTGTCTTCCGTGAGACTTCACTGCTGCGATTGGCTGACATCTTTGCATATGCATAAGTATTACATGTGTAACTCTCGAAAACTTTTAGCACGTTTTTACTTTTACAACTCTCGAGGTTTACTAATCGTAAAAAGTGTGATTATTGCATTATATTTAGATCGTGGCTTGAAAAGTTGCAGTGATGAGCGTGAAGCCGATGTTTACATTTATTCATTTTGCAGACGCTTTTATCCAAAGCAGCTTATAAGTGAGGAATACAACGAGCGATTCTTCATAGACACAGGAAGTGCTCACAACACAAGTGTTCAGAGTAGCATAAGCTCGAGGAGGAAGGGTTGAGCGAATGCAGTGAATCAGTGGGTGTGGCTACTGAACGTTGGGGTTTGTGATGTCACAAACCCAGGAAGAAGCTGGTTGTAGTCCCTACCAGCCGTTTAAAAAGCGATTTCTGTAAAGAAAATATCTGTGCATTGAACGTTGAGTGTCGTAACTTCACAGATGTTGTTTCTGCTCAAACAGCGACATTATTCACTAACTAAAGTTAAAAGAGTGAAATCATAATGAAACTTGCCAAGTGTGAACGCACCCTAACTTTACATCAATTATTGAACTGAATTGAATCAACATTGAGGCGAATAATGACACTGACCTCATAATTGATGGCCTTTGCAGTACTGACACGGTTATTGAACAGAAATAAAGCAACCGACACGAATGATACCTCAAAATATGCTAAACCATCAGACTTAATCCCAGTTTCACAAGTAGCATTCATTAAAAGCGAAATGTACGGTTGGCCGGGAAGTGCAAAACAACATTACAAAGTGTGAAACACTTTTACGAAGCGCGAGACAAATTTACATTTTGGAAAACATTTTTACCGGGAAAACACTTTTACCGAGGACGAAGCAAATTTACATATTATAAAACAAATGAACAAGATGCAAAACACTTTTACCAGTCCCGAAACAAATTTACAATGACAGATTCTTCACGGAAAGGGAAGTGTAACTTACTTTGCTTAGCACTGTCCGGCTGTCGAGACGAGCCCTGTGTTTCCGTCCGGTCCGCGTCTTTTAGAAACTCTGACCACACGTAAAGCAAAACCGCGTTAAGCTGCTCGTGTGTTTGCCACAAAACGGGCAAAACGTCCCTCGGCCGCAGTCCACGTTCGGTCACCGTAAACTTTATTTACGCCATTTACTCCACGACTACAACTCGAATTTACTGCGTTCACCAACAACAACAAAACCTTTCCTCGTTCCCTTTCCGTGAAGAATCTGTCATTGCAAATTTGTTTCATCCTTGGTAAAAGTGTTTTGCATCTTGTTAATTTGTTTTCTAAAATGTAAATTTGTTTCGTCCTTGGTAAAAGTGTTTTCCCGGTAAAAATGTTTTCCAAAATGTAAATTTGTCTCGAGCTTCATAAAAGTGTTTCACACTTTGTAACGTTGTTTTGCACTTCCCGGCCACCGTAGAAATGCCATCATTGTTGCAGGCATTCCTTGATCATGTGATTTTGAACGAAGCTCCTTTTTCACAGATTATCGAGGTAAAATTTGAGAAGTTCGATGTGGAGAGGGACAACTACTGCCGTTACGATTACGTAGCCATTTTTAACGGCGGAGAAATCAACGACGCTAAAAGAATCGGGAAATATTGCGGAGACAGCCCACCAGCGTACGTATCAACGTTATATATTACACATCCATCAAACATCAGTCCTTATGCTCTCCATATATTCAAGACAGCAGCTCGTCTTTATTTGCGCTTCACGTTCTGTGTATCTCTCTGCATTAGGCCCGTGTTCTCAGAGGGGAATCAGCTCTTCATTCAGTTCCTCTCAGATCTCAGTTTAACAGCGGACGGCTTCATTGGTCATTACAAATTCAGACCCAAGAAGTTTCCCTCCACAACCGTTCCTCCAACCACGACAGCACCACCCACCACCACCAGACCTATACGTAAGTATAGCGGGCAATTCGCCCTGATCATACTGGTGAGCTTACGTTATACGGGTGGTCTTACGATTAAAGAGGTCACTAGAATACAGTCATGATTAAACGTTCTCCATTGTTGCAGCTCCTCTCTTCCCAGTCTGTCAGTAACGCTCTGTTTAGTCCCTGTCTCTATGAAGCCCCTCCTTCTGAAAAGCATAAAGTGCTCTGATTGGTGTTTGGAAAATGCCCCGCCCCCTTACCGGCAGTTTCAACACACTACTAACTAACTCAACCAGGCCCCGCCCCTTTATTCTGCGCATGAATTATTCAAATGAGGAATATTATGATGTGTACAATCCCGAAAGAAATCGAGGTGTTTCAGGGAGTTCATTACATGCTAAAGAAAGTTAAATATGTAAAACAAAAAAAACCCCAATAGGTCCAAATCACATCCTTAATGAAAAGATCAACTTAGATTGACATGCCACCATGTTAAGAGTTTCAGCCATTCTGGTATTTTCCACAAGTCACACGTGAATCTGGCAACTCACGAAACTGCAGTCATGTGAGGCAACGTGCAATTGTATCGTACATCTGTTACAAACATATTAGATATGATAGAATGGGCTGAAAATGTGGTGGAAAGTGGACCGATGCCGGCGCCAAGATCACTCGACGCAAGCCTGTCCGTGATTGATGGAACACAAGGAGCGAGAGGAAAACTCCGGACGCCGTGTGCACTTGCATGTTGCTGGAAAAAGCATTGTTAATCAGAACTTTTGTCATGTTTTCCAGTAAAAGTAACATTCCACAAAAAATTACTTCACAAGAAAAATCGCTTGGGACTTTTTCAGAGAATTAGACATTGTAGAGAATTATGCCTAAGAAAAAAAACCCAAAATGGATATTTAGAAGTTGCTATGCGCTCTCACGCCACACATCATGTTCTCACGCTGTGAAAAATACATCGCGGAGCAAAGAGACACTGATGACGCGTCGACAGACAAGACAGAGCAGGTTTTATATTTCAAACGTAATTTTTTAGAAGAAGTTGAATCAATAAATAGCGTCTAGTGTGTGTTTAATGTGTCGCTGTAGCTCCTCGATCATCTCTAGTTCATTTATAGCATCAAATAAACATGAATGAACATCAGAAGGAATGTTGTTTCAAGACGTGATTCAAGTTCACCAACGTTCATCTACTGACTCCCCTGACGGATTAGATGGCGGATTCAGGGTTATGATTGGTCAGATCGCCTGTCAATCAAACTGTTTGCGAAGGTCAATTGAGAAACAAGACCTGAAGACAAGCATTTATGCCGTTCTCAACGCTATATGTTAAAGAAATGAATGCTTCTATTTAGCAGGGAAGCATTCAATTTGTCATTTCAAATAAATGCTCTTATTTTGAACTTTCTGCTTATTAAAGAGTCCGGAGAAAGATTTCCACAAAATATGAAGCTGCAGAACTGTTTTCAACATTGATAATAATCACATCATCATATTAGAATCATTTCCGAAGGATCATGTGACACCGAATCCATCGCAGTTTAAAATCTACTTAAATGGAAAACACTTGCTTTAAATTGAGGTAATATTTCACATTATTTTACTGTATTTTTAATCAAATGAATGTACGTTCCTACAAAAATCTTCCCGACCCCAAACTTTTGTGAGCTCTGTTGTAACGCTGTGGGTGTTCAGGAACAGGCAGTACTCCTCAAACACTTCAATATAAACTTGGAGAACGGACAGGAAACAGGATAACACCATGCACGATACTTTAACAACGGACCAGGACTGACACAGAGGAATTATATATACCGAGGAACACAAGAGGATAACGAGCGCGGCACAGGTGACTGACATTGACTAATGATAAGACTAGCACATGGGGAAACAAAACAAAGATCACAAAGATCTGAACTCAAAACAAAGAACACTATTGACAGGGACCAACGAAAGCAAAACACAGGAACATGTGAGGAATGATGGGACTGGGGAACAAAGAAACAGATCAACAAACACCAGATCATGACTTCCTGACTTTGCCATTTGTACAAAATCTGTGAAATGCATGTTCAAATAAAGCGGGGAGTGGAGCAGCGCTGCAATACTGTTGGAATCATGACCTATATTGCCAAAATATTTAATACATGAGATCTTGCCTGTGGCAACCTGAGCAGACGAGCTTATTATTTGGTGCATATTATTACTGAATTGTTTAAACAAATATGTAATGGACAGGAAACTTTGCATCATTTTGTTCTTTGATATTGGCTTCGATGTCCAATTTCCGGAGCTTGACCTAACCCACACGTCCTCGCTTTTGCACGCACGTACTAACTCCGCTGGCTCAGAGTCGGCATGCTACAGTAAAACACGTCTTTTTTTTGCTATCTCTGCTCTCCTCTCCAGCTTTGAAGTACTCCGCAGCGCTGTGTCAACAGAAATGCAAGCGGAAGGGAACCCCTGAGAGCCACTACTGTTCCAGCAACTTCGGTAAGAGCAGCACTCTGCCGTTCATACCGACTTTTTTTTTGCTGACGCACGAAGACACAAAGTGCAAAGCGAGATGGGAACTTGTGGGTGGGGGGCATCAGAATAAGTGGAAACAAGCAGCGATTGTTCATAATCTTGTACATTTTTTATGCGTGCTATCTTTGGCCCGCTGGTTTGTGTCAGCGTGTTTCAAAAGATTCCTTGAGCGTTTTTTTGCCCTCGGCACAGTGGATTGGTGTGAGGGATACAGTGCTCCAGTGTGAACAGACTGCGGATAAATGGGAGTGTTGATTCAGTCGCTGCCCCTGGAACAGGTCTGCAATGTTCACGTCCAGCGGCGAGCAGATATGTCATTATGATTTCTGCTGTTTACTTGGATTTGCATATGGGGAAATCCTGCGGTTGGTGGAGACCAGAGTCGCAGTGAGACCTGAGAGTGAACGAAGGTGGAAAATTACATGCACATCAAGTCAAATTGGTTCAAGCACACCCTTTACGTACTGTTTATGAAAATAAATGCTCAAATAATGGGCTTTAGGCATATTTAACATATCCTAAATTTATCTTCTACTATTTGGTCTATAAGGAGCACTTTAGTTTAGTTTATATTAAGTATTAAATGAACAGTGTTGGGGGTATGCATTATAACTAACACAAGTCATGTAATCAGATTACTTTTTTCAAGTAACTAGTTCAACAAAATAGTCAAATTTTCAAAGAAGTAGCATGTTTTCCCATGGATTGACTGACAGCTCTCCTGTTCCCATGTTGAAAGAGATCGTGAGTACAGCGGTGTTGTGTGCGCCGGGACATGATGGTTATTGTAGTTCTGGATTAAACGCGAACATGCGTTTACTCAAGTTACTTACACAAAAAGCGGACGATTACGTCACTGTTTTCTGCAGTGCTGATATACATAAATGAACTAGACTAATAACTGTTGATCTTTGCAATGGAATGAATCAATAATATATAGAATAAGCTGCACAATGACACCGTTTTCTTTAAGAACTGCTGTGCAGCCAATTATTAATGTAAAGCTGCTTTGCCACAATATGCATTGTAAAAAGCGCTATATAAATAAAGTTGACTTGACAAAAACATTCTCTATTCCTCAATATGAATAGAAACAGTGAAATACAAACTCAGAATATTACATAAACCTTCACTAAATAAATGTTACTTTGTACTTTATGTATTTAATCTCAATTTATTAACCGATGTCTTGTCTACTGAGTTCAGATGATACAATTGACCACACGCACGGTTACATCCCGGTTTTCGTTAAGCCAGCTTTTTCGTTTTCCGACGAACCGTTAGCCGGCGTTCTGTACTCGCTGTATATCGACACAAAACCATCAGAGATTGACTTTTTAATGTTGTATTTGTCTTTTAATGCACTTATCACACTTGCCTAATTTGCCACTGAAGCAGTTTTATTGATTGCAGTGAAGACGAAGATAATGGGAACGTTTGAATATGGAACTCAGTGTCTGTAATTGGACACGCAACATTTTCCAGCACTTCAAATGTTACTTTTAATGTGACGACCAAAAACATTCATCCTTCTGAGATTGTGCCCACTGACTTTTTGTCTTGCAATTGTGAATTTAGTATGTGAGTTTATATCTCATAATTCTGACTTTTCTCAATATTGTGAGTTTATATCTCATAATTCTGACTTTTCTCAATATTGTGAGTTTATATCTCATAATTCTGACTTTTCTCAATATTGTGAGTTTATATCTCATAATTCTGACTTTTCTCAATATTGCGAGTTTATATCTCATAATTCTGACTTTTCTCAATATTGTGAGTTTATATCTCATAATTCTGACTTTTCTCAATATTATGAGTTTATATCTCATAATTCTGACTTTTCTCAATATTGTGAGTTTATATCTCATAATTCTGACTTTTCTCAATATTGTGAGTTTATATCTCATAATTCTGACTTTTCTCAATATTGCGAGTTTATATCTCATAATTCTGACTTTTCTCAATATTGTGAGTTTATATCTCATAATTCTGACTTTTCTCAATATTGCGAGTTTATATCTCATAATTCTGACTTTTCTCAATATTGTGAGTTTATATCTCATAATTCTGACTTTATAACTCAATTGCAACTTTATATCACGTAATTCTGAGGGAAAAAGTCAGAATTGTGAGATAAAAACCTTTTTTGTGTTTGTTTCACACTTATTAATATTCCAAAGTATTCTAAAGTATTTAGATGAAGTGACTAAACTTGAGTAATGTAACGAAATCTGTAGTGAAATGCATTTTCAGAGTAACTTTCTCCAATTCTGCTAGAAAAACCCTGAACTAAAGAAAAGCCCTACTAAATCTAATTGTGATCAGCAGTGATGGTCTCTAAGGCGTTGTTTTTATTTTTCGACCCTTCAGTGATCACTGGAACCGTGATCACCGCTGTGACACGAGGAGGTAGCATGTACGCCACCATCTCCATAATCAATGTCTACAAGGAAGGTAACCTTGCTATCCAGCAGGCTGGCAAAACCATGAGCACAAAGATTGTCATCCTTTGCAAGAAGTGTCCCTACGTCAGGCGAGGTAAGTGCGCGTCTCGGCTGGCTGTAAACGGTAACTCTTAAGCCCAAAGTATACTAGCGGTCGATCACGTGACCTACTGCGTCAGATCGCCGCCATTCACAACTCCTTCCCCGTGGCCTCATGGGATAGTAAAGTGTCCATCTCATGCACACTTCAGTAGGTCATCCGGGTACTTTTAGCCAACTCTTTTGAGTGCTGTGAATACTTCTTTAGTCACATACTGTTTTTCGCCTACTATATAGTAAGGAAGTATGCGATATCGGATGCAGCCATTCTGGATCAATTGAGAATCACATTTAATTTTTCAAACAGAGAATCACGATTCTCCCTCGATTCGGAACAGACAACTAAACAAATTAAAATGTTATCTGACAAAATGTTAACTGCAGCAGTCTATTTAAAATGGTTAAATTATTAAAAAAAGAGTGAATGATTCAATGACTCACTAGTTTCATTCCGTTTTTGAATGAATCCCTAAAAGCCACAACTTTTCCTAGGAGTTACGTACTTTGGGGTGGTAGTCTAAATGAAGTTACTCGGTAATACTTTACAAAGTTCCGGATCTTTCGGCGGTGGGACGGCACTCCATGCGGTATTTTATTCCAAACACCATTTTAAAAGTCTGCCGCGGTGCGTGTCGTAAGAGTTGTTTGCTATTCGAATCAACAATGGAGTTTAAAACTTACGACCGAGGGACGAGGTTCAGGCTTTATCAAGCTTATATGCTAAGCTTGATAAGCTTAATCTTCACGGTATTTTAGACTGCGTGGGTAAAAAATTCCTGGGACAAATTATTCTGGGTAATTTCGGTGGAAAAGTGGCGTTAAATGAATGATTCAATGAGTAATCATTTTTTTTAAACTTGTCGCCACCTGGTGGCATGGCGATGTAAGTGATGCAATCGTTATTTGAATTTTGTTATTTGCTATTTTGATCGCTATCAGTGTTTATATCCGAAATATAAACTTTAATATGAGTTTTTGTAACACAGGGATAATGAATATGTGTGGTTGAACGTGTTCTTCATACAGCGTGAACGCAGATTCGATTGTCCTGGTGTGATTCGGATTGAACGGAAACAGGCGAATCGTTTACTAATTAGATCACGTGGGTGTTTGAATCTCGATTTAACGATTAATCGCGCAGCTGCCGTCACACGCAATGTACGCAACACGTATACTTTGGGCTTAAAAGTTTCAAAACGCATGATTTTAACCTCTCATGTTGAATAAGGAGTGGTGTTCCTGTTCGTAATGTTTCTTTGCTTCTCAGTGTGTAAAAATAAAGGCATATTTTTCCACTTCGTTTCTGCGAACAGCAGCTGTTGCATGATGTCAGTTGCCACAAATTGAAATAACTTCCACCAGGTTTGCCATTGAACCATCTCAACTGTGAGCTTTATTTGTTTTTAAAAAAGCTGAACGTTCCACAAATGTGTTCTGCTTCTACTTTGGTTATGAGACTTAAGTTAAAAATATATAAAGTATGAACTTAAAAACTGTCGAGGAGCCCATTAAACATTGTTGTTATAAAGGTAACAGCCAAACAGTGTCTTTTTTTTATGACGAAATCCTACTGTCATATGTTTATGCGGTTTATAAACATATGGAGTGGATTAAGTGCGAGCGAGGCCCCGGAGAAAAGCTGATCCAAAGCCCTTCCTGAATGTCTCTGCCGTTCCGTCACTGCATTCAGGTTTTTTCTGTGTGGTGTCGCTAGGTTTGAACTACATCTTCATGGGCCAGGCGGATGAAGAGGGCCGGGGAATGATCGCCCCCCATCATTTCATCATGGCTTTCAAGGCCAAGAACCAGAGGGCCTTCAACATGCTGAAGAACAAACGTTGCTGAGCTCTTACGGACGATCTTTGGTCTCCAAATCCACATATGGATGTGTGATGTCTTCATATTTGCCCTGCATGTCCCAACTTCCTTCATCGCCCTCTCCAGAGGAGGTCGAGGACTGTCGAAGCACGTGGCACAACACCCGGTTGGGCTTTCTTGGTTCCTACTTCTCTTCTTCCTCTTGTGACGAGCATCAGCAAGAGCAAAAGTAGAAAGAGGCGACAGGTGAAGAAACCCGGAATGTAAAAATCGAGATTAGGGTGTTTTGAACGGCATAGTTTACAAGGTATTTGTAGCTTTTTGATCCAAAAGCAACAAACTTGCTGTTTTTGAAATCACGCTGGATAATATTGAAATATTTTCATAGAAACAGATTCCTAGAGGTGAATGTTAAGTTATAAATTATTTGTTTTATGAGAGGAAAAATAAAGTTCATTATCAGTTAAAGGCTCGTGTTTTCATTTCGTTTATGTTCATTGAATTCTTTCTCCAGAATCGGATTTCAGTTGATGAAGTTTTCAGAGTTGAAAATATTCATGTCATGTCTGGACATCGTTTGTAAATTTGCCTTGGGGCTCAGAGCGCTCGACTGTGAAGGGCACTACTCTAACGTTTAACTCTTTAGTAAACTATTAAATTGTGCAGGATTTTATTTTTCTCCACTTCTAAAGTTCGATTTCTAGTCCCAGTCATGAATACCGAACAGGTGTTGCTATGGAAATGTGAGTATATTTCTGAATGACTTCCTTTTTTGCTGACAATTAGATAGAAAAGTTTATCAATACAAACTTTGAAACTTTGATAGTAACAACATTGCAGATGAAGTAAGTCCGAATTTCATTCATATTACCTATATATATATATATATAGAACATATTTTTAAAGGGGACCTGTCACGCCCCTTTTTACAAGATGTAATATCAGTCTCTGGTGTCTCCAGTGAAGTTTCAGCTCAAAATCCCCCACAGATCATTTATTATAGTTAGTCAAATTTCCTCTATTTGGGCCGTTTTTGTGTGTGTCCCTTTAAATGCAAATGAGCTGCTGCTCCAGAAGAGGGCGGAGCTTTAACAGCTCAACAACAACAAAGCTGGAGAATCTCACGCAGACAAAATGAGGAAAGTGTTCAAACTGATGGAGAGACTCAGGAAGAAGTTCCAACTTTTAGACGTTTCTGAACAGTTACTGGATAAGTCTAAAAACTTTTGTGCAAATCCAGCGTTGAATCGACCCTCATTTGTGAAGCAGTCCGGCGTAAAATGACGGCATCAACAAAGCGGTCCAACATGGCCCCGCCCCCTTTGTTGTGTGCTCTCAGGGGCAGGGTTTATGTAAATTTTAGGGTTTGTGATGTCACCAACCCAGGAAGAAGCTCGTTGTAGTCCCTATCAGCCGTTTGTTGTAGTCCTTAAAAAGTGATTTCTGTAAAAGAAAATATCTCTCTCTGCATTGAACTTTGAGTGTTGTAACTTTGCAGATGTTGTTTCTGATCAAACAGCGACATTACACACTAAAGTTAAAAAAAGTGAAATCACAATCAAGGACCCCTTTAACGGTCGCAAAGTAATTTAAAATTCAAATGTAGTACCTACTCAGTTACTGTGCGATTTCAGAAGCACCGTGTCCTCGAGTAAAGCTGAAGATCTCTGGTCTACAATATGTTAAATGTGAATTAAAATGCATGTTTAAACACTGAAAAAGCTTCAACAGTTACTAAGAACTTAAGCAAGTTCAATATAAATCATTTCTTTATAGTAAATGTTATTTATTTGAAAAGAATGACACTTTTAAAAAACAAGTAGGATGCAAGAATATTACATAAGTTATGGTTCTGGAGACTTTGGTGTAGAATAAACAGAGTTTAAAGAGAATTCCAGTAGAGTCCCAGGACGTTTTTTGTCACCTTACATCTTCCAAAGGAAAAGAAGAAGAAGAAGAAGAGCATTGCTGAGCATGCTGGGGTCACTTTTACTAAATGGTCATGGCTTAGCTTCTGGGGTAGAACATGGCATATTTGGAAGTGCGGAAGCCCAAAAGGTCCCTCATTTCATTGCGGAACTTGGATAGATCTTGCCGCAGATCGTTGAGGTTCTCTACCGTGGCCTGATCCGTGCTCTGCATCTTCTGCCTCGTGGAGGTCAGGTAACGGTGCACTAGACAGCACATGATCTTCTGGTAGTTCTCGTCTCTTTTCTGCTTCAGGTTCCTCCATTCCTGGAAGCAAAAAGACATTAAGCTCACTTTAAGGGAAAATATTCTAGAGCTCACCCCTTTTCCACTAAAATGGTGCAAGACTTGGTTCTCGGTCCCAATCCTGCTCCTGAAGGGCCAACACCTTGCAAAGTTTTGCTCCAACACACCTCCATTTCTAGGACTTCTAAAGAGCTTGATTCCCTGGCTCATTTGAGTTTAATTAGGGTTGGAGCTAAACTCTGCAGAATAGTTCCTCCAGAAGCATGAATTGGGCATCTCTGGTGTATGCAATAGCAGCAGTTCTGCTGTTCATTTGGGCTGGGACAATCCTGTCAATGCATCGTGGTTCTCAGGGTCCGTTCACACTTGTCATGTTTGGTTCGATTAAAACGAACCCTGGTGCGATTGCTCAGTTAGTGCAGTTCATATGTGAACTCTGCCATCCGAACCCTGGTGCGGACCAAACAAGCGGACCGAGACGCTAAAAAGTTGGGTCTCGGTCCACTTCCAAACGAACTCTGGTGAGGGTGAGTAAATTATGGGATCAATCGAATATTCATTTACCACTAAATGCGAACTACGGATACACAGTACAGTAGGTAGAAGTTCTTACATACCTTGAGACTATTCTGTCTCTTCACCTTGCCTGTGGAGGTGTGAGAACAGATCCATTTGCTCAGGCTGATCACCAGGTAGCACACAGTCTTGGGCGAGGGCAGGATGTTGAAGGGTGGAGGCAGCGTGCACTTGTCATTGAAGTAGCTGAGCCACAGCTTGGCCCGAGCAAACTTCCACTCCTTATCTTCATGGTTCTGCAAGCATATAAATTCATCGAGGTACAACAATGATGCCTTCACTTCCCCTTCGCTCATTGCCTGATCAAAGTAACTAGAGGTATCTGTACTCATAGAGTTAAACCTAAAGAGCTCTATCCATTAGTATCCCCATTGATCTCAACCATGAGTGATTGGTCACATGACAGAACCGAATCCCGATGAGCAAAGATGGCAGGTTTCAGGTCACCTACTTCCGGGGTTAAATGTACCAGCTGATTAAACCGGCCCCTAAACCCTCAATCACTATTCCCAACATTCGTCCACTAATACATTTCACTCGAAGGAGGGAATGAAAATGAGTGAGTGAACTCGATAAAGTTTACTACGGTCTAGACACCACTACAAATGGCGTTCCTCTCGAATAATGCCCTATTTGAGGGTTTATGGGCGCGATTTCAGATTCAGCCTTCAGATAGAAACAACCAATAAGACCGCTCTACCAAGTTTGGAGAACCAGGGGTTCTCAATGCGGGCCATCGAGATTCACTTCCTTGTAGAGTTTAGCTCCAACCCTAATCAAACTCTTCCTTCTAGGAAGCCTAAAGATCTTGATTAGCTTCTTCAGGTGTGTTTGATTAGGGTTGAAGCTGAACTGTGCAAAATCTCAAGGTCCAGGATTGAGAGCCATTGCCACAGCGTTTATGTCAGGGGTGTCCAAACTCAGTCCTGGAGGGCCACTGTCCTGCAGAGTTTAGTTTACAGGACTGGGATTGGACACCCCTGGTTTATGTGATGTTAACTCCTGGATACTTTGGAACTTCATTTGATTCATTCTACTTGATGGAGACACACAATTACAGTGAGCACCTATTGACATTTTTGGAATCAAGTTTGGAATCTCAAGGGTCACTCACAGCAATCTGTCTGAAGCTCTTATGCAGCATAGCCACCAGGAGTTTAGTGAGAACGATGACTACAACGATGTTGTAGGTACCGACGATAAGAGCTCCAACAAATGATCGCAGCTCCTCCGTGTAGCTGATCCTTGTGACGAACAGAGCCACGTGTGCCAGGGAAAAAATGTACCAGAAGAGGGCATAACATGTCCCCATGAACCTAGAGAAAGTTGAAGATAAATGGTAAGAGATTACATTAAAACAGAGCGTATTCTTTTCATGGTCGAGATGCATCTTTAGAACAATCCCTTTTGTGACTTTGTCTTCAAACGGTCATGCACCTCAGAACTCAACATTTCCTCCCCAGTTCAAAAAAAGCATCCTGAAACTAAGATGCGAAATGATTGATTTCAAGTTCTTTGAAATTGGTGTAAATGAAATGAAAGACAAAGTACGTGTGAAAGGTGTCGTTGCTCTGCTGCTGACAGAAGATGCCCTCGCAGTCCTTGCTTTGATCTTTGGTTCTGGATGGATCCTTCTGGTCTTTTCCATACAGCTGTGTCAGGCCGATGGTGAAAGAGATGAGCACGAGCAGGAACAAGCCGAGGAACTTCCCAAACTCCTGTAGCATCTGGCCCATGGAGATCTGCAATGACAAATACACCAGCCATTCCACATCAAGGAGAAAATGGAAAAGTTTTGTCGCTTAATGGCGACCATTCACAGGGATCTGTATTTAAAAAAAACACTGTATTGTGAATGCCAGGCCACTAGTGGGCGATGTCACTTTGTAAAGAAGTGCCTATAGACTGAACGCGTAATACTCATGCGCATGACGTCATAGTTTTCACAAATTTTGCATTCTGAAACCCGTTTTCAAAAGTTTGAATTTTGCCGTGTAAATGAAACACGAAAAACGCTTTCAATTTTTGTCGAATAAGCATCCTCAATGGCATAGGGGTAGTCGTGGCCTAGTGGTGAGGGAGTCGGGCTTGTAATCAGAAGGTTGCTGGTTCGATTCCCACGCCGACAGGAATTGAAAGTGGGGATTGTGAATGAACAGCACTTTCTCCACCTTCATGACCCATGACTAAAGTGACCTTGAGCAAGACACTTGACCCCTAATTGCTCCCCTTGTAAGTCGCTTTGGATAAAAGCGTCTGCTAAATGATGAAAAATGAACCACTTCAATGTCAATGAACAAGCGGGGTCAGCTGCATCTGGACCCAAAAGCTGCTCTTGAACACGAAATCGAATACTACGATATAGTACGCGAAAAACAGGACACCAACAGAGTAGTATATCTGAACTTATAGTAGTCGAAAAACAGTAGGTGAAAAGATCCCGGATGACCTTCTGCTTCGGCCGAGGTTCGAAGCGTATTTGATGGATCTATCTATCTAAACTTCTAAAGTAAAACTTGAACTATTTCAAACTTCAAGCTTTTCAAACTGTTTCAAATTTTTCTAGCTAGGCTTTTTCAAGCCAACTTAAAGTTTGTCTAGAGGAATACTCTAACGATTATTTCTTCCGATTAGTCGACTACTCTAACGTTTATTTCTTCCGATTAGTCGACTACTCTAACGATTATTTCTTCCGATTAGTCGACTACTCTAACGATTATTTCTTCCGATTAGTCGACTAATCTAACGATTATTTCTTCCGATTAGTCGACTACTCTAACGATTATTTCTTCCGATTAGTCGGCTACTCTAACGATTACCCTCCCCATGTCCGTTGTCCGTTATAATCATCAAAATTTACAGAAATAAACATTTGAAATATATCAGTCTGTGTGTAATGACTGAATATAACATACAAGTGTCCCTTTTTGAACGGAATTAGTGACATAAATCAACTTTTTGATGATATTCTAATGATATGACCAGCACCTGTATTTGAGAAACAGCTATTTATGGGTTGATGATCAAGGAAATGAAAATGTTTTCAAGTGAAGTAAATATGGCAATGTTCTGAAACAAGTTAATTTTAAGTGCTGAATGTCATTTTTAATTCGTTTCATATTTCAGACAACAACTAGTCCCTGATAAACCCAGCTGGAGTAAATATTGGTTTTACTCATGAGGGGGAACATTTCTCGGTTGCAACATTAAGCGACCTGTACTTACACTCACGGAGTAGACTAGCTCTTTTAAGGTCTTTTTACGTCTATCTGTACTTTAGATTCCACTGGCCTTTCCAGTGTGGGCTGAGGACGAGATGAACTGCTCGTGTCGAGTCTGACCGGTGAACCAAAGTTTTGTACTGTGTGTTTGCTCTGAAACATTGCCAGAGAGTTAGGGATTTTTTTTTTTTTTTACTTTTGCAATTAATGTAATAAATGTTCTTGTCACTCTCAAATCCCTTTTCCACATCCAATCATTTTCAACCTTCGTTGAACCACAGTAGTCTCTGACACTGTATGAAGCCCTGGTGTCATGCCAAATCCAACCTCAAAGCGATTCCACTTCTGTTTGATGCCTGACTAGAAATCCTTTCATATTTTTTCAACAGTTTCAATCCACTATTTTGCATGTCCATGCTTTGTATAACAGCACTGGCTGTTTATCGACACTACTGATACCATTCTGGACTGTAATGTGATCTAGGATGATGCGATAGAAAGAGCTCCGTTGAACACTTTGTATCATGTTTTAAAATCTTCTTACGGAGAATTCTGCAGATTTTCCCCCAAATATCAATACAAAAAAGAAAAAAATGGGAGGGAAGCCCACAGAATCTATCTAGGAATCTATCTATCTAAAAAAATAGTTTACAAAAATAAGTTTCATACAAAAAATAAGTTTAGTCAAGAGTGCATACTTCTTTTCATCTAAAAAAAAAAAAAGTATATAGTATACATTCCGTCTACTAATGTACTAATGTAATATTTTGGGACACCGTGAATATGAACTAAAATGTGCTTTTAACATACTATCGCAGCATTAAAAAAAATGTATTAAGTTACCACTTTTAGTACACTTGTATTGTAAGTATTATCGGTATTTAGTATACTTTCTAAAGTACTACTGAAGTAGAAATACACTTTTAATTCGTGTATTTATAGTGTATAACTTTTATTCAACACACAAAAAAAATAAGAATGTACTCCTAGCTTGCATTGAAGTATGTTTTAGTGCATTTAAGTATGCTTTATTTTTACATGAGTATACAACTGAAATAGTTCATTTACAAGAATACTATTAGTACATGGATATGACTTAGTATGCTTAAAATATACTATTTTACTTAAGTCTACTTAGTTTTGCAATTTATCAGCGTTTATCCGGAGGTGATTTAGTGTTTTCCATTTACTATCTTCACTTGGGAAGATTTACTGCCACTCTCAACCAAACAATGAAGCAGGAGGGAGTGAAATCTGACTGTTCCTCGTGCTCGAGTCTGTTCCGTGTCATTCCTGTATCTCTACAACATATTTGTGTCTGCTTTAGGGAGTGACAAAGAGACCATTTAAGAATGTGGGGAGGTACGTGCATTTATAGGAAACCCAATTTTACACGCTCTTTCCCATAATAACTTGCGTGGGGTGCGTTTTCACGTGTCGGTCCATTACAGCGGAGTGTGTGTGCGCACATGCATCATTCCGACCGCACTACTTGAGGGAATTACTTTTCCATCCAGCAGCGCCAGACGCTGATGTCAGTCTGAGAGCGCGTGCAGGAGAGCAGAGAGCCGCTCCGCACGGACAAACAGCCGGAGAAGAGCAGCGCATTACACGAGCTCTCTGAAACACTGAGAACACTGACGCGGACGCCTGGAGAATCTTTACTACTCGTCCTGTAGCATCCCTTACGACATTTAATGAAGTGTACTTCAGTGATGCTCAAGTATATTTTTAAGTATACTTTATATATAGTAAGTATACTAGTATCTAGAGCTGCAACTAACGATTATTTTTTCTGTCGATTAATCTAATGATTATTTTTCGATTAGTCGGCTACTCTAACGATTATTTTTTTCCCCGATTAGTCGACTACTCTAACGATTATTTCTTCCGATTAGTCGACTACTCTAACGATTATCCCCCCCCCACCACCCACCCCCGATTAGTCGACTACTCTAGCGATTATTTTTTTAAAAATTATTATTATTTATTTATTTATTTCGGTTAGTCGACTACTCTAACAATTATTTTTTTCGATTAGTCAGCTACTCTAACGATTATTTCTTCCGATTAGTCGACTACTCTAACGATTATCCCCCCCACCCCCCCGATTAGTCGACTACTCTAGCGATTATTTTTAAAAAAATTATTATTATTTATTTATTTATTTCGGTTAGTCGACTACTCTAACAATTATTTTTTCGATTAGTCAGCTACTCTAACGATTATTTCTTCCGATTAGTCGACTACTCTAACGATTATCCCCCCCCACCCCCCCCGATTAGTCGACTACTCTAGCGATTATTTTTAAAAAAATTATTATTATTTATTTATTTATTTCGGTTAGTCGACTACTCTAACAATTTTTTTTTTCGATTAGTCGACTACTCTAACGATTATCCCCCCCCCCCACCCCCCCGATTAGTCGACTACTCTAGCGATTATTTTTTTTTTAATTATTATTATTTATTTATTTATTTCGGTTAGTCGGCTACTCTAACGATTATTCCCCCCCCCCGATTAGTCGATTACTCTAACGTGCCCCCCCCCCCCCCCCCCGCAATTGCAAGTTACAAAGTTAAATTCTGAGGGGAAAAAATACTTTTTTATCCAAATTGTGTTTATATCACACAATTCTGATTATAAAACTCGCAATTGCGACTTTATAACTTGCTATTGCAACTTTGTCACAATTCTGACTTTTTTTGTCGCAGTTGCGAGTTTATATATCGCAATTTTAACTTCTTTTCTTAGAATTGTGAGATATAAACTTACAATTGCAAGTTACAAAGTCCAATTCTGAGTGGAAAAAATACTTTTTCTCAGAATCGCAAGTACATTTCTCACAATTCTGACTTTAAAACTCGCAATTATGACATTATCATGCAATTCTGACTTTTTTTCTTGCAATTTTGCCTTTTTTGTCGCAGTTGCGAGTTTATATATCACAATTTTGACTTCTTTTCTCAGAATTGTGAGATATAAACTAACTCAATTGCAAGTTACAAAGTCCAATTCTAAAGGCAAAAAAGATTTTTTTCTCAGAATTGTGAGATTTGAACTCGAATTTGAACATTAAAACGCGCAATTATGACTCTATCACGCAATTCACGTGTGTAAAACAACAATAGTCTACTCAGTCAATAGCGTAAACGCAACTACAAGCCAAGAATACTTCATTATACTTTTAAGTATATCTCAACAAATGTACAAGTCAAGAATACTTAAAAAAGTACATTTCTGAGAAGAAGACTGATAGTATTCTTTCTGTTTAAAATAAGTATCCTACTTCAATAAACTTCTTCTTCTTAAGGGATGGCACACTGCCAAAAACTCCACCGAACATCTGAACAAACAGACGCACACCTTGACAGCTTATCGTTCATCCGCTCTTCAAGAACAACTAAGCAAGTGCTAAGTAACAGAACTGGGACATTTCCAGCAATAAATCCCTATGAAACCCCACGGCAGATCTAGGAACAAAGAAGAGCAAGCGAGAGAAATGAAATGAAAACAGACACTTGCAGAAGTGATGAGATTTACAGGACCTTCCGTCACTCGGTGTTATCGGTGTGAGCAGAGCATGACGTAACCGAAGACGAAGCTCCAGAGGTTAAACGGTTCATTGAACGAGTCTGTGATTACCTGTAAAGGCCCCAAGATGGAGCTGGTGGTGTACATGAAGAAGAGACGCAGATAGCTCAGAACATTGGCGAAAGCAAAGAGCCCCTCAGCGACCAGGATGGGATTGAACGCATCCCAGTCTTTCCTATCTAATTCGACGTTCTTAAACTGAAGCAGAAGAAAAAGGAAAGGCTGGTGTAAATGATGTTATCAGAGACACGTTAGAGATTTCAAACAAACTGACCAGCGCACAGCAGATGATATATAAGCTTATAAATGCATGTATAAATGTATATTACTGCGATTCAAAGAAGGAAAATTCGGTAATTTACACATACTTGTGTCATTCCAAACACAGACTTTCTTCTTCCGTGGAGCACAAAAGATGTTCAACAGAATTTTGCTTCTTTTATGCACCGCGGAAGAAAGAAAGTCACAACTCGGAAAGAAGTAAACGATGACACAATTTAGAGACTCATGACTTGGTAAAGTGCTCAGAATGAAATGCGGTTTATACCTTGCTGTGAGCCACCACTCTTAGAGCAAAGGTGGCCAAATAAAGTGAGTTCATGACGAAACTTAGCTGGTTCCGTGACTCTTCCAGGAAATCTTCCAAGCCCTCATACCACAGGCGCTTCACATCTGACCACACCATACCTGCAGAGAGAGGAATTTGCCATCAGCGCAAAGGAGCACCCAAGCAGCACATCCCAAATTCTTTATTTCTGGCAGGTTTGGATGACTTCCAGAGTTCATGTGAATCTGTACCTGCCTGAAAAGATTTATGGGTGCTATTTACACTGAGTGCAAATAGCAATAGATGCCATTTCCCGTGGAAGCTTGTTTCCGTCACGGAATGCATTTAAAAAAAAAAAAACAGACATCTGACTTTATTCGTATAATTGCGTGAAATATATTCGCAACAGTGAGTTATAAAGTGGGAATTGGGGATAAAAACTCACATTTCTGACTTCATATCTCGCTATTCTGACTTTTTTCTCGCAATTTTGACTTCTTTTCTTAGATTTGTGAAATATAAACATGCAATTCCAAGCTATAACGTTAAAAAGTCCAATTGTGAGGGGAAGTTTATATCACACAATTCTGATTATAAAACTCGCAATTGCGACTTTGTCACAATTCTGATTTTTTTTTCTAGCAATGTTGACTTTTTTTCACAAATGCGACTTTATATATCGTAATTTTAACTTCTTTTAAAACTTGCAATTGCAAGTTACAAAGTCCAATTCTGAGGGGAATTTTTTTTTTTTCTCAGAATTGCAAGTTCATTTCTCACAATTCTGATTTTAAAACTCGCAATTCTGACTTTTTTTCTCGCAATTGCGAGAATATATATCTCAATTCTGACTTCTTTTTTTCAGAAATGTGAGATATAAACTTGCAATTGCAAGTTATAAAGTTATGAAGTCCAATTCTGAGGGGAAAAAATACTTTTTTTCTCCAAATTGTGTTTATATCACACAATTCTGATTATAAAACTCGCAATTGCGACTTTGTTCTCACAATTTTGCCTTTTTTGTCGCAGTTGCGAGTTTATGTATTATATATTTTGACTTCTTTTCTCAGAATTGTGAGATATAAACTTGCAATTGCAAGTTACAAAGTCCAATTCTGAGGGGAAAAACTTTTTTTTATCCAAATTGTGTTTACATCACACAATTCAATCTATAAAACTCGCAATTGCGACTTTTATCTCGCAATTCTGCCTTTATAACTTGCTATTGCAACTTTGTCGCAATTCTGACTTTTTTCCTCACAATTTTGCCTTTTTTGTCGCAGTTGCGAGTTTATATATCGCAATTTTGACTTCTTTTCTCAGAACTGTGAGATATAAACTCACTCAATTGCAAGTTACAAAGTCCAATTCTGAGGGGAAAAAAAGATTTTTTCTCAGAATTGCGAGTTCAAATATCTCACAATTCTGACATTAAAACTCGCAATTATGACTTTTTTCTCGCAATTGCAAGTTTATACATCGCAATTCTCAGAAAAAAGTTATATAGTGGTGGAAACACGCTTCCATAATTTCCACTATAAGTGTAAATATAAATTTTTTTAAAAAAAAGTGTAAATAGTCTTAGATGCTATTTGCACCGCAGTGCATTGTATTACATTTTACAACAACGTGCAATAATAACAATGTTTGCAACAACATCTTTACATTTATTAAAATTGAATGCTGCCTTGTCGCTATCACGAAAGCCATATTGAACCTGCAGATCAGGAAAGGTGTACTCGACGGTCCAGGTGAGTGAATCATGATTAATCCAGACGCATGGTAAAAAAGTCAAGAATTTTATTACAGTCAGGAAGTTGCAAAAGCCTTTTCTGACGTATACCCGAGTGAAATAGGCTTTTTAACGAGACAAACCGTAGGACGGGACTTGATTTTGTCCATACGGAATTGAGTGGGTGTCGATGTCATGTGAGTGACAGGTGGTCCCGCCCCCCTCGTAAAATTTATAGAATTTGTGTAGATAAAAGAGTCAAATAACATGTGGGTTAGTAAACGGTAACAGAACTTTTGTGTCAAATGGCTTTGAATGGGGCTCAATGAAGGTGGGAGGTGTCAGGCAAACAGGACGATTACAACGAAGATATATATAAAAGGGTTTTAATTCCGAACAGGCAAGGTGGCATCAGACGGGCAGGTAACACACACACAGCATACAAAGACGAGAACCGACAGAGACTGAACAAACACAAGGAGAATATAAAGGGGTGAACGTAATTAGGGAGAACTGAAACAGGTGCGGGTGATTAACTAAACAGGTTACACACAATGAGGGCAAATGAACAGAGACACGACAGAACTAAACGTAAACATAACAGAGTTCATGGGTGTGACAGGAGGATAATTACAGACAAGGCAATTAACACAACAAAAAAAAAAAGGCACAAAACTCACGGAACTAGTTTTGGATACAGTTGAAAATGGTGTTGACATTTTGATGCATGAAAGTAAACCGCAGGGCTTTTTGGAAAGAGTCCAATGTTTTTGGAAATGAATGGGCTGAATGTGATTTCTATTAAAGAATGGATTTGTGAGATGATTTGGGCGTGTTCGTAAAACAGCAGTCAGCAACACTGTATTAAGCTGATGTGATGAGAGCATATTACAGCACTAAAGACGCATCAGCTGTGAGGGATATTCTTAAAGGGACAGTGCACCAAAAAAAATTAATATTCATATTCTGTTTGGTTACCCATACCATCTTTTTAGTTCAGCACAAGAAAGAAATTCATACAGGTTTGGAATAAATGATGGCAGAATTTTCATTTTTGGGTGAACTGGAAAAGGAATCATCTTCCTCCATCTAGTGGTCTAAATATCCTTCAAACAATAAACCATCCAAATCTGAGGCCATCAATACATCAGAATTTACGTTTTACATTATTCATAAATGTTAAGTCTTAGAAAGAAAGTGCCATTAGTCACAAATTACCCAGTGGTCTCATGGTAATGTGCTCTGGAGAGACGATAACCACTGGCTGAGTTTCTCACTTCCACATCAAGGAACATTATCTGTGTAGTTTATCAATCAGTAAAAAAAAATGATGAAGAACAGATGGACGGACTGATGGTGTACACTGAATAAGTCTAACGCTGCTTGACTTCATCTTACATATGTGGATTTGAAAGAACTGTGACCTTGGGAATTGACTGAATTTTGTCACAAATGAAATCCTCAACATAAAACATGACATTTTATATAATTAATAGAAAAGAAATCCAGTGTGATACCTTTTGTCATTATTACAAGTTTCCTTTTCCATAAAGACGCCTGTGGTAAATATCAAGTTATGGTATTCGTTCACTTCAGATTTTAAGTTTTAAAATAATTTACTCTCCTCCATGTCATCCAAGATGTTTATGTCCTTCTTTCTGCAGTGGAAAAGAAATGAAGAGGAACTCATTCCAGGGTTTTTCTCCACATAGTGGACTTCAATGGGGTTCAATGGGTCAGTTTCAAAGACTCTACATGATCCCAGACGAGGAATAAGAGTCCAAAAAAATAATTATATTTATATACTTTTTAAATGCTCCACACATCACGTCATCACGTTGGAAAGGTCACGTGACGTAGGTGGAAGTACCGATCCAGTTTTTACATGCAAAGATTGAGTCAAACGGCGTTTACGGAAAAAGTAAAACAACAACGTCGGATGATTTTGAAGTTGGAGGAGAAATTTTTGCTCTACCGCAGTACTTCCTCCTACGTCACGTGACCTTTCCAACGTGATGACGTCATGCTCCACGGAGCAGTGCAAGACGAGCATTTGTGGTTCAAAATTATTATTATTTTTTTTTTTTATAAAATGTGCGATGGTTTCTCTAGATCAGACTCTTATTCCTGATCTGGGATCATGTAGATCCTTTGAAGCTGCAATGAAACTGACATTTGGACCCGTTGAACCCCATTGAAGTCCACTATATGGAGAAAAACCCTGGAATGTTTTCTCCTTAATTTCTTTTCGACTGAAGAAAGAAGGACATAAACATCTTGGATGACATGGAGGAGAGTAAATTATCAGGAAACTTTAATTCTGAAGTGAACGAATCCTTTAATGTTGTTTATTTGTCTATGTGGCGTTTTTAATACGCTTTAAGACAAACCGTGTACAAATTCATCAGTCAACACCATCAGTACTTTCTCCTTAAAACTGCAGTAAACAAAATGTTTGAAATCGTCGGTGTTCCTTGCGTCAATCTACAGTAACATCAGTCACCTAGCAACCCCCCACAACAACCTAGCAACTGCATAGCAACATGCTGAAACCATTTAGAACATCTTAGCAACCATAACACCCTGGCAACCACCCAAAACATCCTCACAGCGGAGACATTGTTATAGAAAGCGCCCATGTAGTCGGATATTTGCAACTAATATTCTTCACTGAAATAAAATTAAAAGTATAAAAGTTCAGTAAAATTTTAATTAATAATCTAGCAAGGACACATAAAATTGACCAAAAGAGTGAAGACTTTTTTAATACAAATATGTATGTATACGTGTATATATATATATATATATATATAAATGCTGTTCTTGAACTTTCTATTCATCAAAGAATCAAATGTATCAGAGTTTCCATGATTTGATAATAAGAATTTTTTGGAGTAATGATGCCGAAAATTCAGCTTTACATCACAGAAATAAATTGAATTTTAAAACACATTACGACAGAAAACTGTTATTTTAAATTGTAATAATATAATGTTATTTTAAAGTATTTTTGATCAAATAAACATAAGGAAAAGTCTTACATCACCGAGATGTGGAGTGTAAGTGGCACTTTGTGATTTGTTATGGTATTGATTTTATCTTTTGCTTCCTGTCGAAAACCGCACATCATTCGCACATGCTAAGAAAATAAATAGATGAAAGTGTTTGTGTGTGTACTAAAGCCTCACCTATGATCCAGAGAATGAGGAGATAGTCTATCAACTCCAAAGGGGGACCCATGAAGTTCTTCTTACCCTCGTTGTAGACCAGTGAATACAGGTTTAGAAGCAGAAGGAAGGTGAAGTAAGATGCACTGTGAATGATGAACTTGACGAAAGGGGTGTGGATGACCTGTCCCACGCGGGAACGGGGTCCCAGCAGGTAGCAGACGGACAGCAGCGGCCACAGCAGAGCAACACTCAAAACGTACAGGATCTTTAAGCACGTGTGCTTGCGGCGGTAGCTCGCCATCTCACCGAACCACACCGTGTTCAGGAACTGCTGACAATTGGACTGGGCGACAAACTGTAGAGGCCAGAAAAACAAGAAAACGCATTACAAAACGGCGTGCATTTCCTAACTGTGGTTGCAGGGGTCCTTGATTTCACGTATTTATCTTTAGTTAGTGTGTAATGTTGCTGTTTGAGCAGAAACAACATCTGCAAAGTTACGACACTCAAAGTTCAATGCACAGAGAGATATTTTCTTTTACAGAAATCGAGGACTACAACAAACGGCTGGTAGGGACTACAACGAGCTTCTTCCTGGGTTGGTGACATCACAAACCCAAAGAATTTACATAAACCCCGCCCCCGAGAACACACAACAAAGGGGGCGGGGCCATGTTGTGCTGCTTTAGAGAAGAGGAAGAGTTGTTGTAGTCGAGTGTTGTTGATGCCGTCATTTTACGCCGGACCGCTTCACAAACGAGGGTCGATTCAACGTAAAAAAGATGAACGTGACGACGCACGCTAGTCGATCATAAATTTATCCACTAACTGTTCAGAAACGTCTAAAAGTTGGAGTCTCTCCATCAGTTTGAACACTTTCCTCATTTTGTCTGCGTGAGATTCTCCAGCTTTGTTGTTGCTGTTGAGCTGTTAAAGCTCCGCCCTCTTCTGGAGCAGCAGCTCATTTGCATTTAAAGCGACACACACAAAAACACTCGAGGCGAATTTGACAAACTATAATAAATGATCTGTGGGGATTTTGAGCTGAAACTTCACAAACACATTCTGGAGACACCAAAAAGGAAAAGGAGTGAAAAGGAGCATTATAGGTTATTAACTAACATAAAACAAAGATTAATACCAGCGTAGTTCAAACGACGGATGTGTGACATAGTTTCGGGAAACACTTATAAATAAAGGTTCTCTATTGGTGTCTTTGGTTTCATGAAGAACCTTAAATATTCATGGAATATTTCCATTACACAAAAAGTTTTTTTTACAGTGGAAAAAAGTTTTTTAGGTTATTAAAATGATCTTTAGATTATATAAATAAAAAAAATGGTTGGGGTAATTCGAACCATTTGAGGAAACCAATTGCCTTAAACCATTTAAGTTTTAAAGCCAATAAGTATGAGTACTGTAAACTTGTGTATGTTGAGTTAAATTGACATATTTTAGTGCTGGTTAGTCAACTTAACTTAAAGATTTTAAGTTTATTCCACTCATTCAGTTTGAATTCAGGTAACAAATCTAAGTCTAAACAACTATATAGCGACTTAAATGGTTTGAAGTTTATCAAACTCAAAGTGATAAAGTTACATAAGAATAAGCAAAAACTAACATTTGTACAAAGCAATGATGTTAGTTTTAGCTAGTTTTATATGTATATATTATTTAGTTTTGTTAAAAATACTCATTAACCTCTTTTTGGTTGTATTTGATGGCCAGTTTGAGGCGACTGAGGTTCATGCGTTCCTCCAGCAAGCCTCTCTTGTCTATGTGGTCCTCATTGGACGTGTGGTTCAGGATGACCTCCAGCTCGCGAGAGTTGCGGGCCTGAGCCAGCAGGTCCTTGGCGAACATCTTGCACTGCTTGGCAAGTTCTTCATAATCATTCCTGTAATATATAACAACAATGAGACACCGAATGAACAGTAGAAGTTCTTCTACACTCTTAAAAGGTTCTTTTGGCATCTGTGGTTCCGACCTTTAACATACATGGACAAAAGCTTCTTTATAGTGAAAAAGGGCTCTTTAGATTTGTAAAATGTTCTTTGAACTTATTAAGAAAGGTTCTGTGGGGAAACTATGGTTCTTCTATAGTTTTCAACTTTGGCCCTCGAGATCTAGTTTCCTGCAGAGTTTACCTCCAACTTTAGCTGTGTTTGAAATCACTCCCTCGTTCATTCCCTACATTAATCCACTAACATACTGTTTATTAATCATTTGAAACTGGCAGCTCCAGTAGTAATGAAACATGTATCTTAAACTCTGTCATGGAAACTAGTATGTTTAAACCTTAGTCACCGTTAAACAATTTAATAATCAATTAAAAAGGAATTTATACCCGTGTGATATTACGCTGCACCCACATTGGACCAGCGGTTAGTGAATTATTCTCTATTCTCTTATTTTTGCGGTGCATTATGGGATTGACCGAGTGCACTTGATAACGTCCACACCACAACAAATGGCTGACCATTCAAATGGTACCCTATTTAAGGGTATAGAGGGACGATTTCGGACACAGCCCTTGATTAAACTCACCTACCTGCAACTTCCTAGTAATCCTGACGACGTTGATTAGCTTGTTCAGGTGTGTTTGATTAGGGTTGGAGCTAAACTCTGCAGGACACTGAACCTTGAACATGAGAATCCAGCTGATTTTGAATTTAAAAGGCATTCTTGTAAGTGCAGTAAGCGATTTTTAAGAAACGCAAAATCGACACCTAAACAAACAATATTGTGAATATTTGCACATAGTCCTAGCTGAAAACACAAAGTGGATCGGCACCCTATACGCTCATGATGGGGGAGGAGCAAGCAGGACATTTGAAGAAAGACTGGTATAGCTGAGATATTATCAAAGAGGAAATATCAGCAGGATGTAATTGGAAGATAAAGAGTTAGGATCCGCATTATTATTGGAAAAGCTTTCCAGTGCTGGAGAGACATTAGAGAGTGGGAAGATCTAAAAGCAGATGCTGAGGTTGCTTTGTTTCTGCTCAATACATGAGTAACATTGGCTGTTTTACAGAACCGTTGAATCACAGCCTATTCATCCATGCTTGCATGAGCTGTTTGATTGGCCAGATGTTAGCCTGTGTTGCATAGAGTGCTCATTATTTTGGGGCGGAGCAATGAAGGGAGGGGTGTTTCTGTTTCTGTCAAATATCAACATTAGCTGCATTTACATAGACCCGAATAATCAGACCAGGGTGTCAACAGATATAAACCATAAGACCTTTTTTACCACCTTGCATGAAATTTAAGACCAAACCTGTGATGGAAAGTGGCTACACATTATATTACATTCATATATGTAATATTTAATGTGTTTAATATAAACGTTTGTAATATTAGCGTTCTTTACCATTATAAAGGCCAAATTTTTAACCTTAGTAAATGAATGTGTCATCGTTCATATCAGATTCTTACATTTGATAAATGCACTATAGGGCTGTTACCGAATAAATGTACACTGCAAAATTACAATTGCAATAAATAATGTTAAGGAGATTAATATTTTAAATACATTTTTGAATATAAAAATAGAGGTTTCGGTGAAAAATGCATACTTTTAAACAAGAAACTACACCACCAGTAGGTGGCGGCAGGTCACTTAATGAGTGAGTCATTGAATCATTCATTCAACACTGAATCATTCGGTAGCAAAACACCACTGAGAGTTCTGCGGTGATCTTTTTTGGGACTATTTTTGTTGGTGAA
This sequence comes from Opsariichthys bidens, assembly GCA_037194245.1. Lineage (NCBI taxonomy): Eukaryota > Metazoa > Chordata > Actinopteri > Cypriniformes > Xenocyprididae > Opsariichthys > Opsariichthys bidens. The sequence goes on along the minus strand of CM074311.1, from coordinate 8,938,989 downwards.
ACAAAACAAAACAGTCAATATTGTGTCCTAAAACTATTGTGAACTAAAATCAATGTAACATTTGCAATAGCTCATGTTGTTACTTAACTATCTCATATTATAAAGAAAATAGCCTCAACATTTTGAATTTTTACCTCAGTTACCACCTGAGTTCCTTTATGTGTGCTGTTACACTCATTTGTTTTGATTTCTTGACTAAAGTCTCTCACAAAGAGAGACTCAACAGCGATACCATTTACACTATCGATTATCTGTTTACGCTGAATTTAATCGCTCTTACAGAATTCTTGCGTTTCAATGCTTCACTGCTTATTTTTTGTCCCTAAAGTTTTAACATGTGTCCGTCAAACTGGAGAAATTTTAGCGGTAATGTGACCCAAAATATTAAGACCCATCAAATCTGAATTTAAGACATTTTAATACTTTTTAAGGCGTTTTATCAGGAAAACTTTATTCAAGACATTTTGAGACTTTTTAAGCAGACTGTAATCGGACTCCAAGCACAGCTGGAATAAATGTCAACCGGAATGGCCGAATCCGATTAAGGGAAGTGTTTACACGACAAACCACAAACTTTTAATGCGTTTTGGCCGTTCATTTACACGACGACACCGTTTGGGGGCCTGAAAATGCAAACTTTTGAAAACGGGCTTCGAAATGTTCGTTTTTGAAAACGATACCATTATTTTCTCCATGTAAACTATAGAATTTGTGAAAACAACAACGTGACGCACACAGTGTTTCTTTACAAAGAGACATCGCCAACTACTGGCCTGGCAGCAGAATACAGCGTTTTTTTTAGTCGTTTCCATGTGAATTGTTTTGACAAAGTTGTCGTTTGTGCATGAAAAATGCAAAGGAGTTTTAGCACATCGTTGTAATGTAAACATACACTAAATTCAATTTGGATTGTAAGGGGTGGTTTAAACCTTTTCTGATCCGATCGAGTATCATTCCAAAATTTTCCTTTACGTCACAAGATGCGACGCTACAAGTCAGCTGATGTGACGACGCGGGAAGATCGGTGCATCCAAAATGAGTCGAGGGCAAACGTGGAGCGACTGTTTCTGCAAACAACAGAGGAAATCCTGCTGCTGTTTTGAATGTTTTGAACATTTGATGAGCTCTTCGTGATTCTCAGCTGGTCAAAATAAAGCATGAAATGACGGCGTTTAATCCAGAACGCAGCGTTGTGTTGAACGTTCGGTAAGCGGCTCCGTCGCCAAATATACGCCATAAAAACCGACCAATCAGGTCGTGACCGTATCCCTACGCCTTTGGTTCGGTAACTTCAGGTTCGCTGTTAAAAATGCCAGTGTGAACGCTGAGCGGACCAGAACTATATGTTCTGTTTTTGTTTTTTGTTCCGGACCAAACCAACCGAACTTTCCACATGCATCGCAAATCGATTCTGAGCTTAGTTTTTAACAGCAGATGGAGCTCTTGGGTATTTTTTAACCGCATGCTCAAATGCTCATGAAGAAGAGCGCTTGTGCAACTACAAGTGTGAACGCACCCTAAAAAATCTATTCCGATTTGAAGCTTGCGACATATAAACACGCACATCGACCCGATCACTTCATTTAGCGTTCATGTAAACACTGAAATCATTCCAATTAAATCAAAAGGTGTCCATGTAAACGTAGCTAGTGTTTCTCAGAAATCCTTACTGCACCTTTAACTCCACATGATAAGGTGTCGAACGATCCCGGTTCCTTCGAAAACACAATACCTTTGTTCCCGGAAAATGAATTGCTATTCAAAAATGCGTGCGTATGTCTGTTTAGCTCTCTCATTCAGCAGTTTCCCCTATGAGACCTCTTTCCCTAATCACTCGGCCATTACCGAAACTCCACTTCCACCAGGCTCAGCTCTTTCAGATCCGTGCTGAGCTCAAACGCTCTCAGGATGGGGTCTTCTTCCGTTAGCATGATCAAGGACGGGCTGGCGAGGCATCGGTAGATATCGAGACGGAACCTGCAAGAGACACGACGGAGGATGAAGGACAAACACTAAAAATAACGCAGCTCAACTGTTTGAGCTTATCAAATGTATTTATAGGTGAGTCTTCAATAGGAACTACTTGAAATCCCCAAGTATCATAAAAGCTGTCGAATAAAGATCTGACCATGTCCCTGATAAGCATTCAACGTTGGTATTTTTTCTTTCTTTCTTTCTTTCTTTCTTTTTTTAAACGGCAAACTATAAAATTTTAATTGTTTTCTAAATGCTTTTCTATATACTTTCTATATTTTCTAAATCTTTTCAATACAAAAATGTAATTGCAGATATGAATACAAAATTAATTTTACAAAGTCTGGGTGGGGAACATTATTCAAATAAATCATTAAATCATTAGATTACACACACATACATGCATATATATATATAGTACCAGTGAAACATTTTGAAACATTAAATATTTTTGAAGTCTGAATTTCTTTATTTGATCAAAAATACAGTAAAAAGAGTGAAATTTTATTACCATTTAAAATAATTATTTTTTTATGCGAATATATGTTACAATGAAATTTATTCCTATGATCAAAGCTGAATTTTCAGCATCTTTTTTTTTTTTTTTCAGGAATTTTTGATGAATAGAAAATCCAAAAGAAATAGAATCTTTTGTAACATTTACTGTCACTCTTAATCAATTTAATGTGTCCCCGCTGGAATAAATTACACTTTACCATATAGTCTCGTAGAAAACAGATATTTTAAATCATAAAAATAATATTTCACTACTTTTACTGTATTTGAGATCAAATAAATTAAATGAAGCCCTGCTGAGCAGAAGAGACTCAAACATTTGACTGCTACTGTATATACATTAAGACAAACAATAACAATATTTAAAGCTGTAACATTTTAAATACTTTTTTTTACAAGTAAAGAAGAATCATCCATATATATATATATATGTGATCAACACTGCTTTGGTTGTAAAAAAACACAACAAAAAAAGTTTTTGAGACGTCAGAGTAAGTCAAATAAACCCTTCATGGTCTGGTCGATTAGATAAGAAGTGTTACCTTGAGTGGCGAAGACTGTCCTTCTTGTTCTTGGCGTTACAGAGGGTGCACTCGCACCCTACAGCGTGGGGTCGGGGCAGGGAGATGTCCTGCTTCAACAGCATGGTCAGAATCTCATAATTGTTCCTGTGCGCGGCAAGAATGACCGGAGCGACGTCCATGGTCGTGGAATACTCTGGGTTCTGAATGCGCTGAATCACTTTCTAAAAGAAGAGTGACGTGAAATTATGAAACGTGAATATTTGTAAAAGTGCTCACTGTTAATATCAATTCGACAGGACTCTCCCTTCAACGGAACAAACGGTTTATATAGAGTTTATATAGAGGAAAAAATGAAATGATTGCAGAATAAACTAACCGCAATAGAAGGCTTGGAGGAGCGCCTGGGCCGATGGTTTAGCAGGATGTCAACAGCTCCTACCACTTCTGAATCAATAGCCACTAATAATGCATCTGTGGCCTGCACACACACACACACACACACACACACACACACACACCCCGAATGAACAGATTGGTTTCATCTAACATGTTATGTATGAGCCGAGGACACGGGTGCGCTCTTACCTGACAGCCGTGATCCAAGAGCAACTGCAATATGTCTAGATTCTCGTTCTCGATTGAAATGGTGACAGCATCTCTCCCGAGCACATCTACACAGTTAATGTTTAATTCGCCGTGTCGCTTCTCCTCCAGGAGTTTCTTTACCATGTAGTAGTCTCCTTGAAACACAGTTGGGTGACAATGCATTAGTTCAACGGCACTTAGCGAGAGAGCACGGCGGTTTGTGATGGAAAACAATATAGCCCTTAAAGGAGATATCCTTCGCTGAGGCATTTTAGGATTTCTTTATATGGTAAAAGAACACAACGGACTCTTGTCTGCACAGTGTAACCAGAGGAAATTCATTCGTTTTCCGAGCCGTTTCTGGAACGTTTGGATATAAACCACCCTGCTGTTTAACAACGAAACACTCAATGAAAGAATGAACCGGCTTATCTCAAAACAAATGACTAGAGGATAGTGTGTAATGTAGAATAAATATGTGAAGTTATTTTAATTGTATGCAATTACTCTCCAACCGTTAGAAATAAAGTCACTGTCTATTTCACTGTCGCATCTTTGTGTCTGTTCTGAGTAATCTAAGAAGTGTTTTCTCATTTGTAAATATATAAACTGAATTACAGTAATCTGACAAACAAACAACAATTGTTACGACTGTTTACTCTCTAAAAATAAAAAATCTTGGGTTAAAAACAACCCAAGTTGGGTCGAAAATGGACAAATTCAGCAATTGCGTTGTTTTAACCCTGTGATTGGGTTAAATGTTTGACCCAACCTGCTGGGTCGTGTTATTTAACTCAACTACTGTTTAAAAATGACTGTATGTCAGGCTTAAAATGAACCCAAAATATGTTGGAAATTAAAAATCAGACTCATAATTATTAGAAGCAACAATTATAATCAGAAGGTGGACATTTATTTATAAATGTTTATTGTTTATAATTAACGTTCATTTATTAAACATATTTTGCAACAATACAGTAAAGTTGACTTAAATAAAACGATTCACCCAATTTTCAACCCAACTTGGGTTTGTTAGCATTTTTAGTGTATATTTGAAATATTGTGACTTATATTCCTTCGAAGTTTGGCTGTTTTTTTGTCGTTTTCCCAACATGTGGCCATTTCATTTAAGTAACATCTCTAAATTAATCCAAAAAAGTACAATGTAATCCATATGAATACAGTAAAGAGTGAAATATATCACTGATAGGCTTTTCTCACAACAAAATATTTAATATTAATATTAATAAAATTGTATTTAAACCTCAAAAAAGCATAAATACGAGCTAAAATACATAGTTGTTGTACTCTGAATGCGTAAAGGACCTTACCCTTCTCGCAGGCCAGCAGGAAGAGCTTCTCGTCCAGAGTGGTCTCCTCCTTCACCTCTCTGACGTCTTTTAACGCCAGATATTTATCCGGTGAGGACACGTCCGTGCCCTGATATAGAGCAGCCATTATAACGGAGAGAGAGTACGGCAAAGCACTGATGTGCATCCCACTGAGCAGATAATTACACCTTTATACACATGAAATGACCGAAATGAGAAAACGAGCCCTGGTCAGTCCTGATGAAAACGATGTCGCGCGCTCTGGTTAGGCCCCGTCACCGCTCTTTACTTGACATCCGCGTCTGCTACGATCGAGGACACGTCCATCGGCACGTACGACGATAATCTAAAGGTTTGCATCACCAAATCTTCTCCAAACGACAGTAAACGCAAGACCAGGCTGGAGCATCGCGCTGTTCTGTGGAGCTGGTGCTGATGATGCTGTAAGTGCGCGTGCGCGCTCGCTGCAGTTCTAGCATCAGTTGTTACATAAGTGATGAATGTCCGTAGGAACCAGTGAAAAAGCTTATATGTACTGTACATCTTATTGTATAAGTAATGGATTGACGTTTGACAATGTTTCAGTCATTTACGTATTGGTTTGCGAATCGAAATTAAGCAGAAAAGGGGTTTGAAATATGTAAACAAATGTAGTTCTTGCACAATGAAAGTAAACACATCTTACATTTTTAGTCTTTTGTTTTATTTCTTAAAACCAACAATGTAGTTGAAAAAGTATCACATTGTATGAGCAGGGTGTGCACGCTCTTTCATAACCGTGGCTGGGATCAGAATAAACTAATCATCAAGCTCGTGTGAAACACTCCTGTCTTCACCTGAAGTTCCTCTGAGTAGCTCCAAGTAAATCTCATCTGTAAGATTTTCCTGACATCTTCTTGGTTGCGAGCTACTACAAGTGTCACGGGCCACAAAAAGCTTCATCAGGGAGCACCGTGAAGTCTGGAAGCTTCACGGAAGCTTGTTTCCACCACCAATGCAAAATAAAAAAGGTAATTGCGACATTTTATCTTACAATTCTGACTGTTCTCTCTCTTAGAATTGCATAACATAAACTTGTAATTTTAAAGATATAAAATCAGAGCTGCATGACATTAATTTACAATTGAAAGTTAAAGTTACAATTGCGAGATATAAAGATGCAATTCAGACTTTATATCTCGCAATTCTGACTTTATATCTCGCAATTCAGACTTTATATCTCGCAATTCTGACTTTATATCTCGCAATTCAGACTTTATATCTCACAATTCTGACTTTATATCTCGCAATTCAGACTTTATATCTCGCAATTCAGACTTTATATCTCACAATTCTGACTTTATATCTCACAATTCTGACTTTATATCTCGCAATTCAGACTTTATATCTCGCAATTCTGACTTTATATCTCACAATTCTGACTTTATATCTCGCAATTCTGACTTTATATCTCACAATTCTGACTTTATATCTCACAATTCTGACTTTATATCTCGCAATTCAGACTTTATATCTCGCAATTCAGACTTTATATCTCACAATTCTGACTTTATATCTCACAATTCTGACTTTATATCTCGCAATTCAGACTTTATATATCGCAATTCAGACTTTATATCTCACAATTCTGACTTTATATCTCGCAATTCAGACTTTATATCTCACAATTCTGACTTTATATCTCACAATTCTGACTTTATATCTCGCAATTCAGACTTTATATCTCGCAATTCTGACTTTATATCTCACAATTCAGACTTTATATCTCACAATTCTGACTTTATATCTCACAATTCTGACTTTATATCTCACAATTCTGACTTTATATCTCACAATTCAGACTTTATATCTCACAATTCTGACTTTATATCTCACAATTCTGACTTTATATCTCGCAATTCAGACTTTATATCTCGCAATTCAGACTTTATATCTCACAATTCTGACTTTATATCTCACAATTCTGACTTTATATCTCGCAATTCAGACTTTATATATCGCAATTCAGACTTTATATCTCACAATTCTGACTTTATATCTCGCAATTCAGACTTTATATCTCGCAATTCAGACTTTATATCTCGCAATTCAGACTTTATATCTCACAATTCTGACTTTATATCTCACAATTCTGACTTTATATCTCGCAATTCAGACTTTATATCTCACAATTCTGACTTTATATCTCGCAATTCAGACTTTATATCTCACAATTCTGACTTTATATCTCGCAATTCAGACTTTATATCTCACAATTCTGACTTTATATCTCGCAATTCAGACTTTATATCTCACAATTCTGACTTTATATCTCACAATTCTGACTTTATATCTCACAATTCTGACTTTATATCTCGCAATTCAGACTTTATATCTCACAATTCTAACTTTATATCTCACAATTCTGACTTTATATCTCACAATTCAGACTTTATATCTCACAATTCAGACTTTATATCTCACAATTCTGACTTTATATCTCACAATTCTGACTTTATATCTCACAATTCTAACTTTATAACTCGCAATTCAGACTTTATATCTCGCAATTCTGACTTTATATCTCGCAATTCTGACTTTATATCTCACAATTCTGACTTTATATCTCGCAATTCTGACTTTATATCTCGCAATTCAGACTTTATATCTCGCAATTCTGACTTTATATCTCACAATTCTGACTTTATATCTCGCAATTCAGACTTTATATCTCGCAATTCTGACTTTATATCTCACAATTCTGTCTTTATATCTCGCAATTCTGACTTTATATCTCACAATTCTGACTTTATATCTCACAATTCTGACTTTATATCTCGCAATTCAGACTTTATATCTCGCAATTCAGACTTTATATCTCACAATTCTGACTTTATATCTCACAATTCTGACTTTATATCTCGCAATTCAGACTTTATATATCGCAATTCAGACTTTATATCTCACAATTCTGACTTTATATCTCGCAATTCAGACTTTATATCTCGCAATTCAGACTTTATATCTCACAATTCAGACTTTATATCTCACAATTCTGACTTTATATCTCACAATTCAGACTTTATATCTCGCAATTCAGACTTTATATCTCACAATTCTGACTTTATATCTCACAATTCAGACTTTATATCTCACAATTCTGACTTTATATCTCACAATTCTGACTTTATATCTCGCAATTCAGACTTTATATCTCGCAATTCAGACTTTATATCTCACAATTCAGACTTTATATCTCACAATTCTGACTTTATATCTCGCAATTCAGACTTTATATATCGCAATTCTGACTTTATATCTCACAATTCTGACTTTATATCTCGCAATTCTGACTTTATATCTCGCAATTCTGACTTTATATCTCGCAATTCAGACTTTATATCTCACAATTCTGACTTTATATCTCGCAATTCTGACTTTATTTCTCACAATTCTGACTTTATATCTCGCAATTCAGACTTTATATCTCACAATTCTGACTTTATATCTCAATTCTGACTTTAAATCTCACAATTCTGACTTTATATCTCACAATTCTGACTTTATATCTCGCAATTCTGACTTTATTTCTCACAATTCTGACTTTATATCTCACAATTCTGACTTTATAGAACCTTTTTGTTTGTAGAAACCTGTGTGAACCTGTCATCCTCAACTGAACCTCAGCGTGACAACAGCAGTAAAGAAAAGTGCAATCTAATTCGTACAAATGATCATATTTGCACTTGCACAAGATTGAAAATTGTTTGTGGTATGGTGAAAAAAAATTTTTTTGAGTTTAAACGGTATTTACTGTACAGACTCAATAAATGAGTGGAGACAGTTGTAACGATCATTTTATTTACAAATTATTATGTCCACATAATTTACATTTATGAATTGAGCTACTTTTCTACATCAATTTATTTACACTTTTACAGTCCTTGTTAAAATTTGTTTAAAAATGCTCGAGATATTACAGTATGCATCATTCATAAGGATAGTAACATTTTGTTAAATTCTGTATGAACTTTGGTGGATGATGATGATGTCAAAAAAAGGTAAATATTATTTTTGTGGTTGAGTCTGAATGTATTAGGAAGGACAGACATATGAGAGAAACATGCCAATTTCATTAGCAACAATAACAGGTCCTGGGTGAATATTTTCAAGTAGATAGTGACAGGAAGTCATCTGCCAGACATCGAAGTAGATTACTCCATCAATATCTCTGAACATCTCCTGCATCACCGCATTCATCTGCACTGTATGCCAGTCACTTATAAAAATATCCTGTAACAACAGATCAGACCACCATCACAATCGCTCACAATTATCAAAAAGAGCCTGCATGCACAATAAAGTAAATAAAGCTTCCAGTGCACACATACAAATAAAACGACAGGACACAGAATAATATGATTAAAGAATAAAATATAAAAATGTATAAAGGCATAGAATGGTTTGGAAAAACTACATTAATTGTATTGTTTGTATTTGTTGCTACTGTTTACTGGACATAGAGCCCTGTAATTCGTCTGTCACACGATGCCTCTCCTAGCATGGAAATGACAATAAATCCATTCTTTTTTTCATTTAGTAAAAATAAATGAAGTTTGCCCAAAAGTGTAATTCATCCAATCATCCTCCTCATCCAACTTTGATTATGCTTTCACCACTTTCATTGTATAGACGAGAGCTCAGATATTCTGCCACAACTTTTTCATCTGTGTTCCACAGATGAAGTCAGCCAAACATGTTTGGAATGATAGGAGTAAGTGATGACAATTTAAATGTTTGGGTGAACTAACCCTTTAACCGTAAATATTATCATAAGAGCACAAAATAGAAAACTACTGAAAACATGTTAGGATTGGAAATTAAGCAGTTGTACCTTTGGTCCTGCGGTGTTTCCAGACTTGATGATGACGGTAGTCTCTGGTGCTCGACGCAGCAGTGCAACAACAGACTGACGGATTTTGGCCACTTCGTGCACGTAAAATGTTATTGGGTGAGCTGCCAAGTGGGCACAGATTGTGAAGACAACGACTACATGAGAACCACCAGCTATTTCATCAATTTCATTGCCAATATTATGCAGGTCAGTAATGGGCATTTTAGGAAATCGCAAGGGAACTCCGTGTGGCCTCCAGTGAACAATGATGTTATTTTTCAACTCTACAGCCATCAGGGGTCCAATGGCGTGAGGAGTGTGGAGGTCCAATGTCTTTGTGCCTAAAAAAGATAAGTGAAACTAACATTAGACTCATTCTTTTATTAAAAAAAATGCATTCCTTTGAACAATCATAGTAATAAGTTGTAACCCTATAATAAGGTTGGAGGCTATCCCTGTTTCCAAGGATAGCAGAGGAAAGCATGCTAAACAGATGGCAAGTCTATCACAATTTTTATATATAAAGTCTTTTATTTCCAATAAACGTTTCTGTTCCTGTTCAGAATGATTAAACTTGATTTCGTTTTCAAGTTTCCGTTGAAATTTTGTTTGTTTCAGGTTATTGTTTTCGTTCTTTGAACCGGTACGGAGCCCTGTCTGATTCTGCGTCTGATTCTGCATTGTTTTCCATTTTTAAGCCCTGTACAGCAGCCCAAAGAAATATATGGGCACTTAAAGGGGTCACATGATGCTATTTTAAAAGTTCATTATTTTGATAATTTGGTGTAATAGAATAAGTTAAAAGGCATTAATGTTCAAAAACATATTTTTCCACATACCGTACATTATTTCAGCTCCTGTATTCACAGTCTGTCTGAAATGCGTTGATTTCTACAAACTCCCTCCTTCTGAAAAGCAGAGAGCTCTGATTGGCCAGCTGAGTCAGCGCATTGTGATTGGCCAAAGACCTCAAGCATGTGTCGGAAATATAAAGCCCCTTCAGCTTCCAAGGCTTCTAAAGCAATTTTAAACATAGGTAATAATAATAATGTTGTCAGTTTGAGCCTCGAATCGGATTCTGAAAATGGGAATGATCAAGCGGTTCGATTGGAGTCAAACAAAGTAATCTTTATAAACAGCTGGTGTTCTCACGTTTTTTCATAAATACCTATTGTGCTACCAGCATAATATTCATAAGGTGTAACGAGATCTGAGGATTTATTAACGTCCATTCCTACTACTAACCCTAAACCTACACTTGCAAATATAGTGTTGGTAGTAGTTGTGGATTCGAGTCCACCTTAGTCGAGTCAGAGTTGAGTACGAGTCTTTAACCCAATCAAGTCCGAGTCCAAAATGGGCCGAGTCCAACAAAACACTACTTCTGTAACGGAACACAGACTCACAGAGAGGTATATGAACACCACAGGTTTATTGAGCGACACGGGATCCACAAACACAGGTAAAGTAGTACGCAATTGAGTATGAGATGAGTGATAGTGATACTGACAGTCTTTCTGTTTAGTAGATGAGTTGAATATCTGACGATGACGGCGTACAGGGCACACATTTCGAGTCCAGGGTGAAAGCACTGGAAGGTTCCTGGGAGTGAAGATGACTGAAGACACTGACAGAAGACGATGGACAAGAGACACAGGGTAACAATGAAGACGAGGGAGCAGGATCATAACTAGGTAAGAAGAGCAGGTATTAGAGTCCGTAACCGAAGTCGAGACCGGATGAAGTGCAGTGGAGAAGTGTGTGCTTATAAGAAGTGTTGGTGATGAGGTGATGAACTTCAGGTGTGGGTGATTAATACTCCGGGGATGATGTGCGTTGTGGTTGGTTGACTGCAGAGCCTGACCGATCTCTGACAGTAGCCCCCCCCCCCTCCACGGCCCGCTCCTGAGGGCCGCGGACCCTGACGTCGCGGTGGCCTTCCTCTTCCTCGCGGTGCAGGACGGTCAGGATGGAAGGTCTCATGGAAGGTGGCAAGAAGCTCCGGATCCAGAATGTCCTGTCTGGCGACCCAGGACCACTCCTCTGGACCATAGCCTTCCCAATCCACAAGATATTCTAAAAGGCCACCATGGCACCGGGAGTCCAGAGTATCCTGTACAGTGTAGATGGTTCCGTCCTCCGAGATCAGTGGAAGGGGAGGTTCCTCATCCTGGTCGGGCTCTGTGGAAGGAACGGATATGGGTGAGTGACACATGAAATGTGGGATGAATTCTGTAATGTGAAGGTAGTTGTAACTGATACATGGCCGGGTTGATTTGACGTGTGATGGGGAAGGGACCAACGTATTTGGGACTCAGCTTCTTGCTGGGCAGGCGCAACTTGATGTCCCTTGTCGAGAGCCAAACTAACTGTCCGGGTTGGTAAGGAGGAGGATCGAAACGTCGGACGTCAGCTTGGAGTTGTTGTCTGTCCACTGCCCTCTGGAGATGGTGATGAGCTGAGTTCCAAACCCTCTCACTCTCTCGGAATCAATGGTCCACCGATGGAACATCTGAAGACTCTCCAGACCATGGGAATAGTGGTGGCTGGTACCCGAGTACGCACTGGAAGGGAGTCAGTCCAGTAGATGCTTGACGCAGGGAATTTTGTGCGTACTCAGCCCAGCCAAGGAATTGGTTCCAAGAGTCCTGGTGGCCGTGGTAGAAGGTTCGTAGGACATCTCCTGGATCTTCCTTTCCGTCTGCCCGTTGGTTTGAGGGTGGTAACCTGAAGATAGACTTACTGCCACACCCAGGAGTTTGAAGAACCCTCACCAGACTTGCGAGATGAATTGGGGTCCTCTGTCTGATACGATATCTTTGGGAATTCCGTAGTAGCGGAAGACATGGTTGAACAGCAATTCTGCTGTGGTCATTACAGTAGATAAACCTTTGAGTGGAATTAGCTTGCAGGGTTTAGAGAAACGATCCACTATTACAAATATGCAGATATGACCTTCAGAAGGAGGTAGGTCGGTGGCGAATTCAACTCCCAGGTGTGACCAGGGCCATTGAGGAACGGGCAGAGGAATGAGTTTTCCAGAGGGAAGATTTCTTGGGGTCCTGGAGATAGCACACTCCGCACATCCTCGTTTGAACCTCCTGACATCCCTGGCCATGTTGGGCCACCAGAAGCGTTCTTGTAGCAGCGAGAGGGAGCGGTTGGCCCCTGGATGGCCAGTGCCCACTGAGGAATGTACCGTGTGAATGATTTGAGTGCGTTGTGGTCCTGGTACATACGTGTGGCTGGGTGGACACCCCGGTGGAGGTGGCGCGTCTGCATTGGAGGAGGCGAGTTCTTCATCCAGGTTCCACTGGATAGGACAGGCGGCGATCTGAGTGGGTAAGATGTGCTCGGGATTTTCGTCGTCTTCTTCCGGAGTGTGAAGTCGGGAGAGAGCATCCGCCTTCACGTTCTTACTATCAGGAAGATAGGAGATGGAGAAATGGAACCGGGTGAAAAAGAGTGCCCATCTAGCTTGGCATGGATTTAAACGTTTGGCATCACGGAGATATTGTAAGTTCTTATGATCTGTCAGCACCAGAAACTCTTCCTTCGCACCTTCTAACCAGTGTCGCCACTCCTCCAATGCGAGCTTAATGGCTAACAACTCACGGTTGCCGATGTCATAGTTGTCCTCCGCCGGGGTGAACTTCCTAGAGAAGAAAGCACATGGGTGTAAACGAGGAGGTGTCCCCTGCTGCTGTGATAAAACTGCTCCAACTGCAGTGGTTGAAGCGTCGACTTCCACGACGAACCTTTTGGTGGGGTCTTGATGAGTGAGGAGTGGAGCATTCGTGAAAGCGGACTTGAGGGTTTCAAAGGCGGTGGTGGCAGCTGGAATCCAGGACAGAGACTTGGGCTTGTTGCGGAGGAGGTTAGTAAGTGGAGTAGTAATGGTACTATAATTCTTGATGAACCTCCTGTAGAAATTAGCGAAACCAAGGAAACGGAGTTCCTTGACGGTTGTGGGTTGTGGCCAGTTCCGGACGGCCTCTACTTTCCCCTCGTCCATCTTGATACCCTGCTTGCTGATATGGTATCCAAAGAACTGAGTGGTGGATTGGTGGAAGCTACATTTCTCAGCCTTGAGGTAGAGGTGGTATTCCCGGAGTTTCTGGAGGACCTCCGCAACATGGGAGCGATGTTCGGCTAGGCTCCGGGAGTAAATCAGAATATCTTCGATTTAGACTATCACGAACTGATGAAGCAACTCCCGGAGCACCTCGTGCATAAAGTCTTGGAATACGGAGGGGGCATTGACCAATCCATACGGCATGACCAAGTATTCATAGTGACCGGTAGGGGTCACGAAGGCGGTCTTCCATTCGTCCCCCTCACGTATTCGCACGAGGTTATAGGCGCTGCGGAGGTCCAATTTGGTGAAGATGGTAGCTCCCCGAAGTTGCTCCAGAGCTCCTGGGACGAGAGGAAGAGGGTACCGGAACTTGACCGTGATCTTGTTCAAGGCCCGGTAGTCTATGCAGGGCCGCAAGCCTCCGTCTTTCTTAGCCACAAAGAAAAAACTGGAAGCAGCAGGGGACGTGGAAGGGCAGATGTAACCTTGTTGAAGGGCCTCTTCCACATACTCCTCCATGGCCTTCTGCTCTGGGAGCGAGAGAGGATAGCACTCACCGTTTGACGTGGGGTACGAATGGGACAGGTTGAGATAACGTGTCCCCCGGATCCACAGTACAAACACAGACCCTGGGTCAGCCTCCTCTGCCGCTCAGCTCCCGATATCCGGTGACTATCCACTTGCATGGGTTCTGGTTCCGGAGAGCTGGCATATTCTGACTGGCAGCGGTGAGATGGCTGTGACTGACCCCGGAGATCTTCCAGACAAGGCTGCATACGACGCTCCGTGCGGATGGAGAGTCGAATGAATCGTTCTAGGCCCATGGAGTCGTCGTATGCAGCCAAATGCAATCGGACCCGGGGCTGGAGGCCTTGACGATAGGTTGTAAGGAGAGAGCGTTCATTCCATCCGCTTGCTGCCGCGAGGGTTCGGAACTGTAGGGCATACTCAAACACAGACATGTTATTTTGGGTAAAATGATATAAACGCTCACCAATGGATGAATCCCCGTCTGGTATTCAGAATACATCACGGAAATTATGGAGGAAATTCGATAGCGTTAGGGTAGCGACACCATTCTGCTCCCATATTGTATGTGCCCATTGAAGCGCTTGTCCCCTCAACAAGGCAATTATGTAAACGATTTTTGCTCTCTCCGTGGTGAACCGGGCCGATTGCATTTCCAGGGCCAGTGAGCATTGGAGAAGGAACCCGTTGCAATCCTCCGCCGAGCCAGAGTAGGGCGCCGGTGTGGCCACGGGACTGGAGGCCGCGGGTGGTGAAGGAGTGACGTGGGCCGCTGATGCGGAAGTGCTGCCCTGTAGCGCTCGATGGAGAGAATCAACAATATTCTGGAAGGGATACGGCGCGCACATTGTTATTCTGTTGTTGGACCGGTCTTCTGTAACGGAACACAGACTCACAGAGAGGTATATGAACACCACAGCTCGCCGCAGCTATTAATACTCCGGTGATGATGTGCATTGTGGTTGGTTGACTGCAGAGCCTGACCGATCTCTGACAACTTCATTAAGTCAATATCTTTTTTTAAACATAAACAACATAAAAAAAATTATATTTTAAATGTAAGAAAAGCAAACCTCGATTGCATCTTGCCATTTTGATTTTCGATTTTGCGTCCCCTCATAATTAGTATCCTGCTCAGCAAACTTAAAGTCATGTAATGGCCGACTTGATTTCCGTATTGTGACATATTTCTGATTTGTGAAACCACTTTTCTGACGTAAAAAGTTAAAGGGCAGGATTTGACTTATCCATCGATATAAATTTATGAATTCATGGCAGGGTAATCGGGGTAGCTTGGTGAATAGGAACAGCCTATTGGAACCTGTGAAAAAATGTGTGTGTCGTCAGATGCTGTTTTAGTGGTGGTGTGCTTCCTTGTGTGTTTCGACTTGAAGATCGTCCTACCTGACCTTTACTTCATCAGCCCGGAGGGTAGAGAAAAGGAAAGTATGTCACGTGACTTACATCTAACAAACACGCAGAAGTGTCTCTGTTAAACACACTGGGGAAGGAGTGAGTGCAACCTCATGTAAGTTTTGTTTTGTTAGTCAGTAAAGCTCGGTGTGTTGAACGCTGAAGATTTTAATTTTTTGGTTTTGTTTTCAGCTAGTTTAGATAGTGGGGCTTTAGTTAGTGAATGTTTGGGTTTTGTTATTTTCATTTGTTTAGCACCACTCATTTTCTTTCTCTCTCTGGCTTATTTTATTTTATGATTATTTTTCTTTTGTGTTTTGTTGTATATAGTTGTAAATAAGGATCTTGGTTGGTGTTTTCATTTGTGTGTAAATTTATATTTCCTTTGTTAAAAAAGCAAACCACTTGCAGTTAGGTCGGTTGTCCTTGTTTCATTCTCCCACCGTACTCCACAGAGTTTAAAAATGATAAGAGTATGTTTAAATTTTATTATGTATGTCTCCCTGATACCTCCATGCCAGCAGAGGACGTAACACGGATTTAAAATGTCTGCCACGTGCACGTGTCCATTAAATCCATATTTGGTATTCCACGTGATATTGTTCTGAAACTCTACATTTATTTGTGGATCTTAAACTGTTTGTGAATGTGATTAATTTTTGTGAATCTCTTTACAATTATTTGTGAATCTCAATCTATTCATTTTGAATAATGCAACAATTCTAACCCCAAACTTGTGTGTAAATTATTTAATGTTATATATTCAGGCTATTATCTTAAATTAAATGACATCGACAACAAAGTCATGTCAGTGAATGACTCACCTGGCACGTTTTCTTCAAAATACTCAAACCACTGCCTAGTGGTGGAGTCTCCCATCAAGTAAACTATCTTGTTTTTAAGGCAATTTCCCATTTGTTCAGAACTGAACTGCCTGGTGTTGCACACAAAAGAATTCCAGACATCTTTCAGATAGAATCCTGCTGGAACTGGTGTTGTCAGGCCAGATCTACATCTCTCCGTTGTGCCTAAAGCAAAGATACACTTTCATAATTATGCAAATTCTGATGATTCCATTCGATTTCAGATGACATGTGGTCAGTGTATGTTTTGACCATTTCCTATTTGGGTGACAAAAATAAATAAAGCAAAGGCAGAAGATGGCTTGGATTTTGTTTAGTAGAAAGGAAAACAAACATTTTACCCTTTTTTTGTTTATTCTACAAATTCGCTGAATATGTCACTCACTGAAACGCTTCCCACTGTCACAGTCTGTCTCGTCATGTCTAGTTTAGTCTTCACTATGTCTAATTAGTTATTGTCATCACCTGTTTCCGTTTAACCCTCGTCATCTGTTTATTTACGTTCCTCCCCTTGTCTTGTTCAATGTCTGTAATCGTTTGTGCCATGCACACTTTTATGCTTGTTCTCCCTACTCCTCGGAATAAACCTGTTGTCTTTTGTTACCTACGTCTCCTGTCATCCCGAGCGTTACACCTACATCTTCACGACAATATTTTATTAAAGTGTAAACACATCGGGAGCGCTGTACCAACTCTGTGTGACACAATAACAGGAAGTAAAGAATGCTGGGCGGCTTGACCAATAAGATGAGAGGGCCACTTGAGCAAATTAAATAATCAAACATCAAACAAATTTGTAAACAATAAACAAACAAATCAGAATACTCATATGCAAAAACTTTTTTCCTTTCCAAACAGGAATATAAAAGGTCAAAACTTGCAAAGATCATAGATGAACGTACCAATGCCTGAAGTGTTGGAAAGAACATTGATTATTTTGTCGTCTCCAGTAATAGCCACATTTGTTAATTCCCTGTGAAATAATAATAATAATAATAATAATAATAATAATTCATTACACAATATGACACTTTTCTTCTTTTCTTTTCTATTTTTTTTTTTTTTTTTTTTTTACATTTCCACAATTTTTTTGCAATTAAATTTGAACCATTTTCCACTTACTTTGTAAGAAGTTGCTTCTCAAATGGATTTAGTGGGTTTTCCAAACCTTCGTAAGAGTGATAAACCAGGTTGTCACAGGACAGTTTCTTCGGTCTCTCACACTGCCACACCGTCCCTGTTTTTATATCCTTATACTCACAGCAGCAGTCGCCTCTCCTCCAACTTCCATCTGCGCCCCACTTAAGATTACACTGTACCACTTCACTGATCCTGACTTTATTGGGTCCCGGCCCTTCAAAGTACCCATTATAGTGGCTGCGTGGGAATGAGGACTCCCTGTATTTTTTAAGAATCTGCACAGCCTCGCTGGAGTGCTCTAGACGAACATAAACCTGAGCCTGACCGTCCCAGGGCAGAAGAAGAACAACAGAGTAAGTCCCATTACGGTGATCCACAACCTCGCCGAACACACTCGCCTTCAAGAAGAATGGAGAAAGTTAAACTGATGTCTGTCGGTAAAGCCAATTTAAAGAATATAAACCTAATTTTATAATAAAAAAACACACCTGTAGCTCTGAATTGAAAAGCTTTGCTTTGAAAAAATCTCCTCCGTATCTCTTCAGGTTCTTGTTGTGGTCTCTGGCTGTGATGGTGACGGAGATATTTTCTCCCACTGTGTAACTCTCCTTCGGTCCCACAATAGAGAATGTGGAGTGGACTGGACTTGTGCTCTGATCCAGCTGAGTGATTTCTTGATCCGGACCGGGCCAGTCCAGAACCGTCCGTAGCCTTTCCCACTCCTCCTCACTGATTCCCATGTCAAGAGCAGATATTGTGGATGAATCATTATGTCGAGGAACTGCTTTAGGTCTGGGGGGCTGAAATTGAATTATTTGGCTTCCAACATTCCATCCCCATAGAACCTGAGAGAGGACCAGAATATCAATCTCACCAAATTCCACCTTTTCTTTCCTGTTCACTGTGGATATTCTGAATAATATTAGAACAGATACATGGATCTGTAAAATTATATTATTATATATGAATTATATGGATCTGTGAAACTGGAATTTCAACTCGTAAGAAATGAATTCTTGATATCAACAATTGAATTTGAATGGCAGCCTATGGCAAGATTTCACTAAAGTAAAAATACAATTACAGATATCAACAATTATAGTTTATACTAGTGGAAATTCAATTATTGATATCAAAAATTGTCATTGTTCCTGATATCAAGAATTTAACTAGTGAAAATGTAATTGTTGATATCATATCCTGAAAATGAATAAAAGTCAAAACGGCTTGCCATACAGGTCAGATCTTCCGGAATGCGACCACAGACTGAACATTGAAATCGGGATGAATCTGACTTTTAAGTCACTCTAGAAATTCATGTTTGACGTGATAGTTTCTTCCTCATTTACCCCCCCCCCCCTTACTTACTTCAATGCTGCTACTTTTTAATTATCAAGCACTCTTGCACTTTACATTGTTGTTGTAACTACCTTGTTACTACTCTATTTCTGTACATAATTAGTCACATTTTAGCCCATATTCATAGAATTTATTATATATATTATTAGTTTTATTATTATTAGTAAATTTATCTTACAGTATATTGTTTAAATTGTCAATTCATGTTTAGTAGTTTAATTTATGTTTAGTAGTTAATATTGCACTATCTTGGAGTTGACCTGATCTACATTTCACTACTGGCTGTATATCCATATACAACTGTGTACGTGACAAATAAAAATCTTGAATCTTGAATCTTGAATCTTGAATCGGTAACATTGTACTATAAGGTTGATGAGTTGACTCTAGAAGAAACAGTAGTGATTGTATATCAAGAGCAGGGAAATGAACCAATTGCTAATCGACTCAAAATGTTTCTTTTGTATTTGGCCGTGCTGAGAGAGCTTTCAAAAAGTGGTGAGGGCAGTATGGACTCTCGTCAAAAGTGGTGCAACTTGTTCCACCTGTAAATTACGCTTTCGGGCAGGATTGAGGCAAAATTGTCAGTGTGACACGACACAGTTCATGCAAACTAATGTTAAGCTCACTGAATTTAGTAACAGATAATGGATTGTCAGTTTCTAAAGTACAGATTGTTGGATTATGAGATCATATACAGGAATAAAGATGAGTCTATATGAATTACACCACAATAATGAAACAATATATAGAAGTATTGAATTACATAGAAATATGAAGGAACAATTAGGTCAGATGCAATTCATTTTCAGCCATAATTCAATAGAAAACAAAAGTCCAAAACAAGTCCGTCACAATGTGTTCAGACAACTTCGTAAAAATAAATGTAAAACATAAAAATTTCATCTGATTTTAATATTTTAAACTACACATTTACAGCAGTTACATAAATTTCCAATGTACTCAATAATAACTAGATACAAACCCTAAACTAACCGTATTTACCTCAGTAATTGAAATTGACAGTTGAAATGTTTTCTCAGGTCTGTTTAGCTGAATGCACACAACCATGTATCGTCAGAGAGAAATGCGATGCTTATTTATTTAATAGCCTGATTGATAAAAGTATAATTTTTCTTATGAACTTACCAGACATGATGATGTCCAAAGAAAACATGCCAGTAGTAATAAATATTCTTTTAACCTGCAGACTGAAAATACACAAATCCTTCAAAACATGAAGCCACTTTGATCCATAATATGACAATTATGTCCATCAACTACCTGGTAAAATTGATCTCTTTGTGGATGGCACGACCATGGCGAAGTCAGTTGAACTAGAATAATTTTACGGCCGCTCGTGAGTGAAGTACATTCACATGAAACCGGCCGCTCTGCTCTGAAAAAGAGGCGGTCCCACAAAATACTCAGTTGGCAAAACACTACAATGAATATTTGATCAACAATATATGCTTCCAATAGTGAAGCTCTTCTTCAATTCAGCAATCATTAATTTTTCCTCTTGCTCCATTTATATATATATATATATATATATTTGTTCTGCATCAGAACAACTGGTGATCAGAACTAATAGATAAGAAGATTTATGTCAGCACATATGGAAATATGAACCAGGTTGTTGGTGAAAACGAGCCAGGATAATCAAACTGGTTTGTTCCAGTAGAGGCAGACGCAACCGTCATTGTCTTGTGTTTCTTGTATGAGAATGTTTAAAAATAAATATACAATGTCTCTGTATTAGGGTTAAATCCTACAGAAACTGATGATTTCTATTCACGATCAATCTGCATGGTCTTTAACATTATTTAACATTTCAGTAGGATGTAAGATGGAAAATATCCAAAGGTATTTAAAAATGAAGAAAGACGTGTGCTTTGCTGTCTTAACCTCCTCTCTCATGAAACAAAGGTGCTGATAGCGATCAAGGCCTGTAGGCCAAGATGCGGGTCCATCGGGGGTGTATGAATTGCCACACCTTTAGTACAGTGGGGGAAGTTTTACTTCTGATTTGTCAATTTGAATGCCTCACATTTGGGTTTCAGTCACATGGTCAGGGAAGAGATAACAGAAGATTGTAATTCTTTTGACTCTCTATGGCAAGCCGTTTTCACTTTAATTCATTTTCAGGATATGAATTTGTGATATCAACAATTACATTTTCACTAGTCAAAATGTTAAGTCTTGATACCAGGAATTAGATTTCCACTAGTATAAACTATAATTGTTGATATCAAGAATTGTATTTTTACTATAGTGAAATCTCGCCATAGGCTGCCATTCAAATTCAATTGTTGGTATCAAGAATTCATTTCTTACTAGTTGAAATTCCAGTTTCACATTTCAGGAATACAATTCTTACTAGTAACAATGCAAATTTCTGATATCAACAATTACATTGTTACTCGTAAAAATGTCTATTCTTGAACAGTAACAGTAGTAACAGGGAATAGGCAAGCTCGTAGTAAATAATCCAGGCTAAGGTCAAAAAGGCAGGCAGATAAACAACAGAACGATGAGGATCCGAAAACACAAAACAAGACAAGGATAGCGCTCAGAAAAGTTACAGGATTAACAAGACTTCGCAAAATAACCTGGGCAACAGAACAGACTTAAATAGCGAACTAGATTGTTTGCAGCTGGGTCGTAATCAACATAGATGTAGTGTGAATGATAGAGTTCTTGAAATAGGAGGGCGACATCTAGTGGCAGGTGGATGGAGGACAACGGAACAGATTCATAACAATTTCACATCTCACTGCCAAAAAAGGAAACGGTTAGAAAAACAGACGCAGCTGGAGTCAGAGTTTAATATTGCCATTAATATCTGACTCACAATTTATCACTTCTATAGCGGACAATAAGGGAGTGCAATCTTTCAATTCTTATATTATAAATTACAAATTTTAACAATTGTATTCTGCATTATATCAAAGACATGATTCTACGGTATCAATCGCTTGACTCTTCCGGTTCTTTCCAAAGAACAGAGGGAATTTCTTAATCCTCCCATCTCGAGAGAGGAAGCTGTTACTGCACTCCACAGCTTAAAATCTGGCAAATCCCCTGGGCCGTGTGGCCTTGTATGTTAATTTTATGAAGAATTTCAGCTTGTGCTTCTAGACCCTCTTTTAGCCATGCATTGGTTCTTGACTGACGCTTTATTCCCCTCGCTTCGCCAAGCAAATATTTCTCTTATTCTTAATAAAAAGGCAAGGACCCAGAAAAATGTGGATCCCATAGGCCCATTGCATTGTTAAACTTTAAAATCTTAGCACGAAGATTGGAAAAAGTTTATTAATAATGAAGACCAGACAGGGTTTATTAAAGGATTAATTCACTTTCAAATGAAAATCAGGCCAGCTTTACTCACCCTCAAGCCATCCTCGGTGTATATGACTCATAAACACAATCTGAGATATTTGAACAAATATCCTGACGCATCCGAGCTTTATAATGGCAGTGAACAGGATCAACGAGTAAGTGCTTCCATCCATTCACATGCATCCACCATAAACGTGTTACACTTTCTGTAACAAAGCGATACACATTTGTAAAGAAAAAAAAAGAAAAGAAAAAAAATCATATTTAACAGGTTACGAAGTAAAATATCTAGCTTCCGCCAGACCGCCTGTCGTATTCAAGTTACAAAGAAAGTGTAAACTGGAACAACAACACAAAGTATGGCAGTGATAATCTCAGGTACTGTTTATGTGTTTCATTTACTATTAAAAGCAACAAATGTTTGCTTGAATATCATTTTGTGTCTCTCAGATATTAAAAAAAAATAAAAGGAAACACGAACGTTCAAACTCTAGTGTAATTTGTAACTCAGTATGTATTTTTATTATGTAAAAATGGATTATGAATTTTATTATGTGCACATTTCATTGCGAGTGCAGATAGAGCCCGCCCACGGGCTCTTCTGATTGGCTGTGATTTTTGATTGACTTTATCACGTGTGGTGTGGACAGGCAAAATTGTCCAAAAAGCTTCTAAACTATCAACAAAAATATCAATAAATAAAAAAAATAAATAAAATATCACTCACATGTTGAATGAGAGTCTTACCTTTTTATTTACCTTAACCTATTTAATTATAGATATGGTTAGAAAAATTAGCAGAGAATGAGTTAATGCCAAATAACAATCAAAATGAGCATCTATTTGTAAGACAAGGTTAAAAGATTAGTAAAATAAACAATGCATAATTTACAGTATGTATAAATACTATTATTTGACCTAAAAAGAACCTGACTTTAACCAACACACTATCTTAAACGGTAAAACATGTTGAATGACTGCTGATTTCTGTATGAATTTGATTCATTTTTTCTATTTTTAGACAACAAAAAAAAATCAGTAATGTGTCCATTAATCTGCCATTTATGTAAAATATGTAAAAATACAGAAAATGTCGTTCGAAAACAGAAATTTGATGTAATACCAAAATACAAGCAATTCCCTGAAATTTATAATGACAAAACAGGAAAATTCTGCAAAAATAAAATCCATTACCTGTAAAACTACATTTATTTTTAACAGTGTAGTTTTACAATTCCTCTGGAATTCATTTTTAACCCTTTCCCACTTGGAAATCTGCTTGTCAAAAGCTTTTAGTGGGTTTTCCAAACCTCCTGGCTGCATTATAACATGATCACTTTATTTACAAATTATTACATTCACATAATTTATGTTTAGTTTTTATAGTAAAATTCATGGAAACATTTTATTTACAGTGTCCTTGTTACACGTTACATGTAGTACCAAACCTTAACCCTATACTAAGTACATGTACTTATTATTACTTATATGTAGCATTCATTATTATTACACGTGTTTGTTTATTATTATACATTTTGTTCAAGTTTGTTTGTATGTACATTGTCTCTCTGTACATTGTAGATGATGACGACAATGCAAGGTAAAAATTATTCTTTGGGGTTTTGTCAGACAGGACAGACATAGGAGAGGAACATTTGGATCTCATTAGCAACAATAACAGGTCCTGGGTGAATATTTTCAAGTAGATAGTGACAGGAAGTCATCTGCCAGACATCGAAGTAGATTACTCCATCGATATCTCTGAACATCTCCTGCATCACTGTGTTCAGCTGCATTGCGTACCAGTCACTTTGAAAAATATTCTGTAACAACACAGATCAGACCTTCATCAAAGTCGCTCACAATCATCAAAAAGAGCCTGCATGCACAACAATTTTTCTAGGTAAATTAAATGCACATACAAAGAAAACAACAGGACACAGAATGCTACGGTTTAAGAATGCAAGACGGAGGAAAACTGCGTACTTAAACACGGAGGAAGATCATTAACGAAACAAGGAACAGGTGAGGACTAATCAGAAACCACGGCAACTAATAATGAACCGGAACACAGGCAAAGAAAAGGAAAACCAAGAAACTAAACATGACTGACAAATAGAGTCAACGGGGTCCATGAACAAAGTAATATCTCTCATATCATGGAAAAATATCTTCCTCATCCATACTTTGAATTGGCCTTTAGTTCCCATCTACTTTCACTGTATCAAAGAGAGCTCAGACATTCTGATCAACCTCCCATTCTATGTTTTACAGCTGAAAGTCAGCCATACAGGTTTGGAATGGCATGACGATGACAATTTTGGGTCTTTAAGAGAAGGAATTTTACATCAGAAAGTGTTGCCGAAATATTGAGATACATCTTTGAACCCCGGTGTTTCCAGACTTTCAATAAAAATGCAGCAGAACAAAATTAAGAGAACTAAATTAAGCAGTTGTACCTTTAGTCCTGCGGTGTTTCCAGACTTGATGATGACGGTAGTCTCTGGTGCTCGACGCAGCAGTGCAACAACAGACTGACGGATTTTGGCCACTTTGTGCACGTAAAATGTTATTGGGTGAAAAACCCGGTGAGCAAAGAATGTGAAGACAACGACTGCATGAGAACCACCAGCTATTTCATCAATATCATTGCTGATATAATGCAAGTCAGTAATGAGCAGCTTAGAAAATCTCAAGGGAACTCCGTGTGGCCTCCAGTGAACAATGATGTTATTTTTCAACTCTACAGCCATCAGGGGTCCACCGGTACGAGGAGTGTGGAGGTCCATTCTTTGTAAGCCTAAATGAGATAAGTTAAACTGCGGAATTATTGCTTTATTCATTCATCAACTGGCTTCAAAAAGTTAGCAGCCCCCTAAAATAAAGGACACTTAATAGTTCACCCAATAATGAAAACATCATCTACTGACCATCATGTCGTTCCAAACCTGTGAGGCTTCCATTCATCTTCGGAACACAACTGAAGATATTTTTAATGAAATCTGAGAGATTTCTGTCCCTCCACTGGCAGTTAACTACCACATTGAAAAGTTCATGAAGAGATTGTAAAACTAATCCAAATGAACATCCTACATTTAGGCTTTTATTCACATACGAACATTGATATCTTCATTTGCGTTCCAAAGAAGAACGAAAGTCTTATGGGATTGGAATGACATGATGGTGAGTAAATGATGACAGAATTTAAATTTTTTAAGTGAACTAACCCTTTAATCTCTTCTGCCGAACACAAAGATAGTTTGAGTGTCGTGTTTCAAGTGTTTCAAATGTTTCAAGTGTCATTGAGGTCCAAAACAACACTGGATCCCATTGACTTTAAGAGAATATTTTGGATTTAATATTATCAGCTTCTTTTTTTCAAAACATCTTCTTTTGTGTTCCAAAGAAAGAAAGAAAGTCATTCAAGTTTAGAACAACATGAAGGTAAGTGATGGCAGAATTTTCATCTTTTGGTGAACTATATAACTGATTTATGGTCTCATTCCATTAGATACAATCAATCTAACTAAGGAAGCATCTGCAAATAAATTTGGCATGAGCTTTTCTTAAAACCTGAATGTTTAACACCTGAATGTTTTTTTATATGTAATGCCAAGTAATGTAATCCACATCTCTGGATTAACTGTCCAAATGCGTTGTGGGTCTCTGTATGTCCATTCCTTATTTAATATAAAACAGTCATGCTATCAAGAGTTAAATGAAATGATGATGTTGACAAGAAAGTTTGAATAACTTACCTGGCACTTTTTTTTCTAAATACTCGAACCACTGCCTTGTGGTAGAGTCTCCCATCAGGTAGACAATCTTGTTTTTAAGACAATTTCCCATTTGTTCAGAACTGAACTTCCCAATGTTGCACACAAATGATTTCCAGACATCTTTCAGATAGAATCCTGCAGGAACTGGTGTTGTCAGACCAGATCCGCATCTCTCCGTCGTGCCTAAAGACATAGAAAAGTCATGATTATGCAAATTCTATTAATTCCATTCATTTGATTTCAGATGAAATGATATGTCGTCAATGTATGTTTTGACCATTTCCATTTCCTTCAGCGTGACACAATAAAGGCCATTACGAAGACGTGGCAGTTTGACCAATAAAACGAAAGGGCAACGTGATCTCATGAGTATTTGTTTGTATTTTTAAGTGTGGAACGTATTTCGACCTCATTTATTCCATCAACACGGTCTTATCCTGAATGATTCCATCCTTCTGCCTATCTTCGAATATCAACAATATCAGTTCAAGTTCAAAGTTCAGAGTGTTTATTGTCATATGCACAGATGATTCCCTGCACAATGAAATTATTACTTTGCCATCCACAATAAATGTCACACAGTAAGTAATAAACAATACATAAAATAAGAGTAATGAAGGCAATAAAGTGAGATAGTGCGGTTCTGGATAAAGGCAGTAAAAAGTGAGGTAGTGCAGTTCTAGTAGTGCAAAATGCAGTGCATGTGCAAATGCAAAAATGTAAATCAATGTAAAAGTTATGTCCATGATTGTAAACTCCCATCAGCTGTTTAGGAATCTGATAGCAGAGTGGAAGAAAGAGTTCTTCAGTCTTGAAGTCCTACATTTCACACTTCTGTACCTCCGTCCTGGGGGTAGAAGTGTGAACAGTCCGTGTTGGGGGTGGGAGGGATCTTTGAGGATGGAAGCGGCTCTCCTGTGGAGTCCTGGTGATCTTCTGCGCAGTCTTCACCACTCTGTCCATGACAGTAGTGCTGCCGTACCACACAGTGATGCAGTTGGTCAGGACACGCTCCATGGCGCAGCTGTAGAAGCTGCTGAGGATCTTAGGCCAAACTTCCTTAGCCTCCTCAGAAAATACAGCCGCTATTGGGCCTTCTTGACCAGCTGCGTGGTGTGAGGTGTCCAAGTGAGGTCCTCACTGATGTGGACACCCAGGTATTTAAAGTTGCTCACCCTCTCCACTTCAAGCTCCCGGATGAACAGTGGCTCTCCTCTCCTTTCTCATGTCCACAATCATCTCCTTTGTCGTGTTGAGGGTGAGGGTGTTGTCTTCACACAAAAAGACTAGCCACCTCCCTCCTGTAGGCTGCCTCGTCACCACCAGCGATGCGTTCTATCACTGCGCTGTCATCCCCAAACTTCAGGATGATGTTGTCCATGTGGGAGGTGACACAGTCGTCGGTGAACAGGGTGTAGAGGATGGGGCTGAGTACACAGCCCTGTGGAGCGCCAATGTTTGTGATGATGCTGGCTGAAGTCCTATTACCAATGTTGACAGACTGAGGCCTGCCAGTCAGGAAATCTAGGAGCCAGTCACAGAGGGTCAGGAGCAGACCAAGTGTGGACAGTTTGTGGGGGATTACCATGTTGAAGGCGGAGCAGTAGTCTATGAAGATTCTCCTTAGGTAGGAGTCCTTATTTTCCAGATGAGAGAGGGAATAGTGGATGGCAGCAGCGATGGCATCCGAGGTGGACCTGTTGGGCCGGTAGGCATACTGCAGGAGGTGTATGGTGTCTGGTGTCAATATCAGGTGACTGATCATAGGGGTTGGCTATTATATAACATCTGGATGAACCAACCACTTCCTCTATTCCTTTTTTGCCATATCTGAGACTGGATTGGTAGATGATATTTGAGCTTAATTACAGGAGAGATTGCACTTCCAATCCGTTCCTTAATTTGAAGGATGATTAATGAATGGTGATTCATCACAATCTATATGTTAATGGAATTGTTGTTACTTGTGATTTTCAACTAATGCCAAGTAGTTTATTTTGAAGACTAGGTGCAGAGGAAGGTGCAGAGCCTGTGGTGGATCTGTAAGCAAGCATCAGCGCTTTGAACTTGATGCGAGCAGCGAGGGGTAGCCAGTGCAGAGAGATGAAGAGGGGCGTGACGTGGGCTCTCTTAGGCTTGTTGAAGACAAGACGTGCAGCAGCGTTCTGGATCATTTGAAGAGGTTTAATAGCAGTTGACGGCAGACCAGCCAGAAGAGCATTGCAGTAATCATGCCTTGAAATGACGAGGGCCTGGACAAGAAGTTGTGCTGCGTGCTCAGTCAGGAAGGGCCGGATTTTCCTGATGTTGTGAAATGCAAATCTTTGAGATGTGGTCTCTGAAGGTCAGTTGGTCATCGAAGATAACTCCAAGATTTTGATTTTGATGGGGTAATGGTGGTTGTACCAAGCTATATGTTGAAATCATGTTGTAGAGTAGGAGTGGCAGGGAAGACTAAAAGCTCAGTCTTTGCCAGGTTGAGCTGCAGGTGGTGCTCTTCCATCCACGTGGAGATGTCCTCCAGACTGCCAGAGATCCGTGCAGCTACTGTGGAATCATCTGGTTGGAAGGACAGGTAGAGTTGTGTGTCATCAGCATAGCAGTGGAAGGAGAAACCATGTGCCTGTATGATGGGACCCAGTAATGTAGTATAAATGGAGAATAGGAAGGGACCAAGAACTGAACCCTGAGGAACTCCAGTGATTCAATGAATCTCATCTCACTACGTGAATAATTCCCTTTGTGGTAGTAAGGGGAAAGCTGAAGATGAGGAGGAGGATGAATCAAGGTTTGGGAATGCGGAAGAAGGGAGCCCGCTCTCTGACATTATTTCTCACATTTTAAGTGCGGCAAGGATCCTGGGCCAAGATACTCTGAAAGAAGCTACAACTGCATCCCCTAACAAGGTGGGTGAGCATTTCTTATATTCGGCCTCCTGCATCTATTCCTGTGGTGGAGATTTATTCTCAGATGTTGAGAAAAGCCTGGACTAATTCAAAAGCTTCCCCCAGTTTAATTGTAGGTTGTAGGGAGTTTGTTAAATTAAATTACAGTCCTATGGGGAACATGCCTTCAGTGGAGTGAGAGATCACAGCCTTTAGCATATTCTGACCAAACCTGGTGTGTATTATTCCAGCCACGACCTGAGGCTACCTGCAGTGCCACCTAGTGGTCAGGAGATATGAAAAAATGGCTATTTTTGCTTATAACTTCTGAACAGTTCAGCTTAAAATCACAAAACTGGTCTCTTTAGATTTGGTATAAAAGTTGAACAATACCCAATTGTCCCATATCAGCCATTTTTGGCATCGGCCATTCTGAACTTTGCAACAAAATGCTATATTTTACGCATTGGTGTGTCGAAGCTCGGTATGTGTCTTCGGTACTATGCCCTTACAGTACTCAAAAAGTTTCCTTGGGTCATGCCGAGAACAGTTATACAATATAATTATACAAATATCTTAAAACATATTTTATCTTAAAATATCTTATATCTCTTTAGCTGTAAATATGTAATAATGTTTATGTTTAATTGCTGTCAATACGTCCATATTGTAAGTTTTAGCATCTATCTATACGTAAAAAAAATGTACATTTTGCACCTGAAGATGTTACATATTGATACCTACGTATTAACAATGAGACCAGGCTGGAAAGGGGTGTTTCAGTGTCGCCCATGTGAGCAAATTAAATTTTCAAACCAATTTGTAAACAATAACCAGCTGCAATACTCAGTTGCAGCTTTTTTAAAAATAATAATAAAAAAACTTTTTCCGTTCTCCTTAATCTTTTCGAAACAGGAAATGAAATGGTCAAAACTTGCAAAGATCATATGTAAACGTACCAATGCCTGCAGTGTTGGAAAGAACATTTATTATTTTTTTGTCTCCAGTAATTGCCACATGCGTTAATTTCCTGTGAGACAATAATATGATGATGATGATAATAATAATAACATTTTATTTAGGAATAATAATAATATTTTTTAAACAT
The DNA here is from genome assembly GCA_037194245.1 of Opsariichthys bidens. Taxonomy (NCBI): domain Eukaryota; kingdom Metazoa; phylum Chordata; class Actinopteri; order Cypriniformes; family Xenocyprididae; genus Opsariichthys; species Opsariichthys bidens. The sequence goes on along the minus strand of CM074311.1, from coordinate 8,908,691 downwards.
TGCTACAATTCTTTTGAAATTCAATTTGATTCCCTTCCCACTTACTTTGTAAGAAGTTGCTTCTCAAAAGGATTTAGTGGGTCTTCGAAACCTCCTTTAGAGTGATGAACCAGGTTGTCACAGGACAGTTTCTTCGGTCTCTCACACTGCCACACCGTCCCTGTTTTTATATCCTTATACTCACAGCAGCAGTCGCCTCTCCTCCAACTTCCGTCTGCGCCCCACTTAAGATTACACTGTACCACTTCACTGATCCTGACTTTATTGGGTCCCGGCCCTTCAAAGTGCCCATTATAGTGGCTGCGTGGGAATGAGGACTCCCTGTATTTTTTAAGAATCTGCACAGCCTCACTGGAGTGCTCTAGACGAACATAAACCTGAGCCTGACCGTCCCAGGGCAGAAGAAGAACAACAGAGTAAGTCCCATTACGGTGATCCACAACCTCGCCGAACACACTCGCCTTCAAGAAGAATGGAGAAAGTGATGCAGAAAACTAATGTCTGTAGATAAAGCCAATTTAAACCATATAAACCTAATTTTATAATAAAAAACACACCTTTAGCTCTGAATTGAAAAGCTTTGCTTGGAAAAAATCTCCTCCGTATCTCTTCAGGTTCTTGTTGTGGTCTCTGGCTGTGATGGTGACGGAGATATTTTCTCCCACTGTGTAACTCTCCTTCAGTCCCACAATAGAGAATGTGGAGTGGACTGGACTTGTGCTCTGATCCAGCTGAGTGATTTCTTGATCCGGGACCGGGCCAGTCCAGAACCGTCCGTAGCCTTTCCCACTCCTCCTCACTGATTCCCATGTCAAGAGCAGATATTGTGGATGAATCATTATGTCGAGGAACTGCTTTAGGTCTGGGGGGCTGAAATTGAATTATTTGGCTTCCAACATTCAATCCCCATAGAACCTGAGAGAGGAGCAGAATATCAATCTCACCAAATTCCACCTTTTCTTTCCTGTTCACTGTGGATATTCTGAATAATATTAGAAAAGATACATGGATCTGTAGGCGGTTGGTGTAATCATGCACAAGTGGTAACAGGTTTGGTCCTACTATGTGACTCAAACTAGAGAGTATGGCATTAGCAACACCAAGATTATGGGTTCAGAAGCATCAAGTAGTTTCCTTTACAACAAGCCAATAGGGAACAGCAAAGGGAACCGATCTCATCAAGATGGTGGTTTGCCAGACATTTATCTCACGTCCCCAGTACTAAAACAACTAAGTGAGTCGTGAGCTCTTTAGCTCGGCCCATGAAGCACTGTGAATGACGTACTGGAGTCGGTCTCCCTTCTCTCTAATATATATATATATATATATATATATATATATATATGTGTAACCTGCTAATACATGAGCGTCGGAAGCAAAAAAAATGTGGGTGGGTCCTAGGGGTGTGCGATAATATCGTAATTGATGTTTTAACGATATGCCAAATCATATTATTGAGTATTTTTTTTAGAAACCAGTCAGAACGGTGCATGAAGTGTACATGAATTCACTTCGAGGTGTAGCTTAGTACATACTAAGTACTATTGCGTGCGCGTATTCAGAGTGTGGTGTTTGACGGAAGTTAAAATGAGTGAAGAAACTGCAAACTATTTATTTACATCTTGTCCAACAAAAGACAACATTTAATAACATGTTTTTACTCCAAACTCGCTTCATAACGACAGTTGAGCATCCTTCTGTGAGATAAGAATAAGGTAGTCGTGTGTTTATTATTCATGTTTAATACGTCAAAGCGTTTCAATCTTCGGTTTATTCAGCTACAGCGATATGACACATGTTTTCTTCTGCTGCTGCAGGGTATATATTGGGTTTCTGCACCAGAGCGCCCTCTGGCTTTCAGATGGGGAAGCATTTACTACTGATCACAGAGCCGTACAGCTCTGACAAGCTGCGCATTAAATAATCACAGCCTTTGCCGAATCGCCTGTGATTTAAACGCAATAAATCGTGCAGCCCTAATATGAGGATTACGAAAAGCTTCAGGAGTCAGCTGAACACGGCACTTCTGCAGCAGACAGACACACACGCAACAAACATGATCAAATCATTTAGCAAGAAAGTTCGTTGAAAAATTTCATCTGATTTTACTATTTACAGCAGTTACACAAATTTCAAATGTACTCAATAATAACTAGATACAAACCCTAAACTAACCGTATTCACCTCAGTAAATTAAATTGACAATTAAAATGTTTTCTCAGGTCTGTTTAGCTGAATGCACACAACCATGTATCGTCAGAGAGAAATGCGATGCTTATTTATTTAATAGCCTGATTGATAAAAGTATAATTTTTCTTATGAACTTACCAGACATGATGATGTCCAAAGAAAACATGCCAGTAGTAATAAATATTCTTTTAACCTGCTGACTGAAAATACACAAATCCTTCAAAACATGAAGCCACTTTGATCCATAATATGACAATTATGTCCATCAACTACCTGGTAAAATTGATTTCTTTGTGGATGGCACGACCATGGCGAAGTCAGTTGAACTAGAATAATTTTATGTCCGCTCGTGAGTGAAGTACATTCACATGAAACGGGCCGCTCTGCTCTGAAAAAGAGGCGGTCCCACAAAATACTCAGTTGGCAAAACACTACAATCAATATTTGATCAACAATATATGCTTCAAATAGTGAAGCTCTTCTTCAATTCAGCAATCATTAATTTTTCCTCTTGCTCCATTTATATATATATATATTTGTTCTGCATCAGAACAACTGGTGATCAGAACTAATAGATAAGAAGATTTATGTCAGCACATATGGAGATATGAACCAGGTTGTTGGTGAAAACGAGCCAGGATAATCAAACTGGTTTGTTCCAGTGGAGGCAGACGCAACCGTCATCGTCTTGTGTTTCTTGTATGAGAATGTATAAAAATAAATATACAATGTCTCTGTATTAGGGTTGAATCCTACAGAAACTGATGATTTCTATTCTGCATGGTCTGGTGGATTATTTAACATTTCAGTAGGAATCTGAACTTGATTGTGAACAACGTAACACACATAGGGCGTATGAACACTTATGTAACCAAGTTATTTTAAGTCTTATCTTAGTCTTTTAAATGACGCTGGGACAACCTGCCTCACATTAACTGCTCACATTTTACAAACAAAAGTTTGTAAAGCTGGCCACATAGTAATGAGAAAGGGGTGTTTCCAAAAGTTTTTTACAACTATGAACTTTTCCCTTTAAACACCCATTATAAACACCTTACAAGAAAAAAAGTAAAGAAAAAAAAAACCTGACGGACAGGAAAGAACATTGTGTTGTCATATCATATTTGTGCATCTTCTTTGGACCTACTAGTGTTAACGATGGTATGTGCCATTTAGAAATGTCACATGACATTAACAACCGTACAGTACAGTACAGTACAGTATTCCCCTGTCTTTATTTGATATTTATTTAAACAAAATTAATAGCTGTGTCATTTTAAGTAATAGGAGCCGATGAGCATGACATTGACAAAATGAATGGTGCCACACTTTAACAACGAATCAGTAACGGCACCAAACAACAGATGTGTGGCTATATCTATGCAATCAAACACGTCAAACGAACGTAAGTAGTAAACAAATTGGATAAAGTCTGCCACCCCTGTCTCATCTGCTTTGTTCATGTCTAATAACTCCTGCCAGACACCTCAAGGATTAGGTGCTTTTTTACCAGCTATCTGTAATGAATGGTGAGTCAGCGGATAAGATCCGAGCGCAGACTTTATTTAGTCAGACAGGCGATGGTCAAGGAAACAGCAAACAGTCATGGCAGGGAACAGGCAGGCTCGTAGAGAGAATCCAGGCAACAGGTCAGTAAGGCAGGGAACAAGGGTCATAAACGATAAATCCGACAGGAAGACAAACACAGGGAAATAACGCTCAGAACTGCACCAATAGGAAACAAGACTTCGCAAATGTGTGTGTGTGTGTGTGTGTTAAATATGGTTCTGGTAATGTGCTGTAGCTGGTGACGTGATCAGTGACAGGTACGGGGATTCTGGGAAATGTAGTTGGTGTCTGTGAGTGAGTGAATGGGTGAGTGAGTGAGTGCGTAGTGGAGTGCCCTCTAGAGTTTCCAGCGGGCTCTTCAACTGACAACCATAACACTATCATTGAAGATGGCTGTTAACACGCCTTTTTCCTGAGCCCGCTTTGAGCAGGAGGTAAACTGATGACCCGGGTCACAGTGAGGTTTAGGAGGTGAGTGCAATGGACGTAGACCAGTAAATATTACGCTGATCTCAAGAGCCACTGACGCTAGAGGACCATGCGGACTGGCTGGGGTTCAACTTGACAGCGAGCAATTCAAATTAGAGAGGCTACACGTACAGCTGACACCTATGCACCAAAAACTTCACTGTCTGCCACTCTTTGTTTGTATCGCTGTGTCAGCTTAATCCACTTGCTTACATGCAGCTGAGGTGATAGAACCAGAAAAAGTCTGGTAAAATGAGGACAGTTTTGACCTCATGCCCTTTATTACTCTGTTCCTTCTTGTCGTGCTCCTTATGGATTGGCTTCAGCGACTATAATATTTCAAAAGATGACTTGAATATTGAATATTACCTGAACAACATCATCATGCATGGCTGTGACTTCTCAAGACCTCTGCTTCATCCTTAGTTGGACTTACTGTATGTTGTGGTACAGTAGGTTTATCCATTATTTTGTCACAATTGCAGCTCCAGTGCACACATGCCTACAAGATCCAAATGAATTCAGCTGATCAAAGTTTATTGAGTCTGTTTTAACATTCACTATGCTCTGCTGGTATGGCAGTCTCACTGTGAAGGCAAAGGCTGCTTTGGTGAAATGGCATGCATTGCCTGATGTGTTATTGTTCCCTTTGTACTTACCTGCTGTTTCAAATGAAGTTGAACTGAGTTGAGTCTGTCAATTAATCAATTAAGCTATTTGATAATTATCACCTGATGAGCTGCAGTGTTTTTAAATTAAACATTGAGTAAAATGTGAATTGTGACACTGACAAAAGCAGAACAGCACAAGCGCCACCTACTGCCTACACCTACCCAGTTTCTCCTTGTGTTCAGTTTATTGTTGGTATTGTTTGTGTACACACTGTTATGTTTATTCCTAACATTTTAACCTTCCCAAGCTAGCAGTTCATCTCTCTTGCCTGTTTAAACCTCCCTATTTTCGATTACGGAGTGTCTGTTTACACTAAGTGTAAGTAGCCTGTCTTGTTGGCGAACACTATTTACACTAACTTTATAAAATAAGAAAATATTTGGAAAGTGCAAATACAGTGCCTAACAAGTGTTGAACAATAAAGTATTTATCAGATGCAGTTAGGGGTAGGTGTAGGGAGGGGCTTTATTGCCCCAATAAAGTGGCATCCGTTTAATCATTTTAATAATAATTTACACTTTATTATTGCATCCTGTTAATGAGGTGCAAATATCATCTACTATTTATAAGGATAAATAGCATCTAATAACTATGTGCACTTATTGCAAAGAACTGTTACGGTAATGAAGGGCGAGTCAGCGGATGAGATCCAAATGCAGGCTTTATTTATAACAGGAATGGTCAGACAGGCAATGGTAATCAACAGTAGACAGGTATGGCAGAGGATAATCAGAGTCATGGTCGGAAGGCAGACAGAAGTTCAGGTCAGGCAGATATCGTTCACAGTCCAGTATCAGGCAATAAATCCAAGGGCAGGTGGCAAAACAATCAGAACATGGGATAAACCGGCAGAGTGGCAACCGGAAAACAAGACAGGAAGTAACACTCGGAAACAGAGAAGATCAAGACCTCGCCGTGAAGTGTGTGTGCTTAAATAATGACATAATCTCGCCGCAGCTGATCGTCCGGAGTCACAATTCTGACTTTATAGAACCTTTTTGTTTGTAGAAACCAGTGTGAACCTGTCATCCTCAACTGAACCTCAGCGTGACAGTAAAGAAAAGTGCAATCTAATTCGTACAAATGATCATACTTGCACTTGCACAAAACTGAAAATTGTTTGTGGTATGGTGAAAAAAAATAATTTTGAGTTTAAACGGCATTTACTGTACAGACGCAATAAATGAGCGGAGACAGTTGTAACGATCATTTTATTTACAAATTATTATGTCCACAAAATTTACATTTATGAATTGAGCTGCTTTTCTACATCAATTTATTTACACTTTACAGTCCTTGTTAAAATTAGTTTAAAAATGTTTTCGATATTACAGTATGCATCATTCATAAGGATAGTAACATTTTGTTAAATTCTGTATGAACTTTGGTGGATGATGATGATGTCAAAAAAAGGTAAATATTATTTTTGTGGTTGAGTCTGGATGTATTAGGAAGGACAGACATATGAGAGAAACATGCCAATTTCATTAACAATGATAACAGCACCTGGGTGAACATTTTCAACTAGATAGTGACAGGAAGACATCTGCCAGACATCGAAGTAGATTACTCCATCGATATCTCTGAACATCTCCTGCATCACCTTGTTCATCTGCAACGTATACCAGTCACTTTGAAAAATATCCTGTAACAACAGATCAGACCACCATCACAATCGCTCACAATTATCAAAAAGAGCACAACGAGGTAAACAAAGGACACAGAATAATATGATTAAAGAATAAAATATAAAAATGTATAAAGGCATAGAATGGTTTGGAAAAACTACATTAATTGTATTGTTTGTATTTGTTGCTACTGTTTACTGGACATAGAGCCCTGTAATTCGTCTGTCACACGATGCCTCTCCTAGCATGGAAATGGCAATGAATCCATTCTTTTTTTCATTTAGTAAAAATAAATGAAGTTTGCCCAAAAGTGTAAATCATCCTCCTCATCCAACTTTGATTATGCTTTCACCACTTTCATTGTATAGACGAGAGCTCAGATATTCTGCCACAACTTTTTCATCTGTGTTCCACAGATGAAGTCAGCCAAACATGTTTGGAATGATATGAGTAAGTGATGACAATTTAAATGTTTGGGTGAACTAACGCTGCTTTAACCATAAATATTACCATAAGAGCACAAAATAGAAAACTACTGAAAACATAGTAGGATGGGAAATTAAGCAGTTGTATCGTATGATGCATATGCAGGCAAACATACTTTTACGTAAATTTGGTTTTTGTTCAGATGAGGTGAAGGAGTCACTTTTTAAAGCATATTGTACCACACTTTATACTGCTCATTTGTGGTGTAACTACAGAGCATCTAGTCTACAGAAGTTGCAAGTAGCTTATAATGATGCAATGAGAATCTTACTACGGAGACCTAGATGGCTTAGTGCAAGTGAAATGTTTGTGAGTGTAAGAGTGATCACTTTTAAAGCACTGTTACGAAATCTTATGTATAGATTCATCTGCCGGCTTAATGCTTCTAAAAATGAGATTATTGTGGGTGTATCAAATATAGGGGTTAGTACTACACGGTATCAGTCAAAGTTGTGGAGACACTGGTATTGTTGTATTCTGTAACTCCTTTATGTTTGTGATAGATGCTATGGGTTGTATATGTTGTCTATTGTCCTGTTTTTTAAATCTGGACCTTGAGTCGGTAATAAAGTTTGATTGATTGATTGATTGTACCTTTAGTCCTGCGGTGTTTCCAGACTTGATGATGACGGTAGTCTCTGGTGCTCGACGCAGCAGTGCAACAACAGACTGACGGATTTTGGCCACTTCGTGCACGTAAAATGTTATTGGGTGATATGCCATGTGGGCAAAGAATGTGAAGACAACGACTGCATGAGAACCACCAGCTATTTCATCAATATCATTGGCGATATAATGCAGGTCAGTCATGAGCATCTTAGGAAATCGCAAGGGAACTCCGTGTGGCCTCCAGTGAACAATGATGTTATTTTTCAACTCTACAGCCATCAGGGGTCCACCGGATCGAGGAGTGTGGAGGTTCAGTCTCTTTGTGCCTAAAAAAGACAAGTGAAACTAACATTAGACTCATTCTTTTATTAAAGAATGCATTCCTTTGAACAATCATAGTAATAAGAGCGCACTGTCTTTCCATCTCTCCCTTGCTATTCCCTATATGATCTTCTAAGTCATAGGGTTGGAGCTTATCCCTGTTTCCAAGGAAAGCAGAGGAAAGCATCCTAGACAGATGGCCAGTCTATCACAATTTTTATATATAAAGTCTTTAATTTCAAATAAACCTTTCTGTTCCTGTTCAGATTAAACTCGATTTCGTTTTCATGTTTCTGTTGAAATTTTGATTGTTTCAGGTTATTCTTTTCCTTCTTTCTCTGATTCTGCATTGTTTTCCGATTTTAAGCCCTGTACAGCAGCCCAAACAAATACATATGGGCACTTAAAGGGGTCACATGATGCTATTTTAAAAGTTCATTATTTTGATAATTTGGTGTAATAGAATAGGTTAAAAGGTATTAATGTTCAAAAACATTTTTCGACGTACCGTACATTATTTCAGCTCCTGTATTCACAATGCGCTGATTTCTATAAACTCCCTCCTTCTGAAAAGCAGAGAGCTCTGATTGGCCAGTTGAGTCAGCGCGTTGCGATTGGCCAAAGACCTCAAGCATGTGTTGGAAATATAAAGCCCCTTCAACTTCCAAGGCTTCTAAAGCAATTGTAAACATGGGTAATAATAATAATAATAATAATAATAATAATGTTGTCAGTTTGAGCCTTGAATCGGATTCTGAAAATGGGAATGATCAAGCGGTTCGACTGGAATCAAACAAAGTAATCTTTGTAAACAGCTGGTGTTCTGACGTTTTTTTTTTCACAAATATCTATTGTGCTACCAGAATAATATTCATGTTATGAATTCAGTCCATTTTACACCCACTCACCACTAGAGGTCACCTGCCCTCACCACACTACACTTCCCAGAATCCCTCACACGGTCCCTGATTATCCGCCAGCTGATCCTCGTCATCACACTCATTAGCTTCTTCCTTGCACTATAAATAGATCACTCACCCACTTGCACGCCGCGAAGTATTGTTGACTCCTCATCACAATTTCTGAGCGGTTTCCCCTTTCTGGTTACCCTGTTTCCGATCCTGCCTGTTCCCTGTTCCTTGGATGTTTCTCTGCCTGCCTCTGACCTCCCGCCTGGATATCACCACGAGCTTGTCTGCCCTCTGCTACTGTTGTTCGCCCTTGTTGATCTCTGCCTGTCTGACCACGTTTCCAATAAAAGCTGCATTTGGATCTCACTCGCTGACTCTTCATTGCAATTCATGTGGTGTAACGAGATCTGAGGATTTATTAACGTCCATTCCTACTACTAACCCTAAACCTACACTTGCAAATATAGTGTTGGTAGTAGTTGTGGATTCGAGTCCACCTTAGTCGAGTCTTTAACCAATCAAGTCCGAGTCCAAAATGGGCCGAGTCAGACTTAAGAGTCCAACAAAACACTACTTCATTAAGTCAATATCTTTTTGTAAACATTAACAACATAAAAATATATATATTTTAAATGTAAGAAAAGCAAACCTCGATTGCATCTTGCCATCTGCTCAGCAAACTTAAAGTCATGCAATTGCTGACTTGATTTCCGTATTGTGACATATTTCTGATTTGTGAAACCACTTTTCTAACGTAAAAAGTTAAAGGGCAGGATTTGACTTATCCATCGATATAAATTTATGAATTCAAGGCAGGGTAATTGGGGTAGCTTGGTGAATAGGAACAGCCTATTGGAAACTGCTGAAAAATGTGTGTCGTTAGATGCTGTTTTAGTGGTGGTGTGCTTCCTTGTGTGTTTCGACTTGGAGATCGTCCTACCTGACCTTTACTTCATCAGTCCGGAGGGTAGAGAAAAGGAAATTATGTCACGTGACTTCCATCTAACAAACACGCAGAAGTGTCTCTGTTAAACACACTGGGGAAGGAGTTTTGTTTTGTTAGTCAGTAAAGCTTTAGGTATGGCGTGTTGAACGCTGAAGATTTAATTGTTTTTTTTTTTGGTTTTGTTTTCAGTTAGTTTAGAGGGTGGGGTTTTGTTATTTTCATTTGTTTAGCACCGCTCATTTTCTTTCTCTCTCTGGCTTGTTTTATTTTATGATTATTTTTTCTTTTGTGTTTTGTCGTATATAGTTGTAAATAAGGATCTCGGTTGGTGTTTTCATGTGTGTGTAAATTTATATTTCCTTGGTTAATAAAGCAAACCACTTGCCGTTAGGTCGTTTGTCCTATCATTTCATTTAAAAATGTTTATGTTTAAATGTTTATTGTGTATGTCTCCCTGATACCTCCATGCCATCAGAGGACGTAACATGGACTGCCACGTGCACGAGTCCATATTTGGTATTCCACGTGATATTTTTCTGAAACTCTACGTTTATTTGTGGATCTTAAACTGTTTGTGAATTTGAATCATTTTTGTGAATCTCAATCTATTCATTTTGAATAATGCAACAATTTTAACCCCATACCTGTGTGTTAATTATTTAATGTTGCATATATTCATGCTGTCATCTTAAATGAAATGACGTAGACAACAAAGTCATGTCAGTGAATGACTCACCTGGCACTTTTCTTTCAAAATACTCAAACCACTGCCTTGTGGTGGAGTCTCCCATCAAGTAAACAATCTTGTTTTTAAGACAAGTTCCCATCTGAGCAGAACTGAACTGCCTGGTGTTGCACACAAATGATTTCCAGACATCTTTCAGATAAAATCCTGCAGGAACTGGTGTTGTCAGGCCAGATCTACATCTCTCCGTTGAGCCTAAAGCAAAGATACACTTTCATAATTATGCAAATTCTGATGATTCCATTCGATTTCAGATTCAGTTTTGACCATTTCCTATTTGGGTGACAAAAATAAATAAAGCAAAGGCAGAAGTTGGCTTGGATTTTGTTTAATAGAAAGGGAAAAACAGTACCCTTTTTCTTTTGTTGTTTATGGTACAAATTTGCTGAATATGTCACTCACTGAAACACGGCCTACATCTGCACGACGATATTTTATTAAAGTGTAAACACTCTGTGTGACACAATAACAGGAAGTACAGAAGGCTGGGCGGCTTGACCAATAAGATGAGAGAGGTGTTTCAGTGTTGCCCACTTGAGCACAATAAATAATCAAACCATAAACAAATTTGTAAACAATAAACAAACAAATCAGAATACTCATATGCAGCTTTTATATATATATATATATTTTTTTTAGGGATGGAACAATACAGTTAGCAAACGGTTGAATACATACTTCGGTTTTTTAACCATGGTTTTCGGTTCGGTTCTGATGGCTTGACACATGAGAGTGTTTTTTGTGTATATATATATATATATATATATATATATATATATATATATATATATAAACCTGACAATATATTAAGCTGACAGAGAATGATAACAAAAAGCTTACACAACAACTCTTTAGAATCATAGTTACAACAATTTAATGGACACTTTTCACATTTCTGAAGTTCTCAGAACTGATATAATTTTGGCTAGATGTTTCGAAACACCCATGTCACGTGACTACGGCTAAATGAAGCTTCTGCGATCCGACAGGAGGCGTGCGGGCCGAGTCTGCGTTTGATTGACAGGGGTGGGAACCAATCACACGATCGCACATCTTTCTCAACTCCCACAAAGTTTAAAAGAGGGGTTAATGCACCTTCACCTCGTGGGTTTTTGTGGGAGGAGAAAGCAATTAATATTTTTGAATAAAAATCTGTTAAAAAAAATGAGACCATTGTGGATTGATTTGTTTCATTCATTTGAATTTTTCATGACCAAAATGACCTAGTTATTATTATTATATATTATAGTTATATTGTGAGGATGCTAAAAACTAATTAACAAAACCACAACATTTTTATTTTTTTAAAGGGCTTGTTGTCAAAGTTGTTTCAGATAACATGCACGGTGTCGGTATAGTTTCGAAGCCTCAACACAATACGGCACGTTTGCCTCAATTTTTCAGTTGCTGTGTCCGAAAGCGCCCACTCATCCACTCGTTCACTAACCCCTATATAGTGCACGGCTAGATCAGCAAAGTGTGAAGGAAAATGAGTGAGCGAATGACGTTAATAGCATGCGCCCGACAATTTCGTCATTAACATTTCCTATTCCCATCTGTAATATGTCCCGTTTAGCTTCATGAATTGTTTATTACTGTTTATTGAGAATAAAGAGAGAATAAAAAAACCTGTGTCATGCCATTTAGTAAATTCATATTTAAAAATAAGTATAATGATATAAACCTGCATCATTTCACTTCAAAATATCTTTACAAAGATGTTCTAATTAATAAAAAAATGACACTAACATTTGTAGAAGTTGCTGCTTCCCGTACTGCCAAATTATGGCAGTGACCACTGTCAGAATCAGGCAATCAAATGAAATGTCAGACCCTCTTACCCCTGGGGTCCCACTGGGCTGTCAGTTACAGCACTCCCAGTGGTCAAAGGCTTCAGCACTAAGCCTCAAAGCGGCCTCCCTATCCACGTATGGAGACCTGCCAAGGCCGCACCAAGGCCTGGGACTAACAACTTCCGCGGAAGGGGTCCCTTGAGGGAGCGTGGTCTGGGGCCTGAATGCAACCCAGCCAGTCACTTGTCAGGGGAACGGAGTCACCCTAAATGCCACCAGGGAGGCTGACCCGGCCTTTAGCTGCGCTAGTAGCCGAGTCTACCAACCTGTCTGTTTCTTCCAAAACAGCGTCTCAAACAGAAGTCTCACACAGAGACATCCAGAAAGTGGGACTGCCGAAAGGCAGTAACCAGCTCAGACTGGATTTAGAGACGGACATCCTGGAGAGCAGGACTCAGCTAAGTGCTATCGACCCATGCCAGCGAGGGGAGTCACCTTTCTCAGCCTTACGAGGGGAGTATACATAGCCCAAGGCCGTCAGGGAGGCTGACCCGGCCTCTAGCTGTGCTGGTAGCCTAGCCTGCCCATAGCCTGACTGTTTCCGTGCACTCCCCAGGGGCGTTCACGAGGGAAGTGCACAATGCCTAAGGCCATGTTGGGCTGTCAGTGACAGCGCTCCCAATTCCAATCCTCAGTGCCAAGCCTCAAAGCAGCTTCCATATCTCATGTGTGGAGACCTGCCAAGGCAGCACCAAGGCCTGGGACCAACTACTTCAACAAAAGGGGTCCCTTTGAGGGAGCATGGCCCGGGGCTCGAAGGGGAACGAAGTCAACACCGAATGCCACCAGGGAGGCTGACCTCTAGCTGTGCTAGTAGCCTAGTCTGCCAACAACCTGTCTGTTTCTTCAAAAACAGCATCTCAAACAGAAGTCTCACAAAGAGACATCCGGAAAGAGGGACTGCAGAAAGGCAGTAGACCAACTCAGACCGTATTTCAGAGACGGGCATTCCCGGAGAGCAGAACTCAGCGAAGTGCTAACGACCCTAGCGAGCAAGGTAAGTCACTCTGCTCAATCCTAGGATCTACACAGTATCCACAATTCGAGGCACTATGGAGGCCGTGCACTCTACCAGAGAACCCTCGTAAGGGGAGTGCTCGTAGCCTAAGGGCTAATCCAACCAGCGAGGCCTCGAGGAAGGCCTTCAACCTCTGGTCAGACTCAGGGAGCCCAGTACTGAGAAAGAGAGTACATGCTCGACCTTATACCGATACCAATCGCTGGGGACTCGCGCCAGGGAGGCCTAGCGTGGCCAGCAACCTGACCTCGAGTCTTCATTGGCTATACCTGATGGCTAGCTATCTAATGCCTACAACACTGGGGCTCACCCACAGGGAGGCATGTTAGCATACAGGGCAGCCTGCTAAGGCCAGCCACCTGATAGCTTTAGACTAGCCAGCTGTCTAAAGCCTGCAACGCTGGGGCTCACCCACAGGGAGGCATGTTAGCATACAGGGCGGCCTGCTAAGGCCAGCTGCCTCCGGACAGACTACCATAGTCTTTGTCAGTTCCAGAGTGGCTCACTAGGGGCCCACAGCTGAAAGGAGCCAATGCTACTAGCAAGCAAGCGTTGCTTTGTTTGAATGCCAGGGACACGCTCCCAGGGTAGCTTGCTACAGCCAATCACTCGGCAGCATGGTTACTAGCTGTGTAGGGCCTGCAACACTGGGGTTCACCCACAGGGAGGCCTCCTTGCCCACAGGGCGGCCTGCTCCGGGCCAACTACCTGATGGCAAGACTACTAGTTGTCGAAAGCTTGCAACACTGGGGTTCAGCACAGCACGGCCTGCTGACACCTGTTTAGAGGTATCGGAGGTATCGACACATACCCGCAGTCTGCCAATCCCTCGACGTCAGCGAAATTCGCTCGCTGACTTCGATGGATTTGCGCCGAATACGGGTTCTTCCACGCCTTCATGACTTCAACATGCAGGTCAGGAAGGAATCGAAGGCTCACCTGAGTTGGGGGATCGTGGCCGGAGAGAAATCGATCATCAAGACGCCCGCACTCGACCTCTCTCCTAACGCGCTGACATGGCAACTGCAGTTTGCCGGCAGCGCGCTCCACGACCTCCAACAGCTCAGCACACACGGGGCAGGGTGGCTGAGAGGGTCCAGTACTCTCCCTGCCAAGTTCATCAGCCATCCCCTGCTCTGCCGGATGAACACTAGCTGCTGAACACTCACATCCTCGTCCAGCAGCTCTGTCTCGCCAGCTGCCGAGCCACCCGAGAGGTCCACACCCCTCTCGAACTGCTCGGCGAGCTCCATCTGGGAACCCCATGATCCAAATCTCCGCTCTGCCTCAGCACGAGCGGGACCCGAACCACCTGGCCCAGATGTCGAACTCCCTTCCCTCGAGAAGAGAGCCAGACGAGACCTGAGCGTCCTCATTGGGAAACGCTCACAATTCGCACAGGAAGCTCCCTCGAGAACCTCCCGTGCGTGCTCTTCCCCCAGACAGTGGACGCACAAAGCGTGTGTGTCATCTGGTGTCAGATAACGGGGACACGGATCCACACACTTAATAAACCCTCTGGTTTTCTTCGTGCTTTTCATTTTATTTGCCGTTTCACATAAACAGTCCCTGAAGACGATGAAAGGATGACATGTTATCTGGGCGCCCCTTTTATACACGTGGGGAGCATCGATATGACGTCATGGGCTGTCGCCGGTCAAGTTGGTATTGACGAGATTGGATATTAGTTTCAGACACCGGTCCCCGCCGAGGCGGTTCCCCTAGCGTTGTACGACGCAACTCGAAGTTCCCTTTTCGAAAGGGAACTGGTATTTTCTCGCGGAAGTGATTTATGTCGTACCGAACGGTTCAATATTATATTGGGAATTGTGGCATCCCTAATATATATACTTTTATACATATGCCAACTTTTTTCCTTTCCAAACAGGAAATTAAATGGTAAAAACGTACAGATCATATATGAACATACCAATGCCTGCAGTTTTGGGGGAAACATTTATTATTTTTTCGTCTCCAGCAATAGCCACATTTGTTAAATTCCTGTGAAATAATAATAATAATAATAATAATAATTCATTACATAATATTTGACACTTTTTATCTTTCTTTTTTTTTTTTTTTTACATTTCCACTATTCTTTTGCGATTAAATTTGAACCATTTTCCACTTACTTTGTAAGAAGTTGCTTCTCAAATGGATTTAATGGGTTTTCCAAACCTCCTCTAGAGTGATGAACCAGGTTGTCACAGGACAGTTTCTTCGGTCTCTCACACTGCCACACCGTCCCTGTTTTTATATCCTTATACTCACAGCAACAGTCGCCTCTCCTCCAACTTCCGTCTGCGCCCCACTTAAGATTACACTGTACCACTTCACTGATCCTGACTTTATTGGGTCCCGGCCCTTCAAAGTGCCCATTATAGTGGCTGCGTGGGAATGAGGACTCCCTGTATTTTTTAAGAATCTGCACAGCCTCACTGGAGTGCTCTAGACGAACATAAACCTGAGCCTGACCGTCCCAGGGCAGAAGAAGAACAACAGAGTAAGTCCCATTACGGTGATCCACAACCTCGCCGAACACACTCGCCTTCAAGAAGAATGGAGAAAGTGATGCAGAAAACTAATGTCTGTAGGTAGAGCAATCTTATGAACCTAAACATAAAAAGTATTAGTAATATTTTGTAAGGACAAGCATGGTGACCCATACTTTGAATTTGTCCTCTCTGTACGCTGTTTTTTAAATTGATTATAAAATAAACACACCTTTAGCTTGGAATTGAAAAGCTTTGCTTGGAAAAAATCTCCTCCGTATCTCTTCAGGTTCTTGTTGTGGTCTCTGGCTGTGATGGTGACGGAGATATTTTCTCCCACTGTGTAACTCTCCTTCAGTCCCACAATAGAGAATGTGGAGTGGACTGGACTTGTGCTCTGATCCAGCTGAGTGATTTCTTGATCCGGACCGGGCCAGTCCAGAACCGTCCGTAGCCTTTCCCACTCCTCTTCACTGATTCCCATGTCAAGAGCAGATATTGTGGATGAATCATTATTTCGAGGAACTGCTTTAGGTCTGGGGGGCTGAAATTGTATGATTTGGAGTCCAACATTCAATCCCCATAGAACCTGAGAGAGGACCAGAATATCAATCTCACCAAATTCCACCTTTTCTTTCCTGTTCACTGTGGATATTCTGAATAATATTAGAAAAATGGTGTAATCAGGGCTGGGTAGGTTACTTATAAAATGTATTTATTCTACAGATTACAAAATACATGCTTTAAAAAGTCAATAGTTGCAATTGTGAGTTATAAAGTCAGAATTATGAGATATAAACTGACAATATTGAGAAAAGTCAGAATTATGATAAACTCATAATATTGAGAAAAGTCAGAATTATAAGATATAAATTACTAAATTCACAATTTCAAGAAAAAAAGTTAGTATTGCAAGTTTTTATCTCCCAATTGTGAGAAAAAGAAGTCAGAATTGTAAAATACAAACTCACAATTGTGAGGGAAAAAACAAATAGTGAGAAAAAAGTCACAGTGACGAGTGAATTATAAAATGACTCACAAAACATGAAAACAGTGAAAACATGAAACTGAACTCGTCTTTTTCAGACGGTCAGAGTCAGAGAATCACCAATCGCTGTTTAAATGACATTAAAACTCAAAGTAATCACTTTGGTAATCTAAAACACTTTTCAGATGTAACTGTAATCCGATTACCACCCATTGAAAATTAAACTAATGAAATACAGTCACTCAAATTTTGTATTTTAAATACGTAACTAATTTACTTGTATTTCGTTACTCCCCAACCCTAGGTATAGTCACGCACAAGTGGTAACAGGTTTGGTCCTCCTATGTAGCTCAAACTAGAGAGTATGGCATTAGCAACACTGAGGTTATGGGTTCAGAAGCATCAAGTAGTTTCCTTTACAACAAGCCAATAGGGAACAGCAAAGGGAACCGAGATCTCATCAAGATGGTGGTTTGTCAGACATTTATCTCACGTCCCCAGTACTAAAACAACTGAGAATACTTGCACCAATTAGTGAGTCGCGACAAGCAAAACATGCCAGAAGAGCTCTTTAGCTCGGCCCATGAAGCACTGTGAATGACGTAATCGAGTTGGTATATATATATATATATATATATATATATAAATGTGTAACCTGCTATACTGTGATGCTTGTGTCATCGTCCTGTTGTTTATCTGCCTGCCTTTTGACCTTAGCCTGGAATATTGACTACGAGTTTGCCTTTCCCCTGTTGATTCAGTTTGCTTTTGAGTTGACCATTGCCTGTCTGACTACGTTTTGTAAATAAAGCTGCATTTAAATTCCCGCTGACTCCCCATTACACAGTGTCACATGATCCTTCAGAAAAACATCAAAATGCTGATTTGTTATTCGAGAAACTTTTCATATCATTGCTATTACTTGAAATGATTATACGTTTATTTTTTTCCTTCAGCCTTCACAGACAGCGCCGTTTTGAATAAGGCCTGAAGGGGTCCGCTTCGTTCCTAACGCCCTTCACCCGTGACTTATTCGCGATACACCATTAGCCCCAAGTACCTTATTGCTTTTATAAAACTGTTGCCACACAATATAAATATTAAATATTATTTTACTTTCATGAAGTAAAATCAGTAAATGCCTTCCTTCCGCCGGAAAAAAGTCCCTGACCATGAACAGCAACAGAAGTTACATTATTACACCATTAGATGGCGGCAAAGTCTGTCTTTATGACTGTGATGACTTTCACATTGAAAAGACACAACAAAACGCAACTGACAAATGCTTTGACTGGAGCTGCCAGTCACATGAAACCATTAACTGTTAAAAGGAAAAGATTTTTTTATTATGAAAAATGATCTCTTTCTCTCAATACTCTTCTACATAATACAGTAAGCTTCAATGAACAATATAAATTGAAAAACCCGCCCCCTTTAGTTACTGTTGCTATGTTCGCTCTCACGCCACACATCATGTTCTCACGAAGTGAACAATACATCGAGGAGCAAAGAGGACACTGACAACGTATGAAACAGTTTCATATTTAAATTTTTTTCATTTTTTACAGAAGTTGAATCAATAAATAGCGTCTAGTGTGTGTTTAATGTGTCGATCATCTCTTCATACTAGTTCATTTATAGCATCAAGTAAACATGAATGAACATCAGAAGGAATGTTGTTTCAAGACGTGATTCAAGTTCACCAACGTTCATCTACTAACTCCCCTGACGGATTAAATGGCAGATTCGGGGTTATGATTGGCCGGATCGCCTGTCAATCAAACTGCCAGCGAAGGGGTAATTGAGAAGTTTAGGTCGCTAAAGGGGTTCTGTAGTGAAACACAGATTCATTGGGTGAAGCGGTCATAGCCGTGTAAATGGTAAACAACCGTTTTATAAGCAGTAATAAAAACTCCCGATTGTATCGAATTTCATTAACATGCTCCACAATGTGAGATCCATGATTTATATCCTCAAGCAGACAGAAAACGATTTAAACACAGAAAACAGTCAATAAAATGGAAAAGTATGCCAACATGCATCGCTGTGAGATTTATTATCTATTATTAATTTTCACTGAAAGCCATTTAAAACATCCACACCAAATTTAGATCTTAGAGTTTCAAGAAAGGAAAAATCTCTTTTGTAAAAATTGATATGATATAATTAATCAATAAACTGAAGAGTAACCGATGAACACAGACGAACGGATCTAGATTCAGCAAATTCTTGACTTTTTTCCCTCATTTGTGACTCAGATCATGACAGTGCGAACAGCACAAACCACATGGACTCTGATCTTTTCAATTTTCCGATATGTGCTCCTAAATGGGTCAGATTCGCAATACGACCGCAGACTGAACAATGAAATCGGGATGAATCAGACTTTTAAGTCACTCTGGGAATTCATGTTTAATGTGATATTTTCTTCCTCATTTACATCGGTAACATTGTACTATAAGGTTGATGAGTTGACTCTAGAAGAAACAGTAGTGATTGTATATCAAGAGCAGGGAAATGAACCAATTGCAAATCGACTCAAAATGTTTCTTTTGTATTTGGTCGTGCTGAGAGAGCTTTCAAAAAGTGGTGAGGGCAGTATGGACTCTCGTCAAAAGTGGTGGAACTGGTCAGGAGTGAGTCAAATGTCTTCACAAAAGCAGTCAAAGCTATTCACGAATGCTAGGAATGTTGTAAATTCTCAGTGTAGCGTGACACTACACAGTTCATGGAGAAGGTGTTGTCTTTAAACCCCTATTGTGACGCAAAGCAGTTTTTTGACAAGCTCACTGAATTTAGTTACAGATAATGGATTCTCAGTATCTAAAGTACAGATTGTTGGATTATGAGATCATATACAGGAATAAAGATGAGTCTATATGAATTACACCACAATAATGAAATAATATATAGAAGTACTGACAGAAAGATGAATTTACATTTACATTATTCCTTCATATTCTTTTTCTTTCCATAATTCAATAGAAAACCAAAGTCCGTCACAATGTGTTCAGACGACTTCGTAAAAATAAATGCAAAACATAAAAATTTGATCTGATTTTACTATTTTAAACTACACATTTACAGCAGTTACACAAATTCCAAATGCACACACTACAGAAATTGTAATAACTAGACACTAACCCTAAACTAACCGTATTTACCGCAGTAAACACACTGTAAAATAAAGTTCATCAGATTTATGATGTGAATTGACAGTTTAAATGTTTTCTCAGGTCTGTTTAGCTGAATGCACACAACCATGTATCGTCAGAGAGAAATGCGATGCTTATTTATTTAATAGCCTGATTGATCAAAGTATAATTTTTCTTATGAACTTACCAGACATGATGATGTCCAAAGAAAACATGCCAGTAGTAAAAAATATTCTTTTAACCTGCAGACTGAAAATACACAAATCCTTCAAAACATGAAGCCACTTTGATCCATAATATGACAATTATGTCCATCAACTACCTGGTAAAATTGATTTCTTTGTGGATGGCACGACCATGGCGAAGTCAGTTGAACTAGAATAATTTTACGGCCGCTCGTGAGTGAAGTACATTCACATGAAACGGGCCGCTCTGCTCTGAAAAAGAGGCGGTCCCACAAAATACTCAGTTGGCAAAACACTACAATCAATATTTGATCAACAATATATGCTTCAAATAGTGAAGCTCTTCTTCAATTCAGCAAATATTAATTTTTCCTCTTGCTCCATTTATATATATATATATATTTGTTCTGCATCAGAACAACTGGTGATCAGAACTAATAGATAAGAAGATTTATGTCAGCACATATGGAGATATGAACCAGGTTGTTGGTGAAAACGAGCCAGGATAATCAAACTGGTTTGTTCCAGTGGAGGCAGACGCAACCGTCATTGTCTTGTGTTTCTTGTATGAGAATGTATAAAAATAAATATCCTACAGAATCCTACAGAAACTGATGATTTCTATTCTGCATGGTCTGGTGGATTATTTAACATTTCAGTAGGAATTTGAACGTGATTGTGAACAACGTAACACGCCTAGGGCGTATGAACACTTATGTAACCAAGTTATTTTAAGTCTTTTCTTTGTTTTTTAAATGACAGTGGGACAACCTGCCTCACATTAACTGCTTTCCTGTAAGCAGCTGTTTATCTCATACCTCACAAGAGGGATGAAAAGACTGTCGCAACCTACATTATTTTATTGGTTTCAATAATCACATGGTGGAAAAACACCTGACATGACATTTTCTTGGATTAGTTATATACATCTCAAACCTCAGCAATTTTATCATTATAGCTATACAGATCCCTTCTTCTATGGGTTTATTTTTTCTTTTGTCAAACATTTTATCATTTAATATGTGAAAATTGTAAGTTTGAGTGCTTGGAAAAACCAACCCACCAACCAACCAAAGTTTGTAAAGTTGCCCACATAGTAATGAGAAAGGGGTGTTTCCAAAAGTTTTTTACAACAATGGACTTTTCCCTTTAAACACCCCATTATAAACACCTTACAAGAAAAAAAGTAAAGAAAAAAAAAAAACCCTGACGGACAGGAAAGAACATCATGTTGTCATGACATATTTGTGCATCTTCTTTGGTCCTACTTGCGTTAATGATGGTATGTACAGTACAGTACAGTATTCCCCTGTCTTTATTTGATATTTATTTAAACAAAATTAATAGCTGTGTCTATTTAAGTAATAGAAGCCGATGAGCATGACATGGAGAAAATTATTGGTGCCACACTTTAACAACGAATCAGTAATGGCACCAAACAACAGATGTGTGGCTATATCTATGCAATCAAACACGTCTACAAAATAATGAAGAGCACACCTGTTGTGTTCTGACATTACATGTGATGTAAGGATGTGTGTGAGAACGTAAGTAGTAAACAAATTGGATAAAGTCTGTCACCCCTGTCTCATCTGCTTTGTTCATGTCTAATAACTCCTGCCAGACACCTCAAGGATTAGGTGCTTTTTTACTATCATTGACGATGGCTGTTAACGTGCCTTTTTCCTGAGCCGGCTACGACATTCAGCACATGGCTGCGGACCTTTGAACATTTTCTACCGGTTATCAATGCTACAGGAAATGCCGGGCTGGAGGAACGATGGAGAGCTGTACTGCTTCACTGCCTCGGCACAGGTGGACAGCAGAATTTCTACTCATTGCCTGACAGGTACGAAAGGTACGATAAGGATGCATTGAAAGCCTACTTCGTGCAAAACCTAACATAATAGCTGAATGCCATGCCTTCCATAGTTGCTGTCAGGAACCGTACGAGTTATACAGAACCTCTTAGCAAGCTTGTAGTTTCATGTGAGTTTGGATATCTACTTTGACTCGCAGACTTGTGTGTTGGAATTGGTGGTTGACACTGGGTCTTCCGTGTCTATCCTGTCCTACAACACTCACGCGTGTCATTTCAGCAACATTGTATTGTTGTTACCTACAGTCAGTCTTGTGACGTATCCAAAAGCCCAAATACCGGTGGTGGGATGTTTGTCAGTGAACATTTCCCTGCATGACCACTGAGTTCCTGCGATGTTCTTCATTGTGGACAAAGGGACACCACTTGTGAGGAGGGACCTGATGTGTCTGAAAACAATCAAGTTCTGGCTCCTAATGCCTTTCCTGTGTCAGTTTTTCAGTGCACTGCTGCGGAGCACTGACTTTGGATGTGCTAAAAAATTAATATGCAACTTTTATAACAGACATAAGCCACTGAGAGTTTAAACCTCACTCCCCTGATCTGGTGCGAACTGGAGGGGCTAAACTGGTGCCGTGACCCGGATTGCAGTGAGGATTAGGAGGGTGAGTGCGATGGATGTAGGACGGTAAGAGTGTAAATATCACTCCCCTGATCTCAAGAGACATGCTTTAGCTATTGAGGCTAAAAACCATATTCTTTAGTGTACTCGTTAGAGCGGACTTCCATGCGGACTGGCTGAGGTTCGTGTCCCGCTCAGAGCGGGTGGTGCGAACTGAAGGGTTAAACTGGTGCCGTGACCCGGATTGCAGTGAGGATTAGGGGGGCGAGTGCGATGGATGTAAGAGTATAAATATCACTCCCCTGATCTCAAGAGACACACTTTAGCTACTAACGCTAAAAACGGCATTCTTTAGTGTACTCGTTAGAGCAGACTTCCATGCGGACTGGCTGAGGTTCGTGTCCCGCTTAGAGCGGGTGGTGCGAACTGAAGGGGCTAAACTGGTGCCGTGACCCGGATTGCAGTGAGGATTAGGGGGGTGAGTGCGATGGATGTAGACTGGTAAGTGTGTAAATATTACTTCGACATTGTTGGTCTGCTGCTAGCTTCCTTGTTTGCTTCTGTTGTGCTTGGCTCCTTAATTGGTGCTTGCAGCTATATTTTAATTTTGAGGTTATACAGGTTCACATTATGTGAATTACATTAATATGTATACCAAAAGTTTTTGACAGATGCTCAACATTCCATGGTGCATTAGCAAATCGAGGTAAATATTATTCCCTTGCGTCAGGCAGGACAGATATACGAGAGCAAAATGTCGACTTCATTAGCAACAACAACAGGTCCTGGGTGAATATTTTCAAGTAGATAGTGACAGGAAGTCATCTGCCAGACATCGAAGTAGATTACTCCATCAATATCTCTGAACATCTCCTGCATCACTGTGTTCAGCTGCATTGCGTACCAGTCACTTTGAAAAATATCCTGTAACAACACAGATGAGTACAAAAACAATACTATAAACTCGGTTGTTTTAGGCAAACTGTTTGTATTGTTTACCAGAAATAGTTCTGAGTAAGTTACTTAAATTAGGCTACTTAAATGTTATACCTGACATTGAACTTTGACTTTGTAGGCTTATCTAACAGAAAAAAGAAACTGTTACTTAAATAAAATGAAACTACATTTCCTCATGTTTTCTACTGAGCTCTATAAGTGTCTCTGTTATTGAACAAAATATGTTATTTATAGCCGAATGTCCAGTGAATGGTGACCATTTATTCATATTCCGATTACAAGACAATGATGGGAAATTAAGCAGTGGTACCTTTACTCCCGCGGTGTTTCCAGACTTGATGATGACGGTAGTCTCTGGTGCTCGACGCAGCAGTGCAACAACAGACTGACGGATTTTGGCCACTTCGTGCACGTAAAATGTTATCGGGTGAAAAACCATGTGGGCAAAGAATGTGAAGACAACGACTGCATGAGAACCACCAGCTATTTCATCAATATCATTGGCGATATAATGCAGGTCAGTCATGAGCATCTTAGTAAATCTCAAGGGAACTCCGTGTGGCCTCCAGTGAACAATGATGTTATTTTTCAACTCTACAGCCATCAGGGGTCCACCGGTACGAGGAGTGTGGAGGTTCATTCTTTTTATGCCTAACAAAGAAAAGTAAAACATTTATCTCATTCCTTAATTAATTACTTTGCAAAGCTGCTTTTTTTTGTACACAGCAGCCTCCAAAAGGGCACTTGAAGGGATCGTTCAGCCAAAAATGACAATTTTCCCATGATTTACTCACCCTCGAGCCATCCTAAGTGTGTATCTTTTTCAGAAGTGATGGGTTTTTGTAAGAAAAACATCTATATGTAAAACTTCAGCCAGATGACCGTACACATGCTGTGCAAGTCGAACTAATGATTCACCTCCTGAAATGATGTCCGACTCAGGATGGAGTTGTAACGACTCGTCACACTGATTGGGATCCATAGGCAGGCTTTAGTGAGAATAGAGTGGTCAAACAGGCTAGGGTCAAAACACGAATACAAAATCAAGTAACAGTCCAGGGTCAGGGCAGGCGGCAAACGAGCATAAACGGTATCCAGGCAAATCGTCCAAAGGGCAGGAAACAATGGGTCCCAGACGAAAGACAGGGGTTTCAATAACAGATAATCCAACAAATAACTCTTAGAAACGTCACCAATGGAGAACAAGACCTCGCACTGAGCAACTTGATTGATGAGAGTCAGCTGTCCGGGGCAATCAGTGCCAAGGATTATGGGTAATGTAGTGAAATGAGTGAATGCGGGTGCAAAAGAGTTCATATTCGGGAGATGGAGCCAGAGGAGCGAATCACAGGGTTCGTCTCTGTGACAGGAGTATCGTAACCCTTACTTTATATCGTAACGCCTTCAAACAGATACGGCTGTGCAACAAACTCAAGCTCCTCTTCTCTTACATCGAAACCCTCCCACATTTTTCTTTAAAAATTCTCGTTTTAGCCTTCCCTTGTTTTGGTCTATCCTCTGCGTTCATCCATACGCGATGCATCGGGTTCACGCAAATCAATGCGCGCGGTCGTCTGCCGGAAGCTAGATATTATAGCTAATAAAGTTATAAATATGGATATTTTTCTTTCAAAAAAACATCACTTTGCTTTTAGAAGGCGTTTATTAACCCACTGGAGGCGTATTGATTATTTGTATGATGGATGGATGTATTTTTTGGGGCTTCAAAATCCACAAAAGAAGGCCAGAAATACAAGTTCACAATGACATGAGGGTGAAAAAATGACGTATTTGTATGTCTGAATGTTGGGATGCAAACAAAGTCTACATTTATGAACCGTTTCATTTTGAAGTGAGATTAAATACTGTGTAATTTTAAAGAGTGAAGTCTTTTAGGTCTTCTTTAAAGGTTTAATATTTTGGTAATAATGCCAAGAAATTCATGCATTTGGGCTCTGTATGCTAATTCATGAATCCATTTATATTCCAGTTATTTTATATTTATGTTACAAAGTCATGGAAAATATTTTTAACCGTTGAATGACTCACCTGGCACTTTTCTTTCCAAATACTCAAACCACTGCCTTGTGGTGGAGTCTCCCATCAAGTAAACAATTTTATTTTTAAGACAAGTTCCCATTTGGTCAGAACTGAACTGCCTGGTGTTGCACACAAATGATTTCCAGACATCCTTCAGATAAAATCCTGCAGGAACTGGTGTTGTCAGACCAGATCTACATCTCTCCGTCGTGCCTAAAGCAAATTTGAAGAGACTGTGCTGTAGTTATGCACCTCTTGAAACATATATAATTGAATTTAGATTATATCGGTGCTGATATGTGAACGTACCAATGCCTGTATTATTGGGAAGGACATTAATGATTTTTGTGTCTCCAGTAATAGCAACGTTTGTTAATGTCCTGTGGAGAAAAGAAAAAAAAACATTTTCTGCAGTTTATCTAGTTTTACAATTCCTCTGTAATTCATTTTAAACCCTTTCCCACTTACTTTGTAAGAAGTTGCTTCTCAAATGGATTTAATGGGTTTTCCAAACCTCCTCTAGAGTGATGAACCAGGTTGTCACAGGACAGTTTCTTCGGTCTCTCACACTGCCACACCGTCCCTGTTTTTATATCCTTATACTCACAGCAGCAGTCGCCTCTCCTCCAACTTCCGTCTGCACCCCACTTAAGATTACACTGTACCACTTCACTGATCCTGACTTTATTGGGTCCCGGCCCTTCAAAGTGCCCATTATAGTGGCTGCGTGGGAATGAGGACTCCCTGTATTTTTTAAGAATCCGCACAGCCTCACTGGAGTGCTCTAGACGAACATAAACCTGAGCCTGACCGTCCCAGGGCAGAAGAAGAACAACAGAGTAAGTCCCATTACGGTGATCCACAACCTCGCCGAACACACTCGCCTTCAAGAAGAATGGAGAAAGTTAAACTGATGTCTGTAGGTAAAGCCAATTTAAAGCATATAAGCCTAATTTTATAATAAAAAACACACCTGTAGCTCTGAATTGAAAAGCTTTGCTTTGAAAAAATCTCCTCCGTATCTCTTCAGGTTCTTGTTGTGGTCTCTGGCTGTGATGGTGACGGAGATATTTTCTCCCACTGTGTAACTCTCCTTCAGTCCCACAATAGAGAATGTGGAGTGGACTGGACTTGTGCTCTGATCCAGCTGAGTGATTTCTTGATCCGGACCGGGCCAGTCCAGAACCGTCCGTAGCCTTTCCCACTCCTCCTCACTGATTCCCATGTCAAGAATGGAAATTTCAGACGAGGAATTGGTTTGTATCCGTTTTCCTATATTGCGTCTAGGAATGGGGGGCTGGAATCGAATCTGACGACCATAATCCCGGAATCTCCATAAAGTCTGAAGGATGACCAAGAAATTAATTTACATTTAAGTGTTAGTGTTTTATGATCACAAACCAACTCTGTCAGGGAAAGTTTCTTTTAAATAATGCCTAACAATATTAATTATGTAACTTTTTCTGGAAAGTAATGTTACATTTTCTCACCTGACAGAGGCTTGATCTCGTTTGTAAGTATTTAACTCCGTATCAACAGCCTATTTAAAACACATCCTGTGTGCACGCCTGCCGTACAAAAGATCTCGAGACGGCACGGGTTATATTACATATTGTACAACTCTTTTATTGAAAGTTGAAAGCAATGCGTTTTGTACATTTTGTCTGTGCTTGTGCATGCGTGAGTGCGCATCAAGTTACTACATTATGGAGAAAAGAGAATTTTTTAAAAAATATTTAAGCAAATTAATTGCACTGAAAAGTGAAAGTGAAAAAGTGAAAGTGAAAGTCGTGACGTATTGTCAGGTATGGTGACCCATATTTGAAATTTTTAGTAATGTATATTACTAAAAAAAAAAAAGTAACTCAAATTTTTCTGTTTTAAGAGTAATGCATTACTTTACTCGTTTCATCAAAAAGGCAATCTGATTATGCAATGCATGTTACTTGTAATGCATATATTGCAAACCAGTTTCCTCAGGTCGAGGAAATTGAGGTTGGTCTTTTCTGAGCTGGAGATCCTGTTTGTGCTATAAAATTGAGATTTTCATGTATTGTGTCTTCGGTATTTTGTCTCCTCAAGTTCATTTTTACAAATAGCAAAGGGCTCCTGTCAAACCAGATTCCAAACTTCAAGATCTGTTTTGTGTAAGAAAGGTTTGTCTGTCAAACCAGTTGACACAGTGATGAATTGAGATTGACTGGGACATTTTCCCCAGACATCTCAATGGCAAAAAGTGTCCCACTCAACCTGAATTCACCTCTACAATTACAAATACCAATACAAAACAATTTAAAGATATTTTTCTCAGATCCAGTGTTGGTGTAGTTCCTGTGTTTGGCCTTTGTAGAGCAGTGTTGTGCAACTAATATACAGTATTTCTATAATCTTGTGTTGTGATGTACAGTAAGTGCATAGTGGGCCCAAATTTCCAAGGCATCAGATATTTGAAAGACAGTCAGAGCTTTCTTTGAGATTGCTTGAGCTATTTAAATGAACTTTTTCCCACACTAGTATAATCTCTCTCTGATATCCCCTTCCTTTAACAGCACGTGTACAAAACTGTGAGTGATTACATGTCAATCAAAGGTTTGACTGTTAACATTATAATACTGAAGTTAAAGTTTCTTTATTTCAAGCTGAATAAAACAGGAGTAGTGCACCTCCATCTCAATCGAATCTATTGTTTATTATTTATTTTTACACAAAAATCAATATGCAATATATTTTGATCAACATATACACAGGTAGTCTTTTAAAACCTGATCTCATGCTTCCATTACATCGTTCCACATAATCATTGTTTCAAAACACAATATCGCTGTAATGTGTAAAGAGCAAAATGTATCATCAGAACAAATCATTTAATTCAGTAGCAAATCAGTCTTGTTGCTGAATTAAAGATGTTACGGTAATGCAAGCTACACCTATCTCATGTATTGTAAAAAAAAAAAGAAGAAAGAAAATCAGTAAAATATGTAATAGCGTTTGTCAAGTGTGTTATCAGAAGGTATGATGGAGATGAAACACGGATCAGTTGGATTAAACTGAACATGAAGAGATGCAAATTAAAAGATTGATAGAATGAATGTACAGTATGCGTGACATCTGGCAGCTGAGTGCCCATGATCTCCACCAGAGGGCGCTCTTCCCGTCTCATCATGAAGTAAGTTACCAATAAGCCAGTGCCTGGTCTCAACCGGTGTGTGATTAACTCCTTTATGCTTGCCAATATAAGCCCTGTTTGTTCATTCACTCTTTCACATGTCTCGTTTTTGTTACACTGCAATTCTGAGCACTTATTTCTGGTTTCCGTGTTATGGGTTTGCTCTTCTGCCTGTCTCCCTGGACTGCTTTGTCCTTGGATTCTTTTGTTATCTGTGGTTTTGACCCTATGCGTGTTCTGTGGATTACCCTCAATGAAGCTGCTTTTGGATCTTCAACCCGTGTTTCAAAGCCGTTTGTAAAAAAACCCCCATACAATTCTGTGAAAAATTATTTGCCCCCTTCCTGATTTAGGGTGCGGTATGTTTGGACAGAAGACCAGAGTTCTTCATTAAACTCATAAAATACAAAAGTATTGCAGGACTAATGGATTCTAAACAACAGAAATGACACAATTTGAATTTATCAAGAGGTAGAAACACTGCATACATGGCTGCTCCAAAATATAAGGAGTTTTCCTGGCCATAAATGCTTGGATAACATGATTAAAAATAATAGCTAGTGCAGTGGTTGGGATATACGTAAACCCACCAACATCCATCGGCATGATTTTTGTAATGACTTTTCACGAGGTTTTAGTCCCATAACGTCGGTTTATGGAAACGCTGTCATTTCGCAAAAGTTTTTTTATCGTTATTTAGAAAACATCGCAAACGTTTTGCGCAAATCTGTAATGGAAATTCGGCTCATGCTGACCAAAACGATCTCAGATTAGTTAAAAACACCTTGAGACTTTTGCACAAATACTGATGAGACAAAAGTTGACCTTTTTTGACCGTTTCATTTGGTGTAAAACTAACTCAGCATTTAATAAAAAAGAACGTAAAACCAACAGTGAAACAAGGTGATGGTAGTGTAACGGTCTGGGATAGTTGCAGCGTCAGGACCTGGACGTTTTGACATATATGATGAAACCACACTACGCTGTACCAGAAAATCCTGAAGGAGAATGTCCGGGCATTCGTTTCTGACATCAAGCTCAAGTGTTCTTGGGTTATGCAGTAGGGCAATGATCCAAAACACACAAGCAAATCCACGTCTGAACGGCTCAAAAAAACAAAAGTAAGGTTTTGGAGCGGCTCGGTCAAAGTCCGGACTTAAATCCGATTGAGATGCTGTGGCATAAGTTCATACTCAAAAACCCTCCAGTGTATTCAAACAATTCTGGGCAAAATTCCTCCACAGTTCTCTGAAAGACTCATTGCAAGTTATCGGAAACGCTTGATCGCAATTGTTATCGCCAAGGGTGGCACTACCCATTATTAGGTTTAGGGGGCAATTACTTTTTCACACATATATATTATTTAATGATTTGCATGAACTTACCAAACAGGTGGATGCCCAAAGACATAGCAGCAAAAAGCAAAAACAACGATGCGTTATCCTGTGAACTAATAAGATAATGTAATGAGGGACAATTTGCAAACGTGACCTAATACACACATTCTTGTACATCTATCTTTGTGAGGACAGTCACTGACACAATGCAATCCCTTACGCATCACAACCCAAACCCTTAAACTAATTTTAACCATGTCTTGACCCTCAAATAGACCTTTAAAGAGGTCTCAGAAAGTAAGCACTGGCCAAAATGTCCTTACTTTACTGCATTTGTCTTCACTATTGGTACTCACAAAGATATTTGTGCAATTACACAATGAATGACATCTGAAAGAAAATGAAAAGTCTGCGTATTTTGACGTAATGTTGGTGGATTGTTAGTTTCGTTTGTACTGAGGTGATTGTATAGATTGAATACTTTCTATGGTCGGATCTATTTGTTAGTTTATTATTGGATGATTTGGATGTCACCACTCTCAGCGGTGTACAATTATCCCCTTTACTTAAACAAGTTTCCATTTTGTGAAATTACACTTGACAAAGGCTACTAGTGGAATGTCGGTTAATAAAAAGATGCAAAAGTGAGTGTGCTTCAATTGAACCCTTCGCAAAATCCGCCCCGTCGCTCTCACGCCACACATCATGTTCTCACGAAGTTTAAAATACAGAAGTTGTTTATTAAAGAAGTTTAAACGATAAATAGCGTCTAGTGTGTGTTTAATGTGTCGTGACAGATCGCTATAGCTCCTCATCTCTTCATACTAGTTCATTTATAGCATCAAAGGGCGGATTCAAGGTTATGATTGGTCAGAGCGCCTGTCAATCAAACTGTTTGCGAAGGGTCAATCAGGCCATTGCTCCTCTACAGGTGTGTGTGTTTGCTTTGCTTGACTTGATTTATATTCCAATTGCATGTATATTCTCATATATCATAATAAACTCCCTGTAAGCAACTATTTACCTGAAGAATCAGCTGTGGGTGGACTGAACATGGTCACAACATCCGATGGTTTCCAATAAGATACTGTACAGTGACTAGTATCATGGTGGGATGATATGGTTGGATGTTTCCAGAATGCCAAACCTGCAGTGGGTGTGTGTACATTCACAATTACATTATTTTTTCCCCAACAAAGCGTTACATTTTCAAAACAGCCTGATCGGTCTTGTAACACAGCGAGTCACTCTTTTAAAACCTGACCTCATGCTTTGATTTACATTGATACACATTTCCTTTTCACATAATCACTGTTTTAAAATAACATGTATTAAAGGGAATCCTTGGTTTTAAGACTTAAAAATGACGTTTCTTACTGAAATATGTCGTAAAGATTTACATTACATTTCGGTGCACAGTGACACGACCCTGTTGCTATTTTTACCGCGACACAACTCTGAATATAATACACGATATAATTTGCAGTCGATGGGCAACAAGAGAAGCGATGCAAGTCTTCACTGCTGCTTTACTAGCGGAGAAAAGAATGGAAAGAATAAGAATTATGTTGTTTGTTTGATGCCAAATATTTAATAAGATGTCATTATAGAATAGAAAACGTCCTGTTATAAGGAAAAAAGCACATCCATGCATGAGATTACAATAAAATAAATACATAAATTATATTACATTTAAATGGAATAAACGTTTAAACATTATAATAGTGCATATATATATATATATAGCACTATTGCACATATGTATATATGTATTGTATAATATTATATAATATAATATTATATATATAGCACTATTTTACACATATACACACACACACACACACACAATAACTACGTAACAAATTTAGGAATTTAGTTACATTAATATTACTATAATATTAATTATAATATTATATATATAGCACTATTGTACATATACATATATATATATATATATATATATATATATATATATATATATATATATATATATATATATATATACTCACACACACACACACAATAACTATGTAACAAATTTAGTAATTTAGTTACATTAATATTACTATAATATTAATTAAATAACACACATCTGAATACCTGCTAAATCAAACTAACCCTGGATTATGAGGGTTATGATTACCCCAGGTTATGTTCAGAGAGTAAGTTGCTATGGTTGCTTACATACCATGAAAGTTACCGTTTTTGGAACTGAAAGTTGAGGTTATCGGCTCACTTACTCTTAAACATATCTGGCTATTTCACATATGCAATATATACAACCAGAGGGGTATTCCGGAAAGCTGGTCATATTAATAATTTGTCTGACACCATTTTTGTTTATTGTAAATTGGGGGGTTAAGTTTGTATATTTTTCTTTTCCTTTGGGTCAGGGTTTAATAAACATGGACGTTTTGCTTGTTATTTTGGCCCAGACAATTCCTGAATCACGAGTCCCAAAGTTAAAATCCATAAATTGATCTCCGAGTCTTTCATGTTGCACCTTTTTTCCCCTAGTCGGAGAGTAACAACGTACTGTCGATCAGTTAGTAGAGGATGTGCTTCGCCCACAAATACGAGACTTTTCTGATCTCGCCCTGGACTGAGCTGATATGAAACCAGAGTAAACCTCTTAATTCTGCTCAGTTGCGAAAGAGGAACTCATGCTTTGCCTGTGGATCAGAGGCACACTTATCTGGAAGAGTAAAAAGACCGGACATCCAACAGTTTTAAAAAGTAGTGCGAACAAATGACACTGCGGTGGCTGTTTAAATCTAGCGGGTTCAGTGTTTCAAAACCAATGACGCCGGTGGCGATGATTCTGTTTACATCATCTCACTTGAAAACTTATTTCCATTTTTGTCATGTTCCTTACGGATTGGCTTCAGCGTCTGCAGCCTTACAGAAGATGATGACCATCATCCTGATTGGCTCGTCGGGGGTTGAAAACGACCTGGACAACATTATCATCCAGGGATGTGACACATCTATGCATGACGAAGCACTTCAAGCAGTCTTGCAATGACTAGAAGCTACTGTTCTCAGTTTATGACCGAGACTCGCTTCAGTTGTACTGGGGATTCCCACTGATTATCTGCTCTTACCTGCTTCTCCTGCAGATAATGCTGTTGCTCGGGCTCGTGTTGACGATGTTGAGGAGTTTGTTGCTTTTCTAATGGTTGGGCTCCTTCAACCAAGAGACGATGTTGAGTTGTTACCGTACTATAAACCGTGACTGGAACTGTCTGTAAAGGACAACTTTGTCTTTCTGAGTGCACCTGCTGCTCTGAGATCTGGTCTCCATAGCACACAGAGGACACCAGGGAGAGGTGAGAACCAAACAACGCCTCCCAGATCTCTATTGGTGGCAAGGGATGGATGCTCAGGTTCTGCCATATGACAAACTGTCATGTCCTGCTCCTCTCCAGCTGGACATTGCATATAGTCAGGCCATTTGAAACTGATGCATTCGACTGCGGAGTTGCTCTAACATTAACTGACGATTACAGAAAATGGCCTGAGGTCTCCTTTATTCACACGGTCGCTATAAATTCTGTGGTTTTGTGTCTGTCATCAGTCTTCAGCCCCCATGGAAATGTATTTTGCCTATGTCACAATATATGCAACATTCTGTAGATTATTCCCCGGTTCCACAGACAAGCCTTAAACGTAGTCCCAGACGAAAATGCATGTTTGAGCTGTTTTAATTGAACGCTACTCATCTTAAAATATGTCAGTGTCATTGTTTTGTCTCAAGGTGCACACCATTTTTTTTTCTAAGGCACTACTAAAAGCTTCTTAAATGCCCTAATTGAACTGAGGCCTAATCCTGGTTTAGTCTAAGCCTTGTCTTTTATGCCTATGGCATTTTTATGGCATTGATTTTTTTATTTTTTTTTAATGGAATATTGCAGTATTTATTATAAATGATTTTTCCATACACTTTCCTTTAATCACAATACCGTCCCCTCCCTCCAGCGGCGACATCTCAGCTCTGTGTTTTTCGGCGCGAGGGCGGGACAACCTGTCACTCACAGGAGATCACAGCAACAGGAAACCACTGAGCACAGCACACGGAGTAGACTTCTGCATGAGCACCAATGACCTACTTTCAGGCCACTTATCAAAATCAACATCCAACCTAGTCACAACAATGTTTGTACATATGTACGTACGTATGCATGTATGTATGTATGTATGTATGTGTGTGTATATATATATATATATAAAAATATAATATATACACACACACACACATATACATACATAAATAGATACATATATACATGTACATATATATGTGCGTATGTATGCATATGTATATGTATGTGTGTATATATATATATAAAATATATACACACACACATACATATATATAGATACATATATACACACATATACATATATATACATACATACATACACACACACACACACATACATACATACATATATAGATACATATATATACACACATACACATATACATGTACATATATATGTATATGTGCGTATGTATGTATATGTATATGTGTATGTGTGTGTATATATATGTATATATATTTGGGTTATATTTACATATAAATACAATTTTTTGTTTTTTGCACCCTCAGATTCCAGATTTTCAAATAGTTGTATTTCAATTCAGTTTATGCATCAATCTCAATTTTTAAAAAAAAAAAAAAAATAGACCCTTATGACTGGATTTGTGTTTACATTTATACACTATTAATTAGACTAAGACTCAGAGACTAAGACTGAATCCTTAGATGATTCATAGTTCTGTGTTATTGTACTCCCATTAAGACTTCTCCACTAGGAATGAAGGAGATAGAAACGAGTGCGTGCATTTGATGTGCGATTCCCGTGATATTATTGCGCAGTCTTCATGACTTTACAGCCGCACTCTCCGTGTTCAGCCATCTCGACCCGTTTTCTTGTTCTCTGGCATTATGCGTTTGGAGAGGCGAAAGTACGGGTCTGTTTCCACCGGCTGTGGAGAAGGGGAGGGTCTTCGTTCCCCCGGACCGACACCGAATCAGTTCAGTACAGTTGGAGACAGACGTGCGACTGGAAAACAAGACGCCGGTGGATTCCGCTACCGAAGCGCGTCTCCAGCATTGCATTATAAACAAAGGGATTTCTCTCACGGTCGATATTGACGGACGTACAAGCGGGTATGATAGTGCGTTTTTCTGCGGGGAGAATCTGCGCACTGCAGTAAAGCCTCAATCATCGACGCACACCAGCTGATGTGATGGATAGCGGATATTTGTCGGCAAGCCAGGAGATCACATCTGGGTTTCCATTAAGAACAAAGTTTGCATCGTTGGAGTCGTTGGTGTTTGTGCAGCGGCTCATTCACTGTGACTGAGTGGGTCAAACCACTCTATCCTTCAACAGATGAGAAGCAACCAGTTCCTACAACTTCAGCTGTCTGTGTTAGGGGACAAGAATGGTGTTTATGAGCGAAACCTCAAAACGTATCATCCCACGAAAATAGTCGGCCAGCCTGGAATCGTAATGAAAGTGTTGCGCAGGAAAAGAATCGTACTGTTCATAGCGTATTTTCTGCTGTTAGTTCTCACCATGCTGAACTTGGCCAACTACAGATGGACTAAAGAGCCTCAGCAGTGTAATCTCCAGATGAGAAGCACTCCGTATCAGGGAAGGTCAGATATCCGCTTCCTTTACAGACCGTCCCTTGCCAAGAAGAGACAGCTCGTGTATGTTCTGACCACATGGAGGTCCGGCTCGTCCTTTTTCGGAGAGCTGTTTAATCAGCATCCAGAGGTTTTCTTCCTGTATGAGCCTATGTGGCACATCTGGCAGAAGCTGTACCCGGGCGACGCCATGTCGTTACAGGGAGCGGCGAGGGACATGCTGAGCTCGCTGTACCGCTGCGACCTTTCGGTTTTTCAGCTGTACAACAGCCCCGGGAGCAAGAACTTCACCTCGCTCGGGCTTTTCGGGGCCACGCTTAATAAAGTCATCTGCTCGTATCCTCTTTGCTCAGCTTACAGAAAAGAAGTGGTTGGCATGGTGGATGACAAAGTGTGCAAGAAATGTCCTCCACAAAGCCTCCGGCTCTTAGAGGAAGAATGTCTGAAGTACAACACCATAGTCATAAAAGGGGTGCGGGTTCTGGACGTCAACGTTTTGGCGCCGCTCATGGAGGATCCGTCTCTGGATCTGAAGGTGATCCACCTCGTGCGAGATCCCAGAGCCGTGGCCAACTCCAGGATCAAATCCAGGCACGGGCTGATTCGCGAGAACTTGCAGGTGGTCCGAAGCAGGGATCCCAAACTCCGCCGGATACCCTTCGTGGATCCCGGCCACAAAGTCAGCAAAAAGGATGGTGCAGACTACCATTCGGTCGGGGCTATGGAGGTGATATGCGACCGGACGTACAGGAGCCTGAGGACCGCCTTAAATCCGCCCGACTGGCTGAAAGGGAAATACCTGGCGGTGCGCTACGAGGATCTGGTGGATAACCCCGTCAGAACGCTCCGGAATGTTTATCAGTTTGCCAATCTCAGCGCCAACCTCGACATCGAGTCTTTTGCTCTGAACATGACGAACGGCACGAGCTCTTCCTCAAAGCCGTTCATCGTGTCGGCCAGGAACGCCACGCAGGCGGCCAGCGCCTGGAGAACCGTGTTGAGCATCCAACAGATCAAGCAGGTGGAGGAGTACTGCCATCATGCCATGGCCATCCTGGGTTATGAACGCGCAAGAACAGCCGGAGATGCGAAAGACCTGAGTAAATCTTTATTGACTGCCTCCAAACTGTGAGACGCCCAACCGTATTCAAATCAAGGATTTCACGATCCCTCTCTGGAATGTCGTCGCTCTTCGTGGACCGTTGGTTTTCTAAAGGAACCTGTAGATGTTTGATACAGCAGCATCCGTGAACCACAGCTGGAAAATTTATATTGTACAAAACAAATGTTGCATTGACCTTTTTTTCCCTTAAATGGATGCTTAAGGTGTTTTTTTTGCTGTATGTAAACTTAAGAAATTAGACGACGGTACTGATCAAAACTGTTATGCAGAGTGCAGGTGATGCTGTTTCTTTAGAATCGACTCAAAGACAATCATTAAAGTTCACGATGAATGCCAGTGTTATATGTTATGTAAGGCATATTTCTCATTACCAAATAAAACGTTGAAGCAATTCTTTTGCAAAATCGTAAAGGCTAATTCTTCTTAGTTCCAGACTTCTTTGGTCAAGAAAGCCTCCTTGACGTCATTTAAATACGGGAACGTTAGGCTACGATTATTGCATTTTAATGGAGTAAAAAAAAAATGGTCGAGTTGAGAAAAGATCTAGTTGACATTTCATCTTAAGCTTCACCAAAACTCGGAAGCAGCTTCATGCAGCGCACATGGTGGGTCTTATTTTGGTTTAATATTGATCTGCATTTATTATTCAGAGATGTGAGAACACTGATGCTCTGAAACTTGGATTCAAACAGGGTGTCATTTGTTTACCATCGATTGATGAATTGGTTAACCATGAGACTGGTTTAACTGAGTAAAGTGACTGGAGTTGATACTGTAGTTTCAGAGAAACTGCTTGTTATGCAATGCGGTAAACAATTAAAGGATTAGTTCACTTCAGAATCAATTTCCTGATGAATTTACTCTCCCCTCATGTCAGCCACAATGCTTCGGCCTTTCTTTTTTCAGTTGAAAAGTAGCATTCCAGGATTTTTCTCCATATAATGGACTTCAATGGGGTTCAACGGGTTCACATGTGAGTTTCAGTGCAGCTTCAAAGGATCTACATGATCCAGACGAGGAATAAGAGTCTGATCTAGAGAAACCATCGCACATTTTATAAGAAAAAATAAAAATGAGATACTTTAACCACAAAAGCTCGTCTTGCACTGCTCTGATGCTCCACGCGTTACGTCATCATGGTGGAAAGTACCGCGGTTTGGGGCGAAAAACTCGTCAAAATTGTCCGACGTCGTTGTTTTAAAACCGTTTTTTGTAAAGGCCGTTTGACTCAGTCTTTGCATGTTCGATTTGTAAACACTGGATCGGTACTTCCTCCTACGTCACGTGACCTTTCCAACGTGATGACGTAATGTGTGGAGCGTCACAGCAGTGCATTTTTATTTTTTCTTATAAAATGTGCGACGGTTTCTCTAGATCAGACTCTTATTCCTCGTCTGGATCATGCAGATCTTCAAAGCTGCACTGAAACTGACATTTGGACCCGTTGAACCCCATTGAAGTCCACTATATGGAGAAAAACCCTCTTCATTTCTTTTCCACTGAAGAAAGAAAGATATAAGCATCTTGGATGACATGGAGGAGAGTGAATTATCAGGAAACTTTAATTCTGAAGTGAACGAATCCTTTAAGGCCCATTTACACCAAGGATCATAACAATAAAATTAGTACTAAAATTGTTCTAAATATAGAAAAAGTTCTAATTAGTCCATCCCACAGCTACAATGATAACGGTTGGAATCACTTTCAGAGCGATTTTATTCCAGCTGAATAATAAAAATTGACAATCAGCCAATCAGAATCTGTCCTGCTTTAAAGAGCTTGAGAATTTAAAAGGTTTGTTCACATCAAAAATGTAAATTCAGACATTAATTCCTCTCCATCATGTGGTTCTTCACCCGTAAGACCTTCGTTCATCTTCAGAACACAAATGAAGAGATTTTTGATGAAATCTGACGGTTCAGTGAGTCTCTATTGACAGCAAGACAGATGAAGACGCTAAAACATATTTAAAACAGGTCATGTGACTACAGTGGTTCAACCTTAATGTTATAAAGCGATGAGAATACTTTTTGTGCACCAGAAAAACTAAATAGCGACTTTATTCAACAATATCTAGTGATGGACAATTTCAAAACACTGATTCATGAAGCTTCACGAATCTTTTTCTTCGAATCATTGATTCAGAGTCACATGATTTCAGTAAACGAGGCTTCGTTACATCATAAGTGATTCGAAATTTCAATAGTTCACGTGATTTTGACAGTCTGATACGCGATCCGAATTGCTGATTAAATATGTTTTAGTGTCTTTCTGTTCATCTGAAAGTGTAAATTATCTTTCTGTCAATAGAGTCTCACTGAACCGTCGGATTTCATCAGAAATATCTTCATTTGTGTCCTGAAGATGAACGAAGGTCTTACGGGTGAAGAACCACATGAGGAATTAATGACTGAATTTTCATTTTTGGGTGAAATAACACTTGAAAGCGGCAGACAGCAGAACTACAATGCGTACTTAGAATCTATATTTTAAATATTTATTTTCACCTAAAAAAAAAGAAAGAAAGAAATTATCCAGATCAACCGCTACGCATGTTGGACTTTACAAAAAAAAAAAAAGTTTTAAAACAACTTTGCTGTTAGAACTTCGCAAAAGTAAATAAACCCCAAAAAACAATAATCAAGTAAACCTGTGGAATTAAATGGCAAAATCTACTAAGCAACATTTCTCTATTAAATGCAGTCATTTTCAACACACATTTTATTGGCAATAATAAAACAAATTTCTCAAGTGGTCATGATAGCTCTCTTGATACTATAAAGAAACGAGGCCATTTCTTGTAGCACAGGTCATTTCCAGGGCATTTGGGACTTCTTTACAGATTTCATATCTCTCAAACGAATGGATGTTATATAGCG
Organism: Opsariichthys bidens; assembly: GCA_037194245.1. Classification (NCBI taxonomy): domain Eukaryota; kingdom Metazoa; phylum Chordata; class Actinopteri; order Cypriniformes; family Xenocyprididae; genus Opsariichthys; species Opsariichthys bidens. Next base: position 8,868,849 of record CM074311.1, on the reverse strand, counting down.
CCCTGTGTAATTGGCTTCGGCTAAACTTGGTTTGCTGCCTACGAACACACGCTGCCTCATATTAAGACGAGCTGTACACAGGAACACAGTTTATTCCCTTTATACACATCGTAATGAGCGGGTAGCGTAGCATCTCTCTGCTTGCCTCTGACGATGTCTTGTGCAGTTGCCATGACAACAGCTCAAGGAGGTGCAGCTCTTATTTGTGTATGAACTGAAGCAGGTGGAGAAGCCTCAACCTTATGAGAAAGAGAGACAGAGAGAGATGCTGTACACACACACACACACACACACACGTGTTGAATTAGCAGGTCCTACTCTTCTGGTGACGTCATCATGTGTTATGAATGGATTCTGAAGCTTCGAAGATGCTATGCCTCTGATATGGTGTAGTTTTTTTGCATTAAATCTGAATTTATGTAGGCTGCATGAATGACAGGAATGTACTTAATTGCAAGTCATATTTTCCCTGATGCATTTTTTTTTCTTAGCTGGTTAGGCATATTTCTCTAATCTTTCTGTCAAATGAATCAACATTGTCATTATTCAAAAATTCAGCACAATGTTATTTTAAAGGGTTGGTTCAGGCAAAAATGAAAATCGTCATCATTTGCTCTCCGTCAAGTTGTTCCGAACCTGCACGAGTTTCTGTTGAACGCAAAAGAAGACATTCTGAAGAATGTTGGTAATCAAATTGTTGTTGGACCCCATTGACTTCCATACGAAAAAAAAAAATACTATGGAAGTCAATGGGGTCCAACAACAATTTGATTACCAACATTCTTCAGAATGTCTTGTTTTGTGTTCAACAGATGTAAAAAAAAACTCGAACAGGTTTGGGGGTGAGTAAATGATGACGATTTTCATTTTTGGCGGAACTATCTATCCCCTTAAGTGTATATATCGTTTAAGGGTAATTCATACTTAACAATTATATATTTGAATTACATTCCACTTTCATTCTAGTTGCTTATAACTTAATTCAGCTTGTAGTTCTGCATCCTGTTTGCCATCTCATCATGTGTGTGCTTATGTGTGTGTGTGTATTCCCTACATTATGGGGACCAAATGTCCCCACAGGTATAGTAATACTACATTTTTTTTGGTCCCCATTAGGAAACAAGCTTATAAATCATATGGAATGATCTTTTTTTTTTACCATCTAAAATAGCAGAACATTTTCTGTGATGGGTAGGTTTAGGTGTAGGGGGGCAGAATGTACAGTTTGTACAGTAGAAAAACCATTACGCCTATGGAATGTCCCCATAAAACATGAAAATACAAATTGTGTGTGTATATGTATATATATGTATTTATATTTATATATTATATAGTTTTTGTGTTTTGGTGACAGTTATACATCAAGAAAATCTTGTTTTAATCTTGGTTTAAGAACAGGTAATGTGTGGCTCAGGAAACACAAACTGGTTGATACTCAAAACAAGCAAACAAACAAATAAATACAAATTATGCAAAAACAATTGCCGTAATTATTAAATAATGCCTGAATTACTGAACTTGATGCTTAAATCAAGGTTCTCTTTTCGATTTTACTGTTTTATATTTCAATTCTAGTTTTTTTTTGCATGCACGTATACCAGCGGTATTTGATTTTTTTTTTTTTTTGGCTATATTTAAGCTTGTTTTTCCTATTTTAAGAGAGGTATGTTTGCAGTGTACCAACACAAAGATCTTCTGCATCCTCAGTGTCCCCCACCGATGTAAATGAGTCTGAACTCGAGTCTACGGGGTCAAACGGACCATATCCAATGACCCATGCTATCAAAGGAAGTCCTTTCCGGCAATGGAAATAACCCAATGTTGTAAATGAGACACCAAATCTGGGGTGGGGGTTCCTTTAAAAGAGCCTCATGTAAGGTTTGATTATTCTCCCAGGTGAGATGAAGGTAAGGTTGTCAGTTACACTGCCTATTTACATTAGAATAATGTTCAGAGTGCTCTTAAAACCCTTAGGCCTCGCTGCTCAGTTTCCTCTAAGACAAAGACAAACTACATCCGTAGGAAGACGTGGACGCTAAAGAGAACCGAATATAGTCTATCAGTCCTTCTACAATAACAGGCTCTGATGGAAACACTTTTATGCGAAGGAAGTCGCTCGTCTTTAATGCCGACCGGTCACTCGACGAGTCAAAAGTGTGGGCACTCCTACTCATTATTTATTACTATTTTAATATTTATTCACCACACTTTTAGGAAAAACAATGAACAATACAGAAAAAATTATAAAGAATTACATGAAAAAAAGTTGTTGAAGCAAATGAAAGAAAAAAAAAACACGGAGAGAAATAATTTGGACCAACATTAAAAAGTTATTATTTATAATAATGAATATTTAACATTTATTACTGCAATGTTAAGTAATAAAATATTAATACAAATCAATCGTTATAGGCCTATGCGATGTATGCGTGTATTTTTTAACATTTTATATGATGTTATATCATTAAGAGCATTTGTAAAATGGATGAATTGATTAATATAATAATACTGAAGGGTTGGATTCTGGAATCCTCAACCTTATCTTTCAAGTGATTTATAATATTTATACGCATGTTAAAGCATTTATTTTCCTTTCCATTTTCAAACACTAGTGAATAATGAGGAATATTGTCTCTCACTGAGAGAAACGTACAACTTATTGGTGTGTTTCCGGCTTCAGCCTTGAAGAAGCTGTGAATCATGTGTGTCTTTGTACGAGCGCTGTGTTCTGTACAGATCCGTTATGGGTGGACCTTAACGGGACATCGTGTGCCTAAGTTCAGGGTCCGAGCAAGAAAGATCACTAATCTTGTTTTTTCTTGTTATTTTTCTCAGCCAATCAGAATCATTTAAACTGAAGTAGTTCGTAGACTCAGAGTATAATTGTTGTGGAAAATCTCGTGAGACCTGAAGCTGAAGCTAAAATTTTGTTCAATTTATGTCTGGGTCTTCATTCATGCTATCAGGTCTTTTGGGTAAAAGGTAGATGGAAAAAAGGTTGTCAGAAAAACCCACTCCTCGCTGTGTCTGCTGTTGTTTTACAGTGTAGTTATTTTGGTAAAAATGATTTTTTGACCTCAGGTAATACAAATACTGTTTAAATGTCTGCGATAGCTGATGTTTTATTTTCACTTTAACATTTTTTAGACCTGCATGAGCTACGGCTTGCATTTCAATGTCCGATAAAAAAAAAAAAAATTAAAACATAAATTATAAAATTGATAAATACAGTCACAAACTGTGCAGACTGCCTATTTTAATATCAGTGTCAGGTGAAAGTAAGATGCTTGTCTAGATTTCGCTGCTCACTCATGCAAGTTCACTATAATAAACTTAAATATGTTTTTTATAATAAATTCAAAATGCATATTCGTCATACGTGATGCACACAGATGTTAGTCCTTCCGAATCGGTATATGAAATCACAGACGTCGAGGGATAAAAAAGTGACTGTTTGGAAAACTGGTCGCATTCGAACAGGACTTTTGACGCACTCGATGACTGATGGACGGATGCGAGTTATTCCTCCAATGTGATCATGAGAGCGCAGAACAGATGAGCCCTGCTGAACAGAATCAAGCAGCTGAAGCTGTTCATTTAGTAATGAGTCACCGAACCACCAAACAGTCTTCATGAGAGCTAATCTCTGCTTCTATTTCTGTCCTTCTGTCCTCAAATAGACACTTCATCATCTATTCAGGCTTTTTCTTTTTGCATGCATGCATCAAGTGTTGGCAATTACTCCTTAAAGCACAAACTGGTTTAGTTACACCTATTACAGACATCAAACAGATTCGGCTAAGGCTGGGGAATAAGTTCAAAAGGAGTAATACATACTAAATGGCTTACAGGACTGCAGTGCTTCTCTTGTGGAGCTGAAACACGTCTAATTCAACACATAAAGCCATGTAAACTCAAGGAGAATGAATGGTACTGGCTATGTAAATACCGAACAGAATGACAAACCCAGAGTTGTTTTGAGAAGAGGAAACCAGGGACGAGGCTGCAGGAACATGGTGTGAGAGCTAGACAATGCAAGGTCCTGAATTGAAAGCCAGCTAAAGGTTAAAGACATTTTTTTCCCAGGGACTTTTATTATTCTCCATTTTTTCAGGCACAAGGGTCTGAGCTGGTTCCTTGTCGGAATATGAGCAGCTTTTTGACAGATCTTCTCTGACAGTATGTCCCATAGCTACAGCTACTGGCACAGGCCTTCCAGCTTTAAATGAGACTTTTTTTTTGCCGTTTACAACTTGGCAATTGGCAATTCAACCGAATGTGACAGTATTGACAGGTACAAGGATGGCCATGCGGGCCCTTCGAAACACAAACCAAACTCACAAACTCGGGTAGCCAGCGCAATTGGGCCAGTGTCGGCTGAGTGACGGCTGAGTGTCGGCTGAGTGTCGGCTGAGTGTCGGCTGAGTGTCGGCTCACTCAGACGTGTTCTCTGGCTCTGGCCCAGTAATGGTTGGCTAGGCTTTGGAAGTGCGAATTTGTCCCGGTGACATTCGGCCTGATTACGGACCATAAGGCCTGAAGTGAGTGAGAAATGGGCATACGGATCCGGACCAGTTTAGGTTGAATGCTGGGGGTGAGTTTCCTTTTACAATGTGGTAAATTGGATATAGCAAAACGTAATATCCTTTCCCTGTCAAAGGTATGTTATTTTATTAGTGTATATTTTTTTTATTTTAACTCCTAATAATTTTGTTTTTCCATTTTTCCTCCACATTCTTTTTTCTTAACTAAGTAAATTTGGAAATTACATGATTTAAGTCATATAATGAATAAATGGTTTAATTCATATAGGTTGCACTTTAATGTACAGTATGTGCACTTACATGTACTTACATAAGAAATTACTGGGTGATATAAGATAACTGGTTAGGTTTAGGGTTACTAAATAGTTATTTCATAGTTATTGCAATTACTATAATAAGTACGCAGTATTTACATGGGAAAAGGACTGTAAAATAAAATCTCATATTTTCATTGTGTCATTTTTATACTTGGGGGAAGGAAGTTGGAAGTTGGAAGTAGAAGCCATCTCAAGGATTTTAAGTCATTATGTAGAAAAACGAATTATTTATATGATATAAAAACTGGAAGGAGTCTTTAATACGCATATTTCTGAACACACAATATAGTTTTTAATTCTCTAAAAGAGTAAGAGCAAGAATATATATATCTTTATTTTAGAAAACAAGACTAGTAGCGGCTAAAAGTTGGTATGATTGCGGCCCAATGTCGGCTCAGTTTCAGTAGCCAGACTCGGGCCAGTACAGATTTCAATTGGCCAGCAGTTTGATTGACAGGCGATCTGACCAATCATAACCCAGAATCTGCTATTATGTCCATCAAAGCGGTCAGGGGAGTAAGTAGATGAACGTTGGTGAACTCGAATCACGTCTTGAAACAACATTCCTTCTGATGTTCATTCATGTTTATTTGATGCTATAAATGAACTAGTATGAAGAGATGATCACGACACATTAAACACACACTAGACGCTATTCATTGATTAAACTACTTAAAAAAATTACGATATATTAAATTTCAAACTGTTTCATACGTTGTCAGTGTCCTCTTTACTCCAGGATGTATTTTTCACTCCGTGAGAACATGATGTGTGGCATGAGAGCGAACATAGCAACAGTAACTAAAGGGGGCGGGGTTTTTTTTTTTTAAATGCAAAACAAAATAAAGCAGTTTACAGACCACAAGAAATCCAATGAAATTTTTATATAAATTCTATATTTGCACTTAATTCAAGCTTGTAGAAATTAAGCGTAAATATCAACTATATGAACTTAAGTAAAACCTACTCAACTTTTCTGATACTGGTGTTCCCATCATGCATTGGGGCATGAATAGTTCATAAGGTTGATTTTTTTTGCTGTTTTCCAGCTGTATTTACACTGTTTTATCATTGCTTTTGTTGCTATTTTGTGACATCTAGAGTTCATTTTCAAGTTCAAGTTCACCAACGTTAATCTACGAACTCCCCTGACTGCTTTGTCAGACAAAATGGCGGATTCGGGGTTATGATTGGTCAGATCACCTGTCAATCAAACTCAAAATCAATTGGCTGTCTGAGTGCCTAGCTATAACATTCAATGTTTCATAACCTAGCTTCTAAATTACGAGTGTGAAATGTTCTTTTACCCGGGGTTAAGCGCAGTATGAAAAGCAGGTATTTATTCAAGAGCTGCAGGTACAGATGAGACAGGCGAGTATACGTAGAGATGAACAGGTTAGTAACAATCTACAGTAGTGTTGTCACGATACTGGGATTTTGAATTTCTATACGATACTGTACACAGTAAAAACCCCAGAGTTAAATCAACTCTGCTCAGATAGCATTTGGTCCCTCTCTAAATAGTGTTAAAGTAACACTGAAGCAGAGTTAAAGTTAATGAGATGATTGAACATTATTGATGAACACCTGCTGTTAACAAGCAGAATCACTGAAGAATAGAGAAACACAAGAACTACAACTGATGAAATCAACTGAAGATAAAAGACATTCAATCTCTGAAGAGTGTTACTTTAACACTATTTAGAGAGGGACCAAATGTGATCTGAGCAGAGTTGATTTAACTCTGGGGTTTTTACTGTGTAGAGGTATTTTTTATTGTTTATCATTTATTAATATGACATATTGATACTCGTTTTCTCTCACTTTTTATGTGACATTTAAAACAGCCTGTGAAAAATAACCGTATGTCCTGCTCTCTTTTAAGAAACACTTCTGAAACAATCAAAGGAAGGGAGGTGAATGTGTTTGTCTAGAGAGCTTGAAGTTCAAGAGGGCATCTGCTCAGCTTTAGATCCTGTATTTTTAAGATTGTTTTGGGATAACCTGGAGCAATAAAGGGGTATATAAGGGTGTTCTCCTCAGATAACCTCTGTCTGTATTTGAACAACCTTCTTGCAAGAATGAAATCAAAGACACTTCCTGAGTGTGTGCTTCATTATTCTCACCACTGAAGGAATGAAGAATCTTTCCACAACAATGCCGAAAAATATTGATATCACCGGGAAAACATACACACACCCGCCGTACAGATCATTTCTCATAATTTGTTGATAATTTGGGTAAACTTTATTTGAATTGTTGAACTACATTTACAAAAGACGAGTAAACAGTAAAAACAAATAAATGCAATAGAATAAAGAGATGAACTAAATAAACATGGCTTTATGTTTTTCAGGTGGGTACACAGTCAAATCCCCAGAGTTAAATCAACTCTGCTCAGATAACATTTGGTCCCTCTCTAAATAGTGTTAAAGTCACACTGAAGCAGAGTTAAAGTTAATGAGATAATGAAGCAATTCATTAAGCGATGATTGAACATTATTGATGAACACCTGCTGTTAACAAGCAGAATCACTGAAGAATAGAGAAACACAAGAACTACAACTGATGAAATCAACTGAAGATAAAAGACATTCAATCTCTGAAGAGTGTTACTTTAACACTATTTAGAGCGGGACCAAATGTTCTCTGAGCAGAGTTGATTTAACTCTGGGGTTTTACTGTGTAGAGGTATTTTTTATTGTTTATCATTTATTAATATGACATATTGATACTCGTTTTCTCTCACTTTTTATGCGACATTTAAAACAGCCTGTGAAAAATAACCGTATACCCTGCTCTCTTTTAAGAAACACTTCTGAAACAATCAAAGGAAGTGAGGTGAATGTGTTAGTCTAGAGAGCTTCAAGTTCAAGAGGACATCTGCTCAGCTTTAGATCCTGTATTTTTAAGATTGTTTTGGGATAACCTGGAGCAATAAAGGGGTATATAAGGGTGTTCTCCTCAGATAACCTCTGTCTGTATTTGAACAACCTTCTTGCAAGAATGAAATCCAAGACACTTCCTGAGTGTGTGCTTCATTATTCTCACCACTGAAGGAATGAAGAATAGTGTTAAAGTAACACTGAAGCAGAGTTAAAGTTAATGAGATAATTAAGCAATTCATTAAGCGATGATTGAACATTATTGATGAACACCTGCTGTTAACAAGCAGAATCACTAAAGAATAGAGAAACACAAGAACTACAACTGACTTCAGCCACAGTCTTAGATGAAATCAACTGATGATAAAGTTAATGAGATAATTAAACAATTAATTAAGTGATGATTGAACATTATTGATGAACGCCTGCTGTTAACAAGCAGAATCACTGAAGGACCGAGAAACACAAGAACTACAACTGATGAAATCAACTGAAGATAAAAGACATTCAATCTCTGAAGAGTGTGACTTTAACTCTTTTTAGAGAGGGACCAAATGTTATCTGAGCAGAGTTGATTTAACTCTGGGGATTTTACTGTGTAGTATTCAGGTTGATCCAGGAACCTGTTGTACTTGGTGAAATCTCGTTCACCGGATTATAAGAAATATGACCTTCGGAGCGGCGCGTGTGCTGTGTTGACTAAAAAAAACAGTGGTAACAAATGGAGGAAAATGAGGGGAAAAAAAAGATTTTTACAGAATACTGTTGTCAAAGACGTTACATGAACTCAGTCGTTTATGGTTGGACTGATGCATCCTGCTATGTTTGTGAGTTTATATCTCCCGATTCTGACTTTATTAATTACAAAACACGAGTTATATTCTGAGGGAAAAAAAGCATGAGAGAAGAAACATCAGAATTGCAAGTTTATATTCAAAATATTGAGTTTAAACCTAGCAAATCTGATTTTTCTTCACAGAATTGCGGGATATAAACTTGAATTCTGAGGAAAAAGAAGACAGAATTACAAGTTTATAAAAAAAAGAAGAAGTCAGAATTGTGAGATAAGCTTAAATCTTTTCTTTCAATGCCTTCAGCAGAACACAAAAATTTAATTATAACAATAACTATGACGATATCTATATTGACATCCTCACCAAAGAACGATGATGCTGCAGTTTTGTTTGTTTGTTTTTTATCAGTAAGAAAACAAAATCTCTCTGAAAGTGATCCTGAACTTCATCTCATTTTACCATGAATTATTCTTGGACTTGTCATTTTATCACTCAAAACTCATCTTTGATCAACTAAATAACATTTTTTCCTGTGAAAAAATCCCTTAAAATAGCCTGAATGTAACTCTACACCCTTGCCTCATTTAATATATGCAAAATCTATGAATATGCTAATTAGCCCCGCCTCCATTCACTCGCACAAGCTCAGAGATCCACTCAGTCAACTTGCTGAGGTAAACGCTGCGCAATCAGACAGCATCAGACACGACGGTAGTTGAAATGATTACCCTGTTGCTTGACAGCATTATCAAACAGCTAATAATGTGTTGCTAACACAAACCACGTTCCTGTCCACCATCTCAAAATCAGACCGCTGCCTTCCAACAATCAGTACGGCTTTGAACAATTCAAAACTTCAGTGAAGAAAGGCATCACAACATCGTATTATACGTCGCACGCCTGCTATATTGCAAAATCTACCTGATTTTTTAATTTCTATCAACAGAAAACTATAGCTCCTCTACTTCAGGGCGGTTATGGTTATTGATATGCTAAAGCCCGCCGGCACGTCAAACCGTGTTTTTTGAGGTTGTCTTCAGACCACTGCAGTTTTGAAGAGGAAATACTCAGCATCTGATGTATTTGCACATGGTTTTAAATCAACTGAAAATGTCCATTGCAGATGTTTATTGGGTGTTGGATCCCATAAAACCACAAGTTATTTGGGAGTGTTGTACTGTCAAATCGTCTACACTTCACTGGAGCTTTACTTTCAGCGGGACCGGATTCTGTGGTCAGATGTGTCACGAACGGCACGAAGATGATGAGATTCAAAAGTCTTTAATGAATAATAACTAAACCGGACAGAAACAAGGGAACTAGCAAACAAATTAAAACACAAGCCAATCTTCCAGCAAGCCAATGATTTAAAGCACCAAAAATGAAATTGAATCATTTGCATTTCATGCTCTATCACACATACATTTTCTTATGTTTGCATACTCGCTTTTGTCCAACACGACTGTATGGGTCTACATGGGCCCATGAAAGTATAGACAGCCCTGAACTCTTCCCATTGAAGGAAAGTTTCTCGGAAACTTCAGAAAGACAAAAGCAACTTCTGTTGGGCCGGATGGTAAATTTGATATAATATCCAGCCATACTGTTTATACTGTGGTAGATATGAGTCAGTTGGCAGAACTGCTGTACGATTGATACATGTGAGACCCACATGGAATAATATTAAACACAGAGCAGGATGTGAAACGTTGCCATTGGGGTTCTATTTTTGCTATAATGCTGTTTAAAAAGTACACAATAGAAATTTCAATGACAAACCAACTCGCTAGCTCTTTATTTTACAATCCTGTTTTGCATGTACATGTACTCATTGTAGAAATGACATTAACGGGGTGATAACTTGGTACTGTACCTAAACCTTAAATTAACCCATGCATTCGTGAAAATGCATGCACTGTAAAATATGTATAATATTTTACAGTACGTGCACTTATAGTGTAGTTTTAAGAGTATGTTCAGGGATAGTACCTGGTTATTGCATTTACTATAGTGAGTATATAGTATGTACAAGCAGGAATGTAAAATAAAGTGTTTTGTTAAAGTTACACTACGGAACTTTTGCTGCTCTAATGGTTAAGCTGAATTGAGCAAAAATAAACTCAAACTTTGGTCATGCTCTAAATCTCTACTTCAACATTTAAGCATTTGGCAGAAATATTTATGAAACCAAAACCTTACTTTCTCTAGCTGAGCCAGAAGAACTGTACAGATGTTGAGGAGACTTCATGAAAACTTGGCTCAATGGATTGCAAGTTCTGTGAAGCAGACTATTTTTTCGGTCACAATCTCTTAATGTTGTCCTTTCTATGGCTCATGTGTGCAGAGATGATTATAGTTAGCCAGCGCTGGCAGGAACTAAACATGCTCCACCCTCCAGCCCTGTGTATGACAGCCTTGCTACTGTGAACTGTCATTTAAAGAAACATGAAACATGGACTGAGATCATGTGTGTGAATGGCTCGCCAAGTTTAACTATTACCCTCTTCCAATGTAATTTCTCTCAGCGGCTGAAGGTTGAATAGTGGTTCATTTAGCTTAAAAACTTCTGAGAGCAACTCTGAGTGAGGAAAAGTAAAGACAAAAACTGGGCTGACATAGTTACCACGTTTCACAGAGTCTTTTGAAGACTGCGATTGGTTGGTTGTTCGCTTTTAAGTATAGTGTGTATTGTAAACCTTTTCACTACTCACACATATTATACAGTATATATATAGGGTTGGTGAGTAACGAAATGCAAGTAACTTAGTTGATGTGAGTCACTGTATTTCATTTGAAATGGGTGGTAATCAGATTACAGTGTTTTAGATGACCAAAGTGATTACTTTGAGTTTTAATGTCATTTAAACAGCGATTGGTGATTCTCGGACTCTGACCGTCTGAAAAAGACGAGTTCAGTTTCATGTTTTCCACTGTTTTCATTTTATAATTCACTCGTCACTGCGACTTTTTCTCACTATTTGTTTTTTTTTCTCCTCACAATTGTGAGTTTGTGTTTCACAATTCTGACTTCTTTTTCTCAGGATTGCGAGATTTAAACTCACAATTGCAAGTTATAAAGTCAGAATTGGGAGATATAAACTTGCAATACTGACTTTTTTTCTTGCAATTGTGAATTTAGATTGTGAGTTTATATCTCATAATTCTGACTTTTCTCAATATTGTCAGTTTATATCTCATAATTCTGACTTTATAACTCACAATTGCAACTTTATATCACACAATCCTGAGAGAAAAAGTCAGAATTGTGAGATAAAAACTTGCAATGACCTTTTTTGTGTTTGTTTCACACTTATTAGTATTCCAAAGTATTCTAAAGTATTTAGATGAAGTGACTAAACTTGAGTAATGTAATGAAATACGTTACAAATGACTTTCTAAAGCATGTACTTTGTAATCTGTAGTGAAATACATTTTAAAAGTAACCTACCCAGCCCTGTATATATATTTATATATATATATACAGTACTGTGCAAAAGTTTTAGGCAGGTGTGAAAAAATGCTGTAAAGTAAGAATGCTTTCAAAAATAGACATGTTAATAGTTTATATTTATCAATTAACAAAATGCAAAGTGAGTGAACAGAAGAAAAATCTACATCAAATCAATATTTGGTGTGACCACCCTTTGCCTTCAAAACAGCATCAATTCTTCTAGGTACACTTGCACACAGTTTTTGAAGGAACTCGGCAGGTAGGTTGGCCCAAACATCTTGGAGAACTAACCACAGTTCCTCTGTGGATTTAGGCAGCCTCAGTTGCTTCTCTCTCTTCATGTAATCCCAGACAGACTCGATGATGTTGAGATCAGGGCTCTGTGGGGGCCATACCATCACTTCCAGGACTCCTTGTTCTTCTTTACACTGAAGATAGTTCTTAATGACTTTCGCTGTATGTTTGGGGTCGTTGTCATGCTGCAGAATAAATTTGGGGCCAATCAGATGCCTCCCTGATGGTATTGCATGATGGATAAGTATCTGCCTGTACTTCTCAGCATTGAGGATACCATTAATTCTGACCAAATCCCAACTCCATTTGCAGAAATGCAGCCCCAAACTTGCAAGGAACCTCCACCATGCTTCACTGTTGCCTGCAGACACTCATTCGTGTACCGCTCTCCAGCCCTTCGGCGAACAAACTGCCTTCTGCTACAGCCAAATATTTCAAATTTTGACTCATCAGTCCAGAGCACCTGCTGCCATTTTTCTGCACCCCAGTTCCTGTGTTTTCGTGCATAGTTGAGTCGCTTGGCCTTGTTTCCACGTCGGAGGTATGGCTTTTTGGCCGCAAGTCTTCCATGAAGGCCACTTCTGACCAGACTTCTCCGGACAGTAGATGGGTGTACCAGGGTCCCACTGTTTTCTGCCAATTGTGAGCTAATGGCACTGCTCGACATCTTCCGATTGCGAAGGGAAGTAAGCATGATGTGTCTTTCATCTGCTGCAGTAAGTTTCCTTGGCCGACCACTGCGTCTACGGTCCTCAACGTTGCCTGTTTCTTTGTGCTTCTTCAAAAGAGCTTGGACAGCACATCTGGAAACCCCTGTCTGCCTTAAAAATTTCTGCCTGGGAGAGACCTTGCTGATGCAGTATAACTACCTTGTGTCTTGTTGCTGTGCTCAGTCTTGCCATGGTGTATGACTTTTGACAGTAAACTGTCTTCAGCAACCTCACCTTGTTAGCTGAGTTTGGCTGTTCCTCACCCAGTTTTATTCCTCCTACACAGCTGTTTCTGTTTCAGTTAATGATTGTGTTTCAACCTACATATTGAATTGATGATCATTAGCACCTGTTTGGTATAATTGTTTAATCATACACCTAACTATATGCCTACAAAATCCCTGACTTTGTGCAAGTGTACCTTGAAGAATTGATGCTGTTTTGAAGGTAAAGGGTGGTCACACCAAATATGGATTTGATTTAGATTTTTCTTCTGTTCACTCACTTTGCATTTTGTTAATTGATAAATATAATCTATTACCAAGTTTATTTTTGAAAGCATTCTTACTTTACAGCATTTTTTCACACCTGCCTAAAACTTTTGCACAGTACTGTATATATATATATATATATATATATATATATATATATATATATATATATATATGCTGTTAATGTTGAAGTTAACATACAGTTTTTGACAGGACATGAACAGTGAAGAAGCGGTTCTGAAAGTGCTGTGATCTCTTTGCTCACAGAAGGTTGTTACAGTCCCAGATCATCACGGCTGCATAGTTGCATTCTTCCCGTTGCCAAATATGGTAATGCAGTGATTACTTCCATTTCTGCGCTGTGTCGGAGATGTTAGGTGTCTGTAATAATGTCAGTCACAAACGCGATCCCTGTGCAGCGTCTTATTAACTCACTGTCACGCATTGTGTGCAACATTTCCTCTCCTGTCTATTTTCTCTGCTGCTGAAGAAAGTCCTCGCCTGCACTCCCGGACCTTAAGACGTCTTTTAAGGGTTTAGATGCTTTCTGGATGCGCCCACATTTCTAAGATTTTTGAACTCTTTGAAGTAAGATTTTTTATGAATACAGGCCCTGGTTGCAGTGACACATCTCTTTCTCTCTCTGTCCGTAGAGCAGCGAGAAGATGAACACGAGCGCTTCTGATGAAAGGTTTCTGGCAGGATCACTCTGACCCAGCCTGCTAATATGCTCGGTCATGTGGGATGAGCCGTCTCTGAATGTAAGGCACCAAAATGGCGTGGCAGGAGTAAGTGTGGGTGAATGCACGAGAAAGAAAGACATCCTTTGTTCATGACCACATTCTGTCGTTTCTCACCTTCTCTTCTTTCTGCTTTAAAAATGATTCAACTCCTATGCAGGTGATAAAAATTTAAGAGTGCTGTTGAATAATTGAAGAGCAGAATAATAATGGTACGGTATAGCAAGCTGCGGCTGGAGAAGATGGGTTCATTCTGCCCTCAAGGCTCCGTCAGACTCACTTTGCCGAGCCGATCAAGCCTTGAGCTCCAACCTGATCTCGCCGCAGGAAACTGGACTTTCTGCCCACATCATTTCTCCAAAGTTTGATAAAACATAACTGGTCCAGGTCCTTTAAAAATGTACAGTAAAGCTTTTTAATTGTCTTTTACATTGACATTTATTAATTTAACAGATGATTGTACAGCTTGACATTAACTTTTTTGCTCAACAGACCACAATTCTGTCATGAAAAACTGCCATATAGATATTTTTGCTGCCATCACGTTAAGAGCTGACGCGCGGATCCATTATACTGTTACACACGCGTTTTTTCCCCCAACTCTTCACGTTCACAATACCTGACTGCGTTTGCACAAATACTCGCCAGCGTTTTGACATCATTTTGTGTGTATTTGACCGTTTATCCGCAATAAGCAGCAAAAAGGTACTGAGATGCAGCTTTATGTGCACACATTCTGCTTGTTAACAGCAGGTGTTCATCAATAATGCTCAATCGTCACTTAATGATCTCATGAACTCTCACTACGTTTTCTTTTAGTCCAAAAAATGTGGTGTTTTTAAATGGTTGTTTATAATATAATATAATATAATATATGATTTTCAGAGTGTTATGTATCATTGAGATACTAGCATAGTTAAAGTTTAAGTCATTTTGTTGTTTTTTGTCATTTTTATGTTATATATATTTGATTAATTTTAAAAAGGTTTTGTTTCAAATTAAATTTTATTTAATTTCAAGTAACTGATTTTATGGTTTCACTTTGTTAACTGTAATTTCACTGGATTTGCAGCTGCTTTTCACAGCGAGTGGTGCTAAAAGCATCTTCCAATTTTATCCAAAACAGATGAACATGAATCTGGCAAAATGTGATCGCATTGATTGTTGTACGTATGGTCGTTTGAAAACAGCGTACCACCTACCCTAAACCTAACTGATAATGGCTAAACAAAAGCAAACATGAAAAAAAAAAAAAAAAACGTATTTGCTGAAGAAACCACACTTTAAAATTTTTAAGCTTGCTTCTCTAAGTTTCTGAGCTGAGGCGGCTCACTGAGCCAGTGGGTGGAGCTTGATGTCCAACTCCTCCTCTATGGATGGGTGAAGCGTGAAGGTCCAGCCACACTCTAACCCCAAACAGAACTATGTCAAGCTCCACCCACTACGTTCACATTTTGACCCATTTGGCACTGCAGTGAGCACCACTTGCGCCAGAGATGATGTGGGTAGTCCAGCCAGCGAAACAAAACCAAGAGAGATGAGAGGCCCTCTCGTCCTCATTGAAGACCAGGCAACGTGCCAAATTCTGGATCAGAGGTTTAATCACGAGTGCAAAAAAAGACAAGCCAACTGCAACAGTCGGTCAGATGACAAGGAGCTACGGGGCACACATCGAGAAGAAAGGGCCTTTTGAGGTGCTCTTAAAGGGACAGTTCACTCAGGAATGAAAGTTGTGTTAATTACTCACCCTCACAGTGTTCCAAACCCAGAAGAATTTCATACATGGTCATTCCTACAGTTTGGTTGATTTATGTCCCCACAAAACAATACTGCAATTTACATAAGATATTAATCAGCTTTCATTCCACATGGTTTTCCATGAATAGATTAGTCTCAGCCTCGGACGTCACGCCTGATGCACGTGACACACTTATCTGGAAACACTTCAGGATTTTCGAAGTCGTCATCCGGTTGATTGATTTCTACAGGATGTCCGCCGGGAGGCGCGCGTGTCGCGTTCTTTAATGGTCCGCCTGGAAACAAATGCCGTGATCGTTCGTGGATGAAGAAAGCCGCTGGGACAACCAGGATTTTCAAAACTATGTGAAGTTCGCAGCTCCGTTCTTGCATAAAATTCATGAATGATTCATCTATTAGATGCACTCCGACCTGTTATTGTAGGGACATCCACTTTACATTTTCACATGATGCTGAACAAAATGAACTGTGATTGGTTTTTTGGTGTTTCCACGGTTTCTACAAAACGCTTTAATATATTACGTTTTATTAGACAAGGGAGCATCTGTTTTGATACATTTACAGACAGAAAACTAATCATTGTTATCATGAGATCTCAGAGAAAAACACTATTTTGTCAAGTAGCTAACATACCATAAACAGATGAAGCTTTATTTTTAGTAACAGTAATATAGAATTTTCTCCATCACACAATACGTTTTAAAATGCCATTTATCAACACAAACCATCCAGCATTTAATATGATATTCTAATATGGATCTCTCTTACTGCAGTGTGAAAAGAGTCTCACAGCAGCCGGCGATCGAACGCTCAGAGTAACATTATAACAATCTTCATCACCCTCAAATGTGTCTAATGTGATAAACAGAGCTGCGTTTCCTCTTACTAATGACCGGAAAAAGCAGAAGTGGCACCGGCGACTGTGTCATAATAAAAGTCCCGCTGCTCTCGAGGCGCGTGTCGTTCGTCTCTCATTATCAAGCGCTCAACACTCGCTCTGCTTCAAACTACAGTAACGTTAATAACCGCATGATTTCTGACCGATTCTTTTCCACCGGCCGTGAGGTGAAGACCGCATGTCCCAAGATTCCTCGCTCAAACTCTGAGTCATCAAGCTACGCCTTTGCTTTGAGTAGACGACCTCTAGCGGACCAAAAACTACATAGTGCAGCTTTAATACGGTTTTCTTTGCAAGAACTTCAATCAAAAAATTTTTTCATTATGATATCACCCTGACATTTCTGTCATTTTATGCACCCCAAAACATTTAAACGATTGGATTTATTCAATCTGGACCAAAAAAAGAAAAGACAAAACCACGTCACTGACCCGGTCATCAAGCGCTATCTGCTGGACCTGTATGACGACAGTCCTGTCAAGCCCAGCTGTATTGTGGCTGAAATGACAAGGAGCTCGGTCTCTTCTAGGCACACACAGGTTCACAAACAAGCCGTCTCTGGACCATCTGTGGTGTCATGCTGAGCTGAGCTGAGGCTAGAATCTGAGCTGTCTGAGCCAGACTGGACAACCAGAGGATCGCTAATTCAGCTGTGCTCTACACACAAGAACAGATGTCCTAAAATGAGCTTGCCAAGTCCAGCCACTCGGCTATTATCCCACGACCCTCACGGTCCACTTTTCTCATTTCTCATTCGTTCTCTCTGTTGTTCATTCTCTCAGTCTGTTTTGGCCTGAGCTGACTCAGATTTATCAGTTTCTGCCAAAAGCATAGCGGAAAACCATGCACCTATTTCCATGTTTTTCCCATGAAATGATTCCCTTTTATCATCTATAGAGGGCACGCTTTCCTTCTCAAACTCACTCTGCGTACATACACTTAGTTCTTTGTCAGTAATTAGCAAGAATTTAAAATCTATACGATGTTTAATAGGGAGCCAGTGCGGTGTTGACAGAACCAGGCTAATATGTTCATACTTCCTGGTTCAAGTAAGGACTCTAGCAGCTGCGTTTTGGACAAGCCGAGTTTGTTTATTAGTCGTGCAGGGCAACCACCCAGTAGCATTACAGTAATCTAGCCTTAAGATCATGGACACATGAACTAACTGTTCTGCATTTGTCATGGAGAGCATGTGTTGTAGTTTAGATATGTTTTTTAAGAAAATAGATTTTAGAAATGCGGCTTTCAAATGAAGATTGGCATCAAAAAGCACACGGCGAAGACTTAACAGAACAGCCATCAAGTGTTAGACTGTATTCTAGGTTATTATGTGAAGACGTTTTTGGTCCAAAAATTACAATCTCTGTTTTTTTTCTTCTAAATTTAGTAGCAGGAAATTACTAGGCATCCAATTTTTTAATTTTTACGATAATTTTTTTAATTGGCAAGTTTTGTCAGCGTGCAAAGAAACATAAAGCAAGGGTAGCACACTCATGTGTGTTTTCTTTCAACTATTACTTGTCAACTCAGTAATAATTTGGTGGGGATCAAAATTCGGGACAACACCATGACAGTAAATATTAATAGTACGCTACCATTATTATGAAAAAAAGTGTTGATATTGTTGTTAGAATGATTGTTTTATGAACTTTAAAGGATAAGTTAACAAACAGGTAAGGCTGTAAAATGATTTCTTCTCAAATTAATATTTCATGTACCATCATTATTTATATGATAACCTGTGTAATAAGTGATACAATTGTACATTAAATATTTGCCTTGTTTAAACTTTGTCTGCTTGCTAGGAACGTTAAGCTTTGTATTTAATATTTTAACTCAAATCAGTATTTATTTTGTCTAATTATTTACTAGCTTACATTTATTTTGCGATTAAAAGCAGCTGAATGCATGTTATCCCTCACATAATCTCTGGTTCTGTGTAGACAAAGACACTGTACAGACAAACGGAAGCGTAGTTGCTAATAAAAAAAAAAGTTGAGAAGTGTGTGTTTGAAAATAGCCTTGCGTGGCTGTAAAACTGCTTTCACAAGATAACGTGACAGCAATATAGCATTTTATTTCTCCACAGCACTACTTGTTGCTTGTTACTGGAACTGCCTACTGGAAAACCTGCTCGTCATTTTAGAAATGCCACCAAAAACACAAGACACTTTAACAGTAAATGCACAGTCAGTGCCAAATGTCTAAACATGTTTCACTATTGATGCTCATGAGGGAGATTGCTGGAATTAGCATACCAAGAATAGCCTGCTATTAATAGTTCTACTCATTTCGTGGAATATGGGCTATCGAGGGCCAAAGCTGAGAATGATGGGTAACAGGTGACTCGTTCCCTTTCCTTCTCCAGTGACAACACACACACTCTGCAAAGATTCCCCATCTAATGCTTAGAGTTTTTGGTGTTTTTTTACGATTACACTCGCACAAGAAATACATCTCGGTTCCTCTTTCCTTTCAGGTCCTTGCAAGTACATTATAGTAACCCACATTTCACACAGTGCCACTGTACAATCAATAAGTGATCCATTCATTTGTCTGAGAACGTGAGAGAATGAGTTCAAATCAGTGGTGCGTTTGCTGAGATTACGCATGTAAAGAAAAAACCCAAGGACCTAATCCAAATTCCATTATAATGTTTACTCGGTTTCAAACAACCAGCACCATGATATTTTTTTGTGAGAATATGGGACAAAGTCTCATGTTGTACTATTTTGTATTGCTTCAAAAAATAATAGATACAAGTTATAAAATAATATTTTGCATACATTTTATTTGTAAAATTATGTTTTTGTCATTAACAAAGGTAACCTGGGCACTGGAGTTAGTTCCCACCAA
This sequence comes from Opsariichthys bidens, assembly GCA_037194245.1. Taxonomy (NCBI): domain Eukaryota; kingdom Metazoa; phylum Chordata; class Actinopteri; order Cypriniformes; family Xenocyprididae; genus Opsariichthys; species Opsariichthys bidens. The sequence continues at coordinate 8,849,111 of CM074311.1, read as the reverse complement.
AATGAAAAGGCTTTCATTAAAGGGGTGGTTCAAGCGATTTCACTTTTTTAACTTTAGTTTGTGTGTAATCAGGGCTGGGTAGGTTACGTTTAAAAATGTATTTCACGACAGATTACAAGATACATGCTTTAAAAAGTCATTTGTAATAAATTTTGTTAGATTACTCGAGTTTTAATCTAAATACTAATAAGGATGTAACAAAAGATGTAATTGCAAATTAAACTTTTTTTCTCAGAATTGCATGATACAAAGTTGCAAATGAGAGTTAAAAAGCCAGAATTATGAAAAATAAACACACAACATTGAGAATAGTCAGAACTGCAAGCAAATAAGTTGATCTAAAGTCGAAATTGCAAGAAGAAAAAGTCAGTATAGCAAGTTATTGCCATGCAATTCTCGCTTTATAACTTACAATTATGAGTGTATATCTCCCAGTTCTGATTTATAAAATGCAATTGTGAGTTTAAATCTTGGATTTGTGACCAAAAAGAACAAAAGTGGAAACAGTGGTGTAGAATAAAAAGGTAAAGTATGAAAAACGTGGCGATTTTTCTCTTTTAAATGAAGCATGAAGACATGTTAAACTGCACCCCATAAACAATCAAACCTAGAAAAAAAAACCCAGTGAACCACCCCTTTAAATTACTCGCCCTCATGAAACATAGATCAGGAGGATGGCAAGCATAAATAAAGACAGGCTTTATTGATCACAGCCGTAGGGTTAGGACAGGCAAGAAGCCACACACTAAAACAATTACTCATGAATATATACGGAGCACTTTCCTTTCCTTGTTTGCAGGCAGGACACAACAGAACTGGAGACCTCGGTATGGAGACTTCAGGCGACGAACCAAGAGAACGTGAGATGAATCCAAGATAGGACTAGTCAATGTGTGTGTGTGTGTGTGTGAGTCGTTTTAACTGGTGCAGGTGAAATTAGTGACAGGTGGTGGAGGTGATTAACACTCCAGTGATTGAGATCATTGTGGCCGAGCTCCAAACCCATCGTTCAGAACACAAATGAAGATCTTTTTGATGACAGAAAGCCGTCAGATTTCCTCGCGTTGAATGCCTTAGCAACTACAACCGTGACGCTTCGAAAACTTCATAATTCCATGTGAATGTAATGGTTTAGCCCAGTTTTTCAGAAGAGAATTGTTATGAAGAACGGATTCAATTTAGACTTTTACTCTCGTGTAAATATTGATCACAAGCAGAAGCTCAACCGAACACGAATAATGCACAAGAATAAACGTTTCCGTATGTTTGCAACAAAGGAAAGCAGGTTTAAATGAACATGCCGACATGATCATAACTTTAGGGTTTAAAGGTTTAACTCTCGTTGGTACACTTTCTATATGCTACTCCCCTGCTGCCTTTAGGGGACGTGGAAACATACAAGCGTTGAAAGAACTAGTGTTTAAACCAGTCAATTCCTCCATCCATTTTCCAAATGACTTCATCCTGAGGCTATATGGCAGGAAAAACAGTCCAACACGAAACAGGAGGAAACCCAGACACATGGGAACATGCAAACTTCTTGCCAGCAGACTTCATTAGATGAAGATGAGGACGTAAGGCTTCCTATTGTTATAAAGCACAGCATCCCATTGCATATGCGTTTGTCCAGCTGAAGGACCGGGAGCTCTGCGACAAGCTTGGCTGAAATAATGATGTTGAATTCACTGAATGCAAGTATATTAGAGTTTACAATGTGCCACTGAAATCTGTTTGTTGTCTAATGACTAGATATTGGCTGGCTGTGAAGAGGAGGATTCGAATACCCACTCCATGTTCAGCATCGAACGCCAGTCCGCTTACCTCTCTACTTTTTCTTAAACGAGGAGCAAAGGAGGGCAAGCGAAGCTCCCTCCGTTTTGTAGTTGCTTCAGATTCACAGACGACCGCATGTCCAAATGTGCTTGTTGGTCGTACCGAACCGAACAGGAGCGAGGACAGACCGACGCACCAAAAAACAGAAAACAACAGTTTTGTTGAAGGCTCCAGGAAGTATTATTCCCATGACAGGATGTGCAACTTTTAATGTTGAACTCTCAAGTTGTTGTACAAGTGCTCTCTCTACCCACACACACACACTTCCATACACCCACAATCAGATCTAGTTCATAAGCAAGATTGCCAACATCAATGTTTCTCAGATGATTTCCCAGGGGACTTACAGAGTTTCTCCATAGTCGTATAATCTAAGGCGTTAGTGTTGGAACTCAATATGAATGAACAGCTTTTTTTGGCTCATTCTATGTAATCTAGCATGTTATAAAGGCCACAAGAGAGTGTTTTGAATTTCCTCCATGACGATTTTTAGCACTTACAGTTCAAAAGTTATTAGCAGAAATGTAAGTGCAACTTTGGACACCAGGTGGCGCTAAAGGGATTGACTTGGAGACTGTTGCTATGGTGACAGTTCAGTCTGTCCTCTACCTGTGTGCCAAATTTCGTAACTTTTCCCCAAGCGGTTCTATGGGCTGCCATAGACTCCCAGAGTAGAAGAAGAAGAAGACGAAGAAGAAGAAGAAGAAGCATTATTGGCTTAATGGATACAATAGGTCACTACGCACTTTTGGTGTTTGGCCCCTAAAAATGACGTCAAGCACAATATATCATTGCGAATCACTGAATCACTGTTGGTGAATGACTTGGTTGGGTGAATAATCCAATGACTTGTACATAAAGACAAGGGCTGCATCCAAATTTGCGTTCTTCCCTACTATATAAGAAGTGAAAAACTTCTAAGTGAAAAGAGTAATATGTCTGACATCACAATATTCATTAAACAGGCAAAAAGTACCTGGATGCCTTATTATTTACAGCAATATTCTGAAGTGTATATATATATATATATATAATGGATACTTTACTATGCCACAAGGCCATGGGAGAGTAGTTGTGAATGGCAGTGAAGCGAAGCAACTGACAATGATAGGTCACATGATAATGACATCATGAATTATGCGTACTACACACTCATACCATATAGAGTGTATTTTTTAATGTTGCAAAGTAATTACTAATTTACAAGAGAGAGAGATTATGTGATTTCAGATGCAGATTTCTTAATAAATCAATGTGTTTGAACAAATTGGTTGAGTGAATGATTCTATGACTCATTTGTCGCCTCCTACTGGCGTAACGCTGTAATCTGCAGGAAAAAAAATCAGTCACAGAAAAATCCCCAGGACAAAACTGTAGTGTTCTGCTGTATGCACTTTATTTTATTAATCATGATTTCTGTGCTATTATTGTACATAGTTGCATAGCACTGACACTTGTATATAATGGATCAAACTACATGACCAGCACTACTTCTTTCTCTGCTTAGAGGGTGCCAGTTTATCAGATGGCATTATTTTCTGTCCATATCTTTGTGTTGTTCTTGATGTCATGTCAGTTCTAATGGCTGTTGGCTTGATTGGACGAGTGGAGGACGGCGGTTTTCTCTGGTTTCAGTGCTGATAAACGGTCCTCTGCTCTGTCATGTGTTATCTCTTTAACACAGCACCATCTATATACAGCTGTGAGATTAACAAGTCCTTACAAAGACAGAGAGAAGTTATGTTACACAATCTGAGTTGACTAGCTACAGTCTTTTAAAGCATCATACACTGTAAAAAAACATGTTTTATCACATTTTAAGTGTAAAAATCCTATAAAAAAAAAAAAAATCTGGCAGCATTGATTGCCAGAATAATTCAGTAAAACATAAATAAAAAAAAATGCATAAAACATTTATTTTCTGTTGCATTAAAATTAAAAACCCAACAAAAACTTGCCTGCTGAAGAATTTATTGACCTCAAAGCAGTGAATAAAACATCTGTCATTTCTCAACATATAATATTTCTAATGCAGTTTACCAACACTATTAACATGCAATTGTAAAGAATTGTTTTCTACACCATTTCTTGTAAATTTCACAAACCACAAAGAATCAACTAGTAACACAAATTTTGAAGTACAAAAAAAGAGATTTTTCTTGGAAAATATACTCAAATAATCTTTTTTATTTACAACTTCGAAAAATCATTTTTCTTACACTTTACAATAAGGTTCCATTCCATAAACTAACAATGAAAAATAAAGCTTTTGTTCATTTTAGCTGATTTCAACATTTACTAATACGTTTTTAAAATCAAAAAATTATTCTGTTAATATTATTTAATGGACTTGAATAAACATGAACAAACATTTGTATATTTATTGACAAACATTAACAAACTGTAACAAATGCATTGTTAATTTTAGGCATTAATTTACCAACTTAGAGCAGCACAGTTGCTCAGTGGTTAGTGTTGTTGCCAGGAAGGTCCCCGGTTCGAGTCCCAGCTGAGTTAGAAGTCCTTTCTTTGCGTGTTCTCCCCATGTCAGTGTGGGTTTCCCTACAGTCCAAAGACATGCAGGTTAGGTCATGGACTGGCCATCTGTCCAGGGTGCTTTCCCCTGCCTCTAGCCCAGGAAACTGAGCTCCAGCCCTAAAACTTAGAGGGTCATATAAGTAATAAAGAGAGAGAATGGGACCGAAATATTGTAAAATGTTACCGAAAGTTGTCCCAAAAACAATTATTCTGTCTTAAGTCATACCTTGTCAAATTCAACGCCAGCATTACATGAATCATTCTTTGAATAAATAAGTAAATACTATAGATAAAAAGTAACAGCTTTCAAAAATTTATTAAACAAAAAATAAAATATTTTAAAGGGGACCCATTACGCCACTTATCACAAAATGCATCTGGTGTCTCCAGAATGTGTCTGAAGTTTCAGCTCAAAATCCCCCACAGATCATTCATCATAGCTTGTGAAATTCGCCTCTATTTGGGTGTGAGTGTTTTTGTGTGTGTCGCTTTAAATGCAAATGAGCTGCTGCTCCAGAAGAGGGCGGAGCTTTAACAGCTCAACAACAACAAAGCTGGAGAATCTCACGCAGACAAAATGAGGAAAGTGTTCAAACGGATGGAGAGACTCAGGAAGACGTTTCTGAACGGTTAGTGGATAAATTGATGTTGATCAACTCGTCACTAGCATGTGCGTTCATCTTTTTTCCTCGAATCGACCCTCGTTTGTGAAGCGGTCCGGCGTAAAATGACGGCATCAACAACACTCGACGACAACAACTCTTCCTCTTCTCTAAAGCGGCCCAACATGGCCCCGCCCCCTTTGTTGCATGTCCTCGGGGGCGGGGTTTGTGTAAATTTTGGGGTTTGATATGTAAAATCATAAAATATGAGACAGCTAAACTTGGTTTGCCAATTAAACTGAATTCATAACGGTTTCCTACAGACAAAATGACATTGCTCTCATGATTTTAATTGTTAGATACACCTTAAAAGGTCAAGACCATAAGGTGAGGCCACTTTAGACGAGATTTCGCACCCAAGTGCGACAAGTTTAGACACATTTGTGCCTCTAATGGTCTACAAAAAGTGTCACTTTTCACATGTGTGGAAAGTGTGAGGTGTCTGTGTAGGCAGTAAACTGCGAGGCAGCTCCCTGGGTTTGGGAAGAGAGTAACAGAGAACCTCATGAGGATGGCTGCATCTCAGCATCTTAATAGTGAGAGACGGAGAGCAAGAGAGGGAAAAATGTGCCTGGGCTGTGTGATCAGCCAACATGAGATTTCCTTTCTGATCAGCGTCAGTGCTGTAATCCCTGCTGCAACTCACTGTCTCATTACCACAGCCTCCAAGCAAGATGTGCAATTAACATTCCTCACACATTACATCTCACATCAAGCCATCAGCTCAGAGTTCAGGCCCAGTTAATGTAAATGTTAGCTCTTCCTGATTGCTGACATATTTCGCTGTGTCAGTATAGCCGAGTGTTGTTCCAGCTGTGGTGAGTAATGTCTGAAACAGCCGTAGGAGAAATGAATGTCTGTGTTGGCAATGCAATAGACCTATGCCAAAAATAAGGGAGCGAGGGGAATATTGCATTAACGATACGGATGAGAGAAAACTAAATCAACTATGCACTACATAAACCAATTAATTCAGGGTCGTTCATTCAGAGTGAGTGCCATTTTGAAAACTTGCAAAAACAAAACAGGCTGCATAAACAGACAACCATGCTCAATTCTGGAATGAATCGTTCTTTTAAGCCGGTAATCGGTCGAGCCGGTTCACAGAATCTAACTTCAGTTCCAGTAGCAGCCAGTGAGCATGTCCAGATGGGCGATTGAACCAGAGAACTGACTCGGAAAGAAACAGATGAGATGCGTGCGTCTACGGACGTGCGTCTCGCGTCGTAAACCCAACACAGTTCAGTTCAGCTCAGTTCTGAGAGAGGCGTCCGGCTTAAAGGGATCATGAACGAATGTTTCCTCTTACAATGTTTATATATGAATTTTACATCAAAAAATGGTCAGAATTTAGAAATAAAAGGCATTTTTCCTGCTCTGATTTGAACCCCTTGAACGTTTTAAGGGGCGTGTCTGCTGTGAGACTTCAGTGCTGTGATTGGCTGACATCTTTGCATATGAAAACAGTTAAGTATTACATGTGGAATTCTCTCGAAAACGTTTAGCACGCTTTTACCATTACAGTTCTCAAGGTTTACTAAGCGTGAAACGTGTTGGTTATTGCATTATATTTAGATCGTGGCATGAAAGGTTGCAGTGATGAGCGTGAATCTGATCACTCGTCATTGTAACTCGATTCCTCCACACTACCGAACGCTTTCATCATAACTAACACAGTGTAAACAAGAGATTTGTTTTGGCGAGAGTCCAGAGCACTCGCACTGTTTGATTGACAGCTCCAGCGATTGTAAAGGGAGCTGTAACACAGTTCGTAAGAACGGGAAGAAGGAGGCAGGAAGAAGGAGGCGGGAACCGCCGAATGTTCAAGATAATTTTAATAATAAAATAACCAAACAATAAAACGAAAGTAAAAGGGAAACAAAATAAAAGTCCAGGCCTGGTCCTCTCTCGTCCTTCAATGTTGTCGCTTCTCTTTTATGCTTCCGGAGCTCCTCCGTGAGAGACACGAGACCGGTGAGATAGATCACTCACCTCATTCTGCTTCGTGAAGTATTGTTTTCTGTATGATGAATCAGAGGATAAGATCCAAATGCAGCTTTAATGGTAAACGTGGTCAGACGGGCACAGAGCAACAATAGCAAAACAGCAATATCGGAGGGTAGACAAATTCCAGGCGGAAATATCAAGGCGGGAGGTCAGAGGCAGGCAGAGAATCGTCAGACAAACAGAGAAAAGGCAGGATCAGCAACGGGAAAATGACGCTGGGAAATTGTATCACACAGGAAAACAATGCTTCGTGAAGTAGAATGAGGTGAGTGATCTATTTATGGTGGAGTGATGAGACTGAGTGGGGATGAGGAACAGCTGACGATCAGTGATTGGAGTGAGGGATTCTGGGAAGTGTAGTGCAGTGTAGGGAGGCTGAAGTGTGAACGGGTGACCTCTAGTGGTGAAAGGATGGACCGAACTCATGACAAACTAATGCATTCACCCATTTACTCCCTCTCAAGTTGTTCCAAACCTGTATGAGTTTCTTCCTTCTGTTGAACACAAAAGATGATATTTTGAAAAATGTTGGATATCAAACAGTTAATTGACTTGCATTTGTTTTTGTTTGTTTTTATCCAACATTTTTCAAAATATCATCTTTTGTGTTCAACAGACGACAGAAATCCACACCGTTTTAGAACAGCTTGAGGGTGAGTAAATGACAAAAACTGTCCTTTAAAGATGCGTGCTTGACTTATTGGGGCTTTCGCGTCGGAGGAACCTTTTCATAGTTCCCAGAACTATTACCTGAAGTACCTGGATTAGTGTTAGAGTAAGTGCTAATGAAAATTCAGTTATAATTTGTATTCATTTCGCTTGAGATGCAATTTATTAACACTTCAAAACATTAGTTACATTAACAGAACCAAATATTCATAGAATATTCTGACCCTTGAACTTATTTGATAGTATTCCAGGGCATACTGATAATCTGTCACAAACGACTCGGCGAGAGAAAGTGAGATTTTTCCAGTGAAATTGAAGCAGAAGATCCATATCCGATTACACCACTAAGAGCCTCGTCTCCCACGCAGCGCTGTATTCCGGAGCTTCCTCTGTTTTGTTTGATAATATTGCACGCCAAACCTCGCTCATTTCAGAACGCCCAACCCGAGGAGATACGGTTGGCCCCGTAAGTCCAGAAATCTCATTACACCTTGCTTCATATTTCTGTAGTTAAAGTGCAAACTTCATGTCTCAAAGCCAGCCATCCTTTAAATTGGTTTTCGAATGCACATTTTTCAAACTTCATTTATTCTGTGCTAGACTGAAGAGAGTCGTTTGAGGGGACGGACGGAATGAGAGAGCGATAGATTCGGGCTGCTGTAGGGAAAGTAGTATCAGACGAAGGGTGCTATGGCAGTCATTTCTTTATCGGTCTTCCACTATCTTATATCCTTCCATTGTCGGCTGACTTTTGTCGGGATTTTTGGTCCAGGCCAACACAACACTCTCCTCCTCTGATTACACTAGAGAGAAAACTAGGTTTTGTGCATCGGTTGGACTGTGTGAAGAGAGCTCTGGATACGCCATATCTTGTTGCAAAGTGTCTGGCACTGAAAACTAACAGTTCTTAGTCTGTTACCATCAGTGTTGGGGAAGCTACTTTTACCCCTAATTGAAAGTAATTCAAGCTACCCGTTTGAAAAGGTGTAGTTAGTAAGTAACAGCAGAAATCAAGCAACAACACTGAAGATGCAATGTTTGAATTCCAATAAAGAATATTTTATTCTAATAAAGAAGTAATCCACTTTTAATTGTAAACCTTGTCCTAGTAACAGTGAAAATGGAATTTTCAAATCCTTTCTGAGTTTGTCATTGATTTAAGGGTTAAACTGAAAGTTGTTCCATTAACCCTTAAGCGCTGTTGGATTTCTGTGTTCACTCGTTGTGGAGCGGGTCAAATTGACCCTAATTGGATTCAATACAATTCCTCAAAAATCACACTATGAAAAACAACAAAGATTCAGGGACAAACTGTCAACTTTTAATATCAACATTTGGCAAATATTCCAATATATATATATCTGAAGATATGATTTAATGAAAATGTTTTGTTAACCATTTTTTTTTGTTTTTGACCATGTTTGAAAGTAAACACTGGATTTTTAAATGCAATCAATACATTTTTTTAACTTTTTTTTTTTCTTAGAACATCATAACTGAACAATTAAATGCAGCTGTATAATGAAAATATGTACTTTTCCTAAGTTGGCTGTTTTAGAAACTCATTTCATAAAGTCAAGAGCTTTCTGGATCTTCATAAAGCTTCATAAGATAGTAAAAAAATAAATTAACAAAATATAACCAAGAAATGCTATTATTTTGGGTCAGTACAGTTGCCTTAGAGCGTTAAAATATGCGGGTCAAACTGACCCGGCGAACGTCACGAACGTAACAGTGATTTTGTTTGTATGTGTCAAAAAACACCAGCATGTTGAAACTTTGCATGATGATAAATGAGAAAAAGTCACAAAATATAAAAAAAAAAACCAAAACATAAGTTGACCAGTATTTTCAACAACTTGAAAATCTAAACGGGACCCGGAACATAACACAAGGGTTAACTGGCTTAAAATAACATTATTTACTACAGTAAATTTAAGTTTATTAACATAAGGTAGTTTAATCAGGTTAACATTCTTAATTTTGCCCGAAAACTATTAACTTCAATTATCCTATAATTAATAAACAAGTTTAATTGATTAGTTTACACATTCAATACCAATTTTTACAAATGCAATCAAGATTTTGCATTTTACAAAATAGTTTTTAACACTATTAAAATAATGCATGTCAGTTAAAGTGGTTGAAAAGAATTGTGTTGGATTAACTTCATTTGAACGAGCATCAACGTCATTTTTGGCCGACTGGATTCTTTCAAAATGAAAATATTGAGTTGAGCCAAAACGCAGCTGTTTTAAGTCAGTTTAACACAATGCAATTGTTTGAATGAGAGCGGCTTATTTAAACTCTATGTGCTTTTAGTGTCGGCGGTCTGCAGATATTATTCATCTGTTCATTGTGCTGCTAGATGTTGTAAACTGGTATTTGTTCTCAATTTATTAACATACTAATAAACACTAGTTTGTGGTGGAAACATTATGCAATTGAAGTGGGTCACGCATCAGGCGGGAAGCGCCACGCTGCGCCTCATTAAATGAAGAGTCTCTTTTCAAGAAATCTGAATAAAGTTGCTCATATTGAAACAAATTGTGCTAAATATTTCAAGAGGGGTCTGTTTAAGGTTAGGACGATATATCGATCACTTTTTTTTTTTACGATTAAGCAATGAAATAATTTCTGGAAAAATAATAAAAATGGAATAATAGTCATCAAACAGCGATGACGTTTTTGTGGGCGGAGCCTATCTGGTGACAGAAAATGACGGGTCTGCAGTTAATCAATGATTTGTGCAAAACAACATCTTTTTGTCTATAACGGCACCCTCTAGAGGATTAGGACACTTCTCAAACGGTTTATCACATATCGGTCCTACCAATCATTGGTCTAGTCTCTGTGGCTTGGCGGTGAAATCTAATATGAGCAATAATGGCTAAGCATTTGGGCGACTGCAGTGAAAAGTCAGGCCTTTTGGAAATAGGCCACATCAGATTGTCATGGGGACTGAGCTTTGCTCTGTTGTCACTAAAGTGTTTAGAAAGTCTCTGTAGCCAGAGCTCTGCTACACCACAGACAGAACAAGAGGGTTCAGAAGTCCAGTGTTCAGTCAAACCATAGTGAATAGCGCCGTATTTAAAAGTGCAGGCTTTGCATTTTTATTGTTCCCTTCCACATGTGTCTCAAAAAGGAGAAACAAATGTTTAAATGCTGAAATCTGTTATGTTATCTAAATGTTAAACATCGGTTTCGTGGCTGTGGTACGAATAGCTGTGGATAATATTGGAAGGATGTGTATTATATAAGCTGGTCTTATTAAAATGTTTCTAGTACTTGTTAAGAGATTTCCCACCGCAGGAGCCCATAAACTCAAGATGAAAGACAAACCTCCCTGGGAAACAGCAAAACTTATGTCGATTGAAGCCAGGATAGTTCCTATTTCGCTTACGTCCTAATCTAACACTGATAAAAGTGTTGCTCGTGGTTCAGAAAAAAAAGCATGCGCTATTAAACAGTGGAAGTAAGTCGTGTTCCTGGATAATCATCTTTTGTTGATCCTGGAAGAACATTTCTGTCAAATAAGTATAGTTGTAATCCTACCCCAAATTCCATCTCTTGCTCTAACCATAAAGTACCCTGTAAAGATATGCTGTCATGCACCTTTCACGAGATGTAATGTCAGTCTCTGGTGTCTCCAGAATGTGTCTGAAGTTTCAGCTCAAAATCCCCCACAGATCATTCATCATAGCTTGTCAAATTCGCCTCTGTTTGGGTGTGAGTGTTTTTGTGTGTGTCGCTTTAAATGCAAATGAGCTGCTGCTCCCGGCCCCCTTTCCAGAAAAGGGCGGAGCTTTAACAGCTCAACAACAACAACAAAGCTGGAGAATCTCACGCAGACAAAATGAGGAAAGTGTTCAAACTGATGCAGAGACTCAGGAAGACGTTTCTGAACGGTTAGTGGACAAATTGATGTTGATTCAACTCATCTTTTGTGTAAATCCAGCGTAAATACATGTCGGATTCTGGGTTATGATTGGTCAGATCGCCTGTCAATCAAACTGCTTGAGAAGGGTCAAGTAGGAAGTTTATTGTCCAAAAGAAGCTTGTTGTTGGCAAAGCATCACAGTGTTCGGGACTAGTTGTATCATATTGATTTGGGGGTGAAATATGAATATCTGGGGTTTTGTAAGATGTATTTAAACAACACACGGACCATTACAGAACATGTTCATGTTCAATCCAACCGCAGAATCCGTTCCCACACTCACAGACAGCGCGAGAGATAGAGAGAAATGTATACTCTTGAACTGGCTGTAGAAAGGGGTGGTGTGTATATACCCCGTAAAAAGAACATCAGACTCATCAAGATGGCCTGGGACAACTTCAAAGGAGACGTTTGCAAAAGAGGAATTCAGCTGTGAATTTTCACAATAGCTTCGCTATTATTTTGGCAGATGTAGAGTGAGGCTGAAACGAATACTATTGAATTTCAAAGGTTATGCGAGATATCTAATGTTTCTCAGTTTTAGGCCAAAGAAAGCATCACGTCGTCTATGAGATCTGGGACACGCAGAACAAACACGCTGAATATTTGCTATGGACTTGAGAAGCTTCTCGCATACCTTCAGAGACGCTGCTAAAAGCTCACCAAGGACGGACTATGAAAGAGACGTGAAGGTCAGAACAACAACAAAAAAACGCCGCAGACATTTTTAGCATCGTTTTGGGAGTGTGTATTGTGCTGGAAACTGGGTTGGAGCGAATCAATATTTTAAGAGTCCTGAGACTGTTGTTCGACTCGCACAGGACAGAATTAAGTATTTAATGCATTGGAGGGGAGCGGTCTCTATATGTCAAAATTGTTCTTATTACTCCTAGCGAGTTCTGTCCGGGCTCGGATGATTTACAGTCACGTCCCATCCGTCCCACACACAAACCATGCCTATTTTCTCTACTAACGTTTTCATTTTTTCATTTTTTTATTTGGTATTATTGTTTTTTTTTTTAAATCGAAATTTTGTAATGATGTTTCGCAACCTTCGTTAACTCTTTATTCTGATGCTCCTCCTCAAATGACATTATAGAAGTACAGTACTGGTCAAAAGTTTGGACATATTATTATTTGTAATATTTTTGAAAGAAATCTCTCACCAAGCTAGCATTTATCTGATCAAAATACAGAAATAAAAGTCATATTGTGAAATATTATGATGATTTAAAATAATGATTATATACTTAAAAAAAACTTTTGAAAAATAAATGCTTTTCTTTTTAACGTTTTTTTTTTTTTTTCATCAATGAATCCTGAAAAAAAGTATCACAGGTAATAAAAACTCCAACATTGATAATAAATCGGAATATTAGAATGATTTCTGATAATGAATTATCAGCATTGTGTCACATAAATAAATTATATTTTAAAGTGTATTAATAATATTACATTTTTTCTGTATTTTGATCAAATAAATGTCATAAGAGACTACTTATTCAACTTATTCTGCTGACCCGAACCCTAAAAGTCCACTGACAGTCTTCTGAAACTGCCCTGAGAGTCTGGTTAGCTCCGACATCTTTGCTTGAGAGTATTACGAATGAACTATCCCATTTGCTAATAAATCAGAGTTATTTGACATGTGCTGTAGTGGCAAAGTTACTAATATTGCATTTCGAAACAAGTACAATCGGAATAAATCTCATTGAATGTATATATAAACTGATCTAGGCTGTCTTGGGACCTCAGTTGGGACAAGTGCCACATACAGTGTACACAAGAGCCGTGCAACTGAGCTTGAGGAACGCGAACGGCCCGAGGGGGACCAACAAGCCACAACCCGACCCCCGCAGTCGGACCGAGGGGGGGCCCACTTCCCCTACCTTTCGCCTCGTGCTCGGGCCGGCCCTGAGTGCTTATTATGTGAACATCTGCTCTGGTGTGCAGTGAAGTTTCCGCCTCTTCTGAGAGTGTTTCATGGCAGATGAGTCTGGTGTGCATGTCTGCGTAAAATATCTCTGCTTTAATAAGTCAGAGAGGAATCAGCGATGCTTCAACGCTACACCAGTGGTTCTCAACTGGTGTGTTGTGAGCCATAAATGGGTCACAGGCCTGTTCGGGTCGTGGAAACAATGATGCTAAATGCAATTTGTTAACTTTTTGCATTAAAATAGCCAGAAAACACTAGGCCAACGTTATATATTTTGTACAGTCGAGTACAGAAAATTGCATTTTAACCAAGGATCCGGTCATAATCCGCGTTACCCTCGGTTTCCGGGGTTTTATATTGTGGAAAGCATGATAACACCAAATACACTTTAATATATATTGGGAACACAGACAAGGGAACATCTGTTTTAATACATTTATAGACAGAAAACTAAATCGTGTTATATAGCTCAACACGTTTAGTCTTATTCTAATTTTCTTGATTTTTTTGTGAGCACCATACTTTACCATGAGATCTCGGAGAAAAACACTATTTTGTCAAATAATGTTAGTTCAGCGTTTTCTCTATCATACATTTTAGAATAAATTACATGCAGTGTGAACAAGAGTCTCACAGCAGCCGGCGATCGAACGCTCAGAGTAACATTATCTCATCATGTTCAACACACTCAAATGTGTCTAATGTGATAAACAGAGCTGCGTTTCCACATACTCATGACCGGAAAAAGCGGAAGCGGCGGCGACTGTGTCATAATAAAAGTCCCGCTGCTCTCGAGGCGCGTGTCGCTCGTCTCTCATCATCAATCGCTCAACACTCGCTCTGCTTCAAACTACTGTAACGTTAATAATCGCATGATTTCTGACCATTTCTTTTCCACCAGCCGTGAGGTGAAGACCCAAGATTCCTCGCTCAAACTCTGAGTCATCAAGCTACGCCTTTGCTTTGAGTAGACGACGTCTAGCGGACGAAAATCTATATATATAGTGCAACTAGAAGACGATTTTTTCCATGTTGACATTGAAGGCTGTGCGATATTTTAATGCAAATTTTGTTGTCAGTTGACAGCTACTCAAATGAAGCTACGCTGCATAGAAAAGCATCAACCGAACGAAGCAATGCCTTGTGAATTATTGGTTGCAGCATGCATGAAATAATTATTTTGGTAACACGTAGCAGTAAGGCCCCGTTACTGCATTAACTAATATGCAAAACATGTAAATTATTAATCTTTTTTTAATCTTTGATCAGTGTTCTGATGCAAAGCCAGTTTGTGTCTAATACCATTAATCTCAATGCTGGGCTGCAAAGAAAAAAGTTCTGAGAATAAGCAGCACAGAGCAGTCAGCTACGCTGGTGGATTGAAGTCATCAGATGCGAGACTGGAACTGTCATACAACACGGTCAACAACCGACCAAGCCCATTCTGAAGAACAAAGCTTTCCGTTATCATGATGAGCTCCACGCCCCACATCCTTCTGGAGAAAGCCCAGACAAAGGATCAACGTTTACAGGGAACAGCAGAGCCGGAACTGAAAGATTTAGGCGTTGATAAGAATCATTGAAATATTTAGCATTCTAAGCCATCGTTTATATAAGATTGGGAAGCCTGAGGGAAATGGTTAACAAAAATAAAATGAGTGGTGGTGGTTTTTGCGGACGGTGTGTTAGATTTGTGTCAAACAAGCATTTTTTCATCAACTCAAGCCTTTTAACATTGTTCCAACCTCACAATCGGGGCTATTTGTCCTTGTCTTGGGTGATGTATTACTGCACAGCATAACCAGGGTTCCCACATTTTTATTTTTTAATTTCTTTCAGTAACCATTTTCCTAAGATTTTGATGGGAATAAAAGGCTATGAAGCAGGGATGTCGGTCCTGAAGTTTAGCTCCATCCATAATCAAATCTTTTTTTCAGTGTTGGAGCTAAACTCTACAGGAGGGTTTTACAGGAGGCGTTAAAAAAAGAGTCATGTGATCGCGGTTGGTGTCGACCTGAGGCGCCGTTTGCCGACCTGTGCCATATGGGAGGAAAAAATGTCAGCATGTAATGTCAATGTGGATTTGACATTGCTTATATTTTTTGAAAAACGTTTCGCCATCTCAAAGTCAAGTGGTTGAACCAACACGCAAAAAAAAAAAAAAAAGGGAAATTACATGATAGCGCTCCTGTGGAGCCTCATGACTGTGTGTCAAGGTCAATAATTCTCTTAAAATATCAGATAATTGTACCTTTTAAGACAAGACAAGGATGAAACAACTTGAAAAGAGTATATAAAACATGTATACATGAAGAAAATACAGTATCTTTGTAGCAATGAGCGAATCAGCGGGTTTAAATCCAAATGCAGCTTTATTCAGAGACGTAGTCAGACAGGCAATGGTCAACTCAACAGCAAACAGAAGTAGTAGGGAACAGGCAAACTCGTAGTAAATATCCAGGCAATAAGTCAAAGGCGGGCAGCTAAACATAAAAACAAAACAAAACAAGAAACAAGCAGGATCCGAAAACGTTCAGAAATGTTACAGGAAAACAAGACTTTGCAAATGACCAGGGAAACACAACAGACTTAAATAGGGAGCTAGACTGGCTACAGATGGGCAGTAATTAACATAAGGGGCTTATGGGAAGTGTAGTGTGGTGTATGGAGTCCATGATAGAGTTCTGAAATGGGAGGGCGACATCTAGTGGCAGGTGAATGGAGGACAACAGAACAGGATTCATAACTATGTTATTACTTTTTGATGCCACACATGACTTTTTTCATTACATTTAGCCTTCTTTTAAAAAGAGTATGAAACACAAAAACACAAATATACACTTGCATCTGTTTTAAACTCTCTCTCTCTTTCTCTATATATATATATCAGACATTTTTATTTGTCATTGACCTCTTTAGCCAAAATACTGGTCAACCAGCAATGGCTTTCTGGTCAAGCTGGTTGATCGAAGGCTTGGGGATGATCGTAATGAACAAAACCAAAACAAAACACGGTGTTTTTTTTCAATAAGGTTTGCATAAAAACACGTCCGACTGTAAATAACATTCTAGATTAATCCAGGCTTTCTAGGCTCATCAGGTGCGAAAAGGGCTCTCGTTGGACAAACGGTTTCGAGGAATGAGGCCAGTGTGAGGAGGGAAGGGAATGTAAACATACACAATTGAAATCGCCTGGAAGAGACAACACAGCTGGCTGAACGCTCATCAGGCACCGCCGCCTGCTGACAGTTTGCTGAGAGAACCTTTAGCACAGTCAACTGTTGTCTACATGTGCAATTACGAGACAAAAGTGGAAACGGCACAGGTGCCGTGCCTACTGGGAAAGCTGGATTATATCGTAGCTTAAGCTCTCATTGTGTGCTTTCTTCTTGGCATGAAAAGTAAGATGATCTACTTTAGGATTTATGAATGAAAATGTTCCCCTTCGAGTGACATTAAACATTGTGACTTTCGTGAAAGTGATTAATTGCTCTCCCTCATGTCGTCCCAAACCTGTAAGATCTTTGGAACACAAATGAAGATATTTTTGATGAAATCCGAGTGTCTCTGATCCACACGTAAACGTCGTTGCACCTTTTGAGGTCCAGAAAGGTATCGATAAAATAGTCAAAGTGACTTCAGGGGTTCAACCTTTATGTAATGAGGTGACGAGAATACTTTTTGTCCACAAAAACAAAACAAAAATGATGATTTCATTCAACAAATTCGTGTGTCTCCCGTCACACTGCTATGCTATTTCGTTGCAGAGCTTCAGTGTTTACGTCCGAAGAATCAGCATCACACGCACGCGGATCCGGTCGTCAGATCCGACCGATACTGAGCCGCCGTTCAGATGTATTGAAGCTCTGCAGTGAAAATAGCATGTTCCCGTGCCATGTTTACGTAGTCACTGATTGTTCTTTAGCCCCTGATTGTTCCACGTTGTTGTATTGGTCCGTATGAACTCGTCTTTTTCAGACGGTCAGAGTCAGAGAATCACCAATCGCTGTTTAAATGACATTAAAACTCAAAGTAATCACTTTGGTAATCTAAAACACTTTTCAGATGGAACTGTAATCTGATTACCACCCATTTAAAATGAAATACAGTTGCTCAAATTTTGCATTTTAAATATGTAACCAAGTTACTTGTATTTCGTTACTCCCCAACCCTGTATATATATATGCACACAACATACAAGAGTAACGATAATGAGTGTGTAGTGAAAAAAACAGAAGCTGACTTTTTAATAATGTTCTGTGTTTTCAGCGGTTCATCTCCGCAGTAGTGCATGTTTCATACGGATTACATAATCTGAGAATAGCTATTTTCCATTTGAATTGGTTCATTTCAGATACATTTGTCGTGTTTGTGATCAAGTATACGCTGAAGTTTCGCTTCATTTTGTGCTCAGGTTCACTGAGACCGAGACGACAGGAAGCGCATCCTGATTGTTTTCATTATTTTACAAATCCTGCTCTTCTCTATCAACCCGATCTCTGACAGCCCGTCTCGGCACTCCCCAGCCGGTGGTCCCTGGAGTTATTTCCTCTGTCCTAGGTGCTTCATGTAGCTTTATTTAGGTCCATTTTCAAGACATTTCTGAGAGCTATATTAAATCAGGTTGAGCTGTTATCTGCTATGAAGCGACTCCAGCAGGACACTTGACTAAAGCGGGAATCTAAATATTAGATGAAGCAATGCTGGAGTGAGACAAGCAGTCGTTTATATCTGTTTTGAATTGCGATCAGCATGATTAAATGAAAATGTTCCTGCTGCATCATTGTGCATATGAGCTGTTTTGACGTATGGACATCTGCAGCCAACGTCAATCGCGCCACTCTCAACATTTGCTTTGCAAACTGACAGCTGTTTTCCATTTTTCCACCTCAGCATTGCCTTCTGCATGAAAAAAATCTGCATGAGTCTGCAAAATAAGCAGCAAGTTGCTGTCACTGATAGTCACAGCACACACACAGCCTGATATCACGGGGGAAAAAACATTAGTTTACATAACACGCTCCTTAGGAAGATTCCTGGAACGCAAACTGTCTTTTGGAAAAACACACGGACAATTTACCATATCTCTGTTAGTTTTTGTGTGTTGTCTAACAAATCAATGTGTGATATTGCTTGCGTACAACAGTGCAACAATCAAGTATAAATGTGTAAGGAAAAACTAAGTCGTTTCAAAAGTGTCCTTGTGTATGGAAGTACTTTTTTACGCCACAAATGGATGTGTCCAAGCCTTCATTACTAATTCAAAAATGTAGCAGTGACAGCTCGAGCAGTTTTTGAGAAGTTGAATCTGATGCATTTTTTATGCGATACGAAAATATGCGCATTAACTGCCTTTTATCGGATAAATTCCTTGATGTGCCTCAAAAAAAAAAAAAACACTAGAATTTGTGATGGGACGGCATAATTGGAGCGACCAGCGGACCGATCTCGTTGCACGGCATCTGAAATGTGATTTATTATATACGACATTTATTATATACTGTACACTGGCCTCTATTTCGGGAAGTGACAATTTTATTCTCTTCGACTCACCCCAGCAAACACTGATCCGACAGCAGCTCCGAAAATAGTCATGGTATGACGGCATAAATCAGTAAAAATATGTAAAACAGAACATGCATTTAGATACGCTTCATAACTTTCATTTTGGAAGTATTTTTGACGGGACTTCTTTTCATTGTACGTCCAAATGTTTGCTGGAGATATAGCGCTTTAAGGGATATAAGTTGAATTCGCAACTATGGATGTAAACTTAGCTAGTGGTCTTTTGTTCCCGAATGTTCCTGTGTTCAAGAACAAATCGGTTGGGCGAGCGATTCAATGAATGAATCAATGGCTTTAACAGATTGGTTGAGTGAATGACTCAACGACTTACTGGCATAATCTAAAGAAAGAGTTCCACACCACTATTGCACAAACTGATAGTGTCGAACGTGTAAATGTTATGAATTCGGTCTGTTGTCGTCGGTTCACCTGCCACCAGATGTCGCCCTCTTAGTCTATGGACTACATTTCCCACAAGCCCCTCACCCAGTCACTGATCACCCCAGCCAGCTGTAGCGCATTACCTTGATCTAATTACATTCACATCCCATCACTATATAAGCACTACTCTCCCTTGCATTCTCTGCGAAGTATTGTTAATACCCGCTGAGCGTTATTTCCTTGTTTTGTCTGCCCGTTTCCTGATCCTGCCTGTTTTCCCATTTTGTTGTTTGTCCGCCTGCCTTTTGACCATTGCCTGGATTGTCACTACGAGCCTGCCCGTTCTTTGCCACTACTGTTTACTGTTGAGTTGACCATTGCCTATCCGACTACGTCTTTGCATGATACACTCTTTGCTACCTGATCATTCAGACTCAAGGTTCACGAAAATATTGCATTGGATTGTATTTAAAATGTACAATATGTGGAATTTTTATATTAAATTATCCAAAAACCACTTGCACAGTGTTAAATATTTTGTTAAGCTGTGTACTTACATTATCCTACATGTTTCCAAGAATTTGTAAATTCAGAGAAAATCACAATTTTAAGTAGTGGGCCGCCCCGTCTTTTCACCGGGTCTTTTCGCTTCACATTGCGCCTGTAAATGACGTGGGCTCACAGTTACCATGGCAACAGACACGACAGCTGCGTAACGTAAAGCGGCGCGCTGCTGTTGTTTCGTCCAAACATTACGCACAACCATAGATTTGCAGTATAATGAAGTATAGTCACAGTACAACTGCAGTAAAACTGTAGTATAAGTACAGCTGCAGTAAAATGAAGTTGCATGAAGTATAAAAACAGTAGAACTGCAGTTTTATTTTACTAGTACTTTAGATGTATTGCAGTATAGTTGTACTCCAGTAAAACTACAGACATTTTAGGTTAAACTGCAACACTGCAGTTTTTTCGTGTCCAAAAAACTGCATTTTTCTATATGTAACAAAAACTGTAGTATTACTTCTAAAAAAAAACTGCAGTAATCTTTTGTAAGGGATTCACAATCGCGTCCGTGATTCTCGGCAACGCCCAGCTTCACACCACAGTCATGCATTCACTCATCCATAAACATTATTTCCCCATGAATATTATTAGATCCGTCGGCATGACGACAAGTTCCACGATCCCATATTCACTGCGTCATCAATCTACGCTTTTGTTATTGTTTTGACTTGTTTAGCGCCCCCTAGTGGTGAAAAACTACGGATTGTACCTTTAAGACATTTTTGACACATCAGAAATCTGTGAGTCCAACAGTTTCAGGAGGAATAGTGGATAGACCCGGCAGCAGGAGGAATGGCAAGTTACCACAAGCCTGACTGCATCTAAAGCTTGTTAACATTCCTCTGACAGGGTCGCGTCCTGTGCACTAATAAGGACTGACGTTCTGTGTGAGTGTTTGTGCGGCGGAACCGCGCTCCTAAAGGCCACCGGAACTCGACTAATAGGCCACAGAGGGACACGGTGGGCAATATTCAAATGAGTCTACATGTTCCCAGACGTGTTTGTCAGCCAGTTTCACACTCAACACATTCAAGACGGCGGCATTACCGGAGTCGTATCGCCGGATTTACAAAAGGTACATGTGTTTATATACTGTAAACACTTTGCACTGAATAATATACTGAACCACTTCACCCAGCTCTGCAGCGGCTGCTGTACTGCTGAATATCTTTGTTTGGGGTACACCCATCGCGCCATCCTTAAATATCGGTGAGGCCAAGCTCACTAGATCTAGTCATCACATCACTGAAAGTCACTGCATCATATGGAAGACTGCCGAGACTGGGAATCATCCGTTAGGATTCACATCCACTCAATCTTCCTCATTGAGAGTGACCGTGTTTCCATTCACTACCCAGAGTTTCGGCTTATACTTGGATTTCAATAGTCGTCCCAGCCCAGTATTCAGTTTAAATCACCAACTCCAGTTGGGAACTGCCATGGCATCTGTCTAAAAATGGATTTCTCCAATCCATCTTCCACGTCTACATTAAATTCACGAGTTTGTTGCTTCTCCAGTGTGTTCCTCAGTGTAATCCTCTGAGATGAAGTTACACTTTAGGATAGAGAACACATATACATTATTAATGACGACTTTTCCCTCAATAAACTTCTAATTTACTGCTTAATAATAGTTAGTAAGGTAGTAGTTAGGTTTAGGTATGTTGTAGGATTAAGGCATTAATAAGTACTAATAAATAGCCAATATTATATTAATATGCCTGATAATAAACAACTACTTAGACTCTAAAATAAAGTGTTAATTTTTAATTGATGTAATAATTTTCCAGTTGCTTCTGCATTATAGACATAATTCTGATAGAAAAATGGCCTTGCATATATTTTATTTAAAACCTTAAGCAATGGCATGAATAATGGCAACCATATTTTTGTGTTCTCACAGTTTTTGTTGAGGAAAGAGTAAAGAAATGTCTGTGACATTATTCCACAATTGAGCCTTCTCAAGCGGTTTGATCTGACCAATCATAACCCCGAATCCGCCATTTAATCCGTCAGGGGAGTCAGTAGATGAACGTTGGTGAACTTGAATCACGTCTTGAAACAACATTCCTTCTGATGTTCATTCATGTTTATTTGATGCTATAAATGAACTAGTGTGAAGAGATGATCGACACATTAAACACACACTAGACACTATTTATTGATTAAACTTCTTTAATTATTTTAAATATGAAACTGTTTCATACGTAGTCAGTGTCCTCTTTTCTCCATGATGTATTTTTCGCTGCATGAGAACATGATGTGTGGCATGAGAGCGCATGGTTTGCAACTGTAACTAAAGGGCCATCAGCTCATTCCTGTATTCCTTGGAAAAATTATTTATTTATTCTTTACAGATTCCAATGGGTTGAACTCAAATGTGTACCAAACAACTGCGTTTCGAGAGTGTGTGAGAGAGCTGACCTGCTCATTTAATGAGAGTTTGGCACCTCCATATGGTCACCATCTTCAATCAGCCCTCACATCTTCATGAAAAGGCCTCCGCTGCCAAGTGCACTGAACCGTGCCAATCAGAGCGGACCGCACGCTCCTAGAGGAGAAGACGACTGCAGACGTACTAATTGTACGCTGACCAGATTTTTAGTAGTCCATACTATTGAAGCTTCCAGTGTTCGTAGGAAATTAAAAAGGGGGGTATTTCTGGTTTTGTGCATTTGAAAATGTAGTACCTTGATGGACTGGGGTAAGGCAAGCATTTTGTCATCAAAACGCACATTTGAAATGGAAAACATCCCTCATCCCGCTGAACTATCTCTGTCAAAGCCAATGGTGAGCATTGACAGTGACTTACAGCGCTGGGTGGGTTACTTTTAAAATGTATTTCACTACGGATTACAAAATACGTGCTTTAAAAAGTCATTTGTAACGTATTTTGTTACATTACTCAAGTTTAGTAACTTAATCTAAATACTTTAGAATACTTTGGAATACTAATAAGTGTGGAACAAACACAAAAAAGGTCATTGCGAGTTTTTATCTCACAATTCTGACTTTTTCCCTCAGAATTGCGTGATATAAAGTTGCAATTGAGTTATAAAGTCAGAATTATGAGATATAAACTCATACTAAATTCACAATTGCAAGAAAAAAAGTTAGTATTGCAAGTTTATATCTCCCAATTCTGACTTTATAATTTGCAATTGTGAGTTTAAATCTCGCAATTCTGAGAAAAAGAAGTCAGAATTGTGAAATGCAAACTCACAATTGTGAGGGAAAAAACTAATTGTGAGAAAAAGTTGCAGTGTCGAGTGAATTATAAAATGACTCACAAAACATGAAAACAGTCGTGGATCATCAGGTCATGACAGGACAGTTCAGTTGTTTTAATAAATTCAGTCATTTTGTCTTGTTCAGGACAGAACTAAATAAAAATAACAACATTTTTATGATCCTCTTAAATGTTGATGAAACTGAACTCGTCTTTTTCAGACGGTCAGAGTCAGAGAATCACCAATCGCTGTTTAAATGACATTAAAACTCAAAGTAATCACTTTGGTAATCTCAAACACTTTTCAGATGGAACTGTAATCTGATTACCACCCATTTAAAATCAAATACAGTCACTCAAATTTTGCATTTTAAATACGTCACTAAGTTACTTGTATTTCATTACTCCCCAACCCTGGTGACTTACTACATTTAACTGCTAAGCAAAACAAATACATTGAATCTATAATGATGTGCATTGTTTAAATAATTATTAGTGTACATATTTTATATAATCGTTTTGTCTCGAGGTGCACACAATAATGTGCATAAAAGCTACTTAAATATCCTAATTGAACTGAGACCTGATCCTGGCTGTCTGTGAAACTCTACGGCTAGAAGAAAATAGTTTGGAAGAGCAAACTTCATTTCTGCTCAGATGGATCGTGGATCAAGCACTCTTTCATTTTGAGAAAGCGAGTATGAACTGTACTGGTCCTGTTTCAGGGTGTGCTTTTCGTTATTTTTTGTCTGTTTGGATTTGAGTCGATCTTGACTCGGGAATATTTTCCCACACTTCTTTGTAAAAACATTCTGGATCTGTTCTCCTGTGCACAGTCCTCTGCCTACGAACATAACACTTCATTTTTAACTATTTTATTCATCTAATGTGGATTTCTATCATAAGGGACCAGTCGAGCTACAGGAACAAAATTAGAAAAAGAGCATCATTTTCTTTTCTTTTTCTTTTTTTAAATGTTAGTTGATCTAAAACACAGCGGTGTTGTATTTTGAGAACTCAAATTGTCACGTCTTCACCACATGGACTGTCAATCTGTCACATGTTCCTTTGTTTGAAGTTCCCGCCACAATCTGTTACCATGGACACCCCACTAATCATCTCGTTATCCCCATGTTCTCTGTGTATTTAAGTTCACTTCTGTTTGATCTTCATTGTCTGCTATTGTACGTCTATACTTTGGTTGTGTCTCCATTGGACTGACCTGTTTATATAATAATCTTCTTCTCGTCATGCTTATCTACACAACCTGACACAAATATTGTTTCACTGCACAATGTTTACTGTATACCACAAACAATTTAGCAGGAAAAGTGTCTGCCGGACATCTGATGGAGTGCGATTACCAAACATGGCTATTTGTGATGAGTGAACTTACACGGACGCACTAAGAATATAAAAAATAATACTTCTACGTGTAACATAGAATATTTACATAATAAAATATGTAATATATAACATTATATATATATATATATATATATATCCATATCCATATTTTCCGTGTCACTATAGAATCAGGACAGCACTTCAGGCTTCAGTAATAGAGAGAGAGAAAAAACTCCTTAGAGCTTCCCTGCTT
The DNA here is from genome assembly GCA_037194245.1 of Opsariichthys bidens. Taxonomy (NCBI): domain Eukaryota; kingdom Metazoa; phylum Chordata; class Actinopteri; order Cypriniformes; family Xenocyprididae; genus Opsariichthys; species Opsariichthys bidens. The sequence continues at coordinate 8,824,184 of CM074311.1, read as the reverse complement.
TCTTCAGCACTAGAATGTGATGGCGGCGTTACCGGGGCAACGCCATCAGTTTCCACAGTAACGGCGTACAGAGGTGAGATGAGATCATTATTTTTAAAATATTACATCTGAGCACCTCTGATGGAGCAATAATTGTGCTTTATAACCTCGCTCTGTGCTGTTTAACACTCACACTGTAATATTACATAAGAGGAATCGCGTCCTTGTCACAAATATCCAAATAATCAGTTGGTGAAGGATGTTTTCCACGCAGCAGCCCATAGAATTACAATTACTTTTCATCCCTGGTGGTGATTTTCGTTGTTATAATAGACTGTGACAAGAGAATCTGAGACGCTCAAAAAGTGAGATGAATATCAGGGACTGACAGAGAGAAAGAAATCAAATTTATAATGTATTCTATTGTTTTCTCTTAATAAAATATTTGGGAACACTTTCCTTAAAGCCTTTATTTACAATGCATTATATCTCTTCATAAATAATTGTAAAGTGCATAAAAATGCATTTGCAGACTTCTTTTTACATCTGAATTGGATTATTTGTCATGTGTTTTAATGCATTAAACGTGTGTTCAATGAATAAATAAGTGTTATAATGTACTATAACTGTTGATTATTCACATACGATGCATTAAAATACTTGCATTATATGTAAAGGCTTTAATTAAATATTTTATTAGATTGAATATTATTTCTTCTAGCGCCTGATCAATAGTTAAATGTTATAGAAACGCTAAAAAAAGCTGCACCTTGAAATGCAGTGAAACAGGGCTGTCCTTTGTACAGGAGCTTTAGAATAACTCTCCTGTAGTGATAGAAAGGCCGGAGAAGAGAGGCTACGAGTAAAGTAGCTTCTTTTCACGCAGCAGAAGAGGATTCGCATTCATGTCGAGCCACAGAGGTGATACACAAAGCCTTATCAGTGTGGGCAGAAAGGCAGCGGTCATGGTGCACTGCTCGTATTGTGACACCGCGCCGCTCTCCCAGACGCTCGGACGGTGTGAACACCGCTGCGTTCTGCTGCGGAGACACGCTGGGCTCGAGAGTTTCCCTTCTTCTGAGTTTGAAGACTATGCATCAGTGCAAACTGAATGGACACTTGCTTGCATGTTCTTTACTGTTAAATGAAAATATATAGCTTTTTTTTGTATATACGGGGGCTGGGTGGGTTACTTTTAAAATGTATTTCACTACAGATTACAAAAATACATGCTTTAGAAAGTCATTTGTAACATATTTCGTTACTTTACTCAAGTTTAGTCACTCCATCTAAATACTTTAGAATACTTTGGAATACTAATAAGTGTGAAACAAACACAAAAAAGGCGATTGCAAGTTTTTATCTCACAATTCTGACTTTTTCCCTTAGAGTTGCGTGATATAAAATTGCAGTTGTGAGTTATAAAGTCAGAATTATGAGATATAAACTCACATACTAAATTCATAATTGCAAGAAAAATAATTTGTATTGCAAGTTTATATCTCTCAATTCTGACTTTATAACTTGCAATTCTGAGAAAATGAAATGCAAACTTAAAATTTTGAGGGGAAAAAACAAATTGTGAGAAAAAGTCGCAGTGACGAGTGAATGATACAATGACTCACAAAACATGAAAACAGTCGTGGATCATCAGGTCATGACAGGACAGTTCAGTTGACAGTTGTTTTAATAAATTCAGTCATTTTGTCTTGTTCAGGACAGAACTAAATAAAAATAACAACATTTTTATGATCCTCTTAATGTTGATGAAACTGAACTGGTCTTTTTCAGACGGTCAGAGTCCGAGAATCACCAATCGCTGTTTAAATGACATTAAAACTCAAAGTAATCACTTTGGTAATCTAAAACACTTTTCAGATGGAACTGTAATCTGATTACCACCCATTTCAAATGAAATACAGTTGCTCAAATTTTGTATTTTAAATACGGAACTAAGTTACATGTATTTCGTTACTGTATATGAATTAAGTATAGATAATTTCATAATCTTTGAAATATGGTTAAATGTACTGACAAGCATTTATGTTCCTTTGAAATATACTGTCATTTGAAAATTCTATGCTATAAATGTTGGCCCACAGAAATTAATTTTACATACATTTAAAATACTTTCAATGCAATATCAAATAACACAATTAAAATGATTAAGTACTTTACACGTGCTTCAGTATGTGAATCGACAAACGTGTACTTCTGTAAAGCGAAGGATTAATAAATCATAATGATTTCATTTGACATTTGTCTATCTATAATCTGTGGCGCTTGACCATTTGATTATCACAAAGCCAACTTTTTTAAAAAGCCTGCTTGAGTGTGTTGTGCTGCCTTCATCAGAATGATCAATTTCCCAGTTAAAAATTGCTCATGAACACCCTCCGAGCTTCCAATCAAGACTTGTGGGAATGATCAAATTCCCAACAGCACGTGAAGGCAGCATTGATGTCCCGGTTATGGTCCGTTTGTAATTTGTTTTCAGTAATTGCTGTTTTCCTGTCTGGCCGTGTTCGTCATTCGTTGCTATAGTTACTCATTTGATGAATCATTGTGTTTAGCTGTAATATAATTAGTCCCTTTTGTTCCTTCTCAGTATGTAACCTCCCTTGTTTCAGTTCCTCGATGTCGGTTCTCATCAATGTTAGTTTAGTTTAGGCTTTTCTTGTGTTAATAAAGTCTTGTTTGCTTTCTGCCTGCACCACGCTTAGAAAATGTGACAGTCATGAAACTGTATTTCTATTTAATAGCTTGTCAAATTTGCCTCTATTTAGGTGTGAGCAAAAACAAGCCGTCTTTGTGTGTGTTCCTTTAAATAACAACAACAAAGCTGGAGAATCTCACGCAGACAAAATGAGGACAGTGTCGACACTGATGGAGAGACTCAGGAACTTTTAGACGTCTCTGAACGCTTAGTGGATAAATCTAAATAAACTTTTGAGCAAATCCAGCGTTGAATCGACCCTCGTTTGTGAAGCGGTCCGGCGTAAAATGACGGCATCAGCAACACTCGACTACAACAACTCTAAAGCGGCCCGACATGGCCCCGCCCCCTTTGTTGTGTGTTCTCGGGGGCGGGGTTTATGTAAATTTTAGGGTTTGTGATGTCACAACCCAGGAAGAAGCTCGTTGTAGTCCCTACCAGCCGTTTGTTGTAGTCCTTAAAAAGTGATTTCTGCTTCCTTCTCAAACTTTGCAGATGTTGTTTCTGCTCAAACGGCAACATTACACACTAACTAAAGCTACATAAGAAAACAATGGTTCTTCTGAGAACTGTTCACTGAGAGGATTTTACAAAATGCATCTTCTACGGCCTCGCGGTGAAAATCCCCCTCTGGAACCTGTATTTTTAACAGTGTCGACTGTAGTTGCACCGCAGGGCTGCTGGATGAAACATCTTCTGCTCATATCAGCTCTAGTTTAAGCATGAGCTCATGAATAAGTGCTGGCTAAAGACTGCAAATGACTCATTCTCCAGAACTCTTTCTGCGGCGTGTCCAGAGGGACAGGCTGGGTAATTGGAGTCTTACCAATGAAGAAAAGCAGTTAAGAGACTGAAAGCTTCTACAAAAGACTGCGTATATCTGATGATATGGAACATTAAAGAGCTAAGACAAGTTATCCTCGTTCTCATATCCACGAGGGTCGTATAAATAGCCTCGACTTGCAACGATGCATCATGGTGGCAGTGAGAGAAATGAACTTTCTCCATTAACAGGGTGATATTTGCCCCTTAAATTGATTTCCAAGGGCATTTTTACCTCCTATAATCTTATTAGAGTTTACCCGTTTTTCTAGCCATATTTTGTCAAATTATTAAATCGAATCAAATGCAATTTGAAGCCATTAAGTCTAAAATTTAAATGAATTACTTTGTAATGCTGTTAACAATCCAATTAAATCATAAATTGTCTTTACATAGCCATAAAAACGGTTATACGATAGTATGCAATTCTAAATTTAGTCCCTCATAGTCAGTGAGTCGTTGAATCATTCACTCAACAGATTCATTAAAAACAGCTGATTCAACTACATTTACAAAAAAGTTATTGAATCCTTCATCTAGCGGAGTCATTATAAAATATTTCAATATTTTACACTATCCAATTCATGCAAGAACTTTATTGAAGAACAAATCATACTTTTTATTATTTGTACATTTTAAATGGATTCAAATACATGCATTTCTTTCAGAACTTTAAATTTAGCACAAGAAACATTTGCTGTTCGTGTATATATTGAGAGAGAGAGTTGTATCGATATTTGTCATAAGTCGCACGGGAATATTTGTAGCAATAGACAATAATACATTGTGTGGGTCAAAATGATACAGTTTTCTTTTATGTCAAACATCATTAGGATATGAAGATCATGTTCCATGAAGATATTTTATAAATTTCCGTCTGTGAATATATCAAAAATGCATTTTTGTGAGAGGATATGCATTCCTAAGGACTTCATTTGGACAAGTTTAAAGGAGATTTTCTCAATATTTAGATATTTTTGCACCCTCAGATTCGTTGTATCTCGGCCGAATATTGTGCTATTCTAACATCGATGGAAAACATATTTATTCAGATTACAGATGATGTATGAATCTCAATTTCAAAAAATTGACCCTTATGAAAGGTTTTGTGGATCACATATATTAATTATAAAGCACTATTATAACAAGGTCATGTTTAAATATTTATATCATTCCAATATATCTTTTACTTTATTGTCATCTTACACATAATTGATCTGCATTCAAATGTTTTTTCCCCTAAATGAGTGAATTCTTCAAAAGTGAATGTAAAGTTTCTTGGGGGAATGAAAAACGGAAACGCTTTACTATGGGGAACCCGTATTATCTAACTCCTAATTTACTACTTATTGATAGTTAAAAAGTTAATTGTTGCAGGTATCGGGTAGGATTACGGGATGCAGAATAAGGCATTAATATGTGCTTTACAAGTTCTGAAAAACAGGTAAAAGTGAGAATCGTTCCCCATACTTGAAGTGTTACCAAAAAAAGAAACATTTGTGAGCGAACATAAAACCTGTTTTTCCTGTCATTTTTCCCATCATGTACCATCAACTTGGGCATTTTCAAAAAAAAGTTATCGATGTTCAATTGAACCATAATAACAGTTATGAACACAAACACTATCCTATGTCAGTGTTTTCACATTAAAGTTTCAGGAATCTGTCAGATAAATGCTGATAAATGGTTTTTACCGCTGCAGTGGGAACAGATGCTGGCTAGAAATATCGTTACATCCTATATTTAGACCAATAAGACCTTAAGAAAACTTTCACTGAAATACTCACCAATTAATATTTAGCTTCTGAATTATACATTATTGCACCGTGTATACACACACACACACACACACACACACACACACACACACACACACACACACGCACACACACACACACACACACACACACACTGATGTGAGGTTTTGGAAGTGTTACTACATCAATCTAAAGGAACTACTGCTTATTTGGATCAGTATTTGAAAGTGAAGATCATGATAACTTATTAGTATTTACTTCAGTGTTACCTGACACTTCGCAAACAGTTTGATTGACAGGTGATCTGACCAATCATAACCCAGAATACGCCATTCTGTCGGTCAAAGCGGTCAGGGGAGTTAGTAGATGAACGTCGGTGAACTTGAATCACCTCTTGAAACAACATTCCTTCTGATGTTCATTCATGTTTATTTGATGCTATAAATGAACTAGAGATGATGGAGGAGTGACAGCGACACATTAAACACACACTAGACGCTATTTATTGATATATATTTTAAATATGAAAAAAAAAAAAACATTAGCTATTCACTAATCAGAGTTTCTTTTTTATTTAATCGTAGTTACTAGAGAGTTCATAATGCGCTACTCATTTGTTGTTATTCATTAATGTCGGAACAGTATCGTAAAGTGTTACCGCAATAATAAATGCTGTAACAAATGTATTTCTCATTGCTAGTTAATACAGTAACAAATAATAACAAATTAGACTTTATTGTTTTACCAAAGATTTTTCTTGATTCATCAATATATGCATTTTTAGTCGCATTTTTTTTTTTTGCTGTTGACGTATATTTTTCTTATACAAAAATGGCATGCAGATCTTAAATACTCATATCATTTATATTAGTATTAATATTTTTTTCCCTAAATAATAGTCATAATAATACACTGATATAATGATAATGACTTATTATTCCTTGAGTGATGAATAAGTCATCCCTGACTATAAAACGTTCTGCTCCCAACACGACAGAAGGATACGGATCCCTGATAAAGAACAATCATTCTCATTTGACACTGCTATATAGCTCACAAATGAACACTTCAAAGAAGATACAAGCTTTCATTGCAGTGAGCTGGAGCGGAATTTAACAGTTTACTAGCGCCATCTAGTGACTGAAGTAAATCAAGACCCCAAGCATGACAGCAAAACTTAATCGTGAACAGTGTTGTGGAACTTTTGCATTTGAACACAAATCAAACACTTTATCACCTGTCATATTGTCTGAATGCCTTAACATAACAACTTCATGAAAAAATCTAATATTTCAAACTATAATTGGCACATTATGTATAAATCAGGAGTGACCCACAGTACATGATGCATCTTCAGGGGAACGGTTGTTTTTTGAATGACAGAGTCTGTAACATGACTGACACTTCCATCAACCGTTCAAAAGTTCACATGCTGAAAAATGTGACAACACTTGAATGGAAGCAATCTGAAGTCCTTTTTCAGCCTGCAACATCCTCTCTTTTCTCTTATCTCATCAGAGGAGTTGCAATTTTTTGGTCTTTTGTGCAATTTTGACAAGTGACCTTGTGTGTCTGCCATCTATATTTGGGTGATGTTTGTCAGATGTAATCGGATCTAGAGGAAGCTTGTTATTTCACTGAAGGATGAACAATTTCCTGAAAGGACCAACGCCTCTGTTGACTTACTTTGGCAATGAATTTTGCCTCGGTAAACTCCTAACTACTGCTTATTAATAGCTAGTGAGGTAGTTAAGTTTAGGTACGGGGTTTGATTAAGGGATGTAGAATATGATCATGCAGAATACGTACTAATAATATCCTAGTATGCATAATAATAAGCAGGTTAATAGTGAGAATTGGACTCTAAACTAGCATTAAAAACTGTATTTTTTACTCTATAGCACAGTTAGAAAAATCAAAAACTAATAGCGTGGGTCAAATGTGTCACAGTTTCTTGGTTAGATAATATTTAAAGGGATTGTTCATCCCAAAACAAAAATATTATCACCTAACTTACTGTTATGTTATGTTTTGGTCATGTTCATGTTTCATGTTCCCGTTCATTGTTATTGTGCATTGTTCATGTTTCATAGTCAGTGTCATATGTCACGTGTCTTGTTTGTTTATCCATGTGCTCCAGCTGTCATGTCATGTTATGTCATGTGATCCTGTCATGTGTTTCCCCCCTTTCATGACGTGTTTTCATTGGTTCACAGGTCAGTCATTGTTTCACTGGTGTTCATTGTTTGTCATTAGTCTCTGTATTTGGAATGATCTCCCTACTTTCATCAGGAACACAGAATCCCTGGCAATATTCAAGAGACGGCTGAAAACTCATCTCTTCCGTGAACACTTGATCCCCTCATGAAAAAAACCCTTTCCTTCCCTTTTCCCTTCCTACTCCAGCTTATGGTACTGAGCAATGTATGAAACTTGTATTGTGAGCACTTCCTGTGTTATTTGCCAATTCATGAAGAATCGCTTGTTTGTTTTCCTCACTTGTAAGTCGCTTTGGATAAAAGCGTCTGCTAAATGACTAAATGTAAATGTAAATGCAATTTAAACCCTCATGTTTCCATTGTCCCTTGTCGATGTATGTTGGATCTAATCCCTGTTACTGCTGTGGTGGTCAAGTCTCGTCTCAAGTCTTGTCTCGAGTCTCGTCTCAAATCAAGTCTCGGGTCTCGTCTCAAGTCTCGTCTCTCGTCTCGTCTCGAGTCTCATCTCAAGTCTCGTCTCATGTCTCGTCTCTCGTCTCGTCTCAAGTCTCGTCTCGAGTCTCATCTCAAGTCTCGTCTCCAGTCTCGTCTCGTCTCGAGTCTCATCTCAAATCAAGTCTCTCGTCTCGTCTCGAGTCTCATCTCGAGTCTCGTCTCAAGTCTCGTCTCAAGTCTCGTCTCGAGTCTTGTCTCAAGTCTCGTCTCAAGTCTCATCTCAAGTCTCGTCTCGAGTCTCATCTAAAATCAAGTCTCGAGTCTCCTCTCGAGTCTCGTCTCGTCTCGAGTCTCATCTCAAGTCTCGTCTCGAGTCTCATATCAAGTCTCGTCTCGAGTCTCATCTAAAATCAAGTCTCGAGTCTCCTCTCGAGTCTCGTCTCGTCTCATCTCATCTCAAGTCTCGTCTCGAGTCTCGTCTCGTCTCCAGTCTCGTCTAGAGTCTCGAGTCTCGTCTCGTCTCTCATCTCATCTCAAATCAAGTCTCTCGTCTCGAGTCTCGTCTCGAGTCAAGTCTCGAGTCAAGTCTCAAGTCAAGTAATTTTCTGCACATGGGAACACAGAGCAGATGTTTATTAGAATGTCCGAGCAGCTCTTTTGAGTTGCTGTCGAGCTTCATAATCACGTTTTCCAGTGAGAAATGACTTAAATCGGTTTCTCACCCAAAGATATAGCTTGTGCAAACGTTTCATGTGACACTCGCTTCAAGTGAAACCCACACATTAAGAAAATCTAATCTCTCTCTTCTTCTGACTTTTCATTTGTCCTTATTCAATAGCTGTATTGAACACACAGTGGCGGATCTTATCAAAAGCGCTGGTCTCCACGTATCAGACACATGCGGTCTGGAATTAGATCCAATTAGACTCAGCTCTGCACTGGAGGGGTTATGTGTTCATTAGAGTCAGTCACAACAGATGGTCCCATTAAAGTCTCTATATTTCAAGCGCAGAAAGAGAGAATGTGTTGGAGGATATAACTTGTATAAATGTAGTAAATGTTTATTGTGTATAATAAATTTATATTTGAATGCCTCGCATGACACATGCGATTTTACGCACACCTCAGCATGAGTGTGTTTTTATTATTTATGAATTTATTGTAACATTAACAGTCAAGAGTTTAGGGTTGTTGAGATTTTTTTTTAAATATTTTTGAAAGTATGCTCACAAATGCTTCATTTATTTGCAAATAGATAATAAATAAGCAATATTGTGAAATAGTATTACTGTAATGATCATCAGCAGGAGTGCTCATGATAACCACTAGAGGGCACTCCACCTTGGACTTTCACTCACACACGCATGAGCTGTGTCCGAAAGCGCCCACTCGTTCACTCGTCCACTAACCCCTATATAGTGCACGGCTAGATCGGCAAACTGTGAAGGAAAATGAGTGAGCGAATGACGTTAATAGCATACGCCAGACAATTTCGTCATGAACATTTCCTATTCCCATTTAAAATGAGCTGCCTAACATCCTCATCCTCGTCCCTAAAGCACATAAAAATTCGTCAACACATCATATTCGGTTAAACACACTGTACGACAGTTCACGAACATATGAGAAAAATCCACCAAGTATATATATTATGATACAAACCTGCATCATTTCTCTTCAAAATATCAAAGATGTTCTAATTAATACGTTTGTAGAAGTTGCCGCTTCCCGTATTGCCGTCCACCATATTTATTTTTCTTTCGCGCTCGATTGCGTTGGATTTTGGGTAACGGCGCTTTAACGAACGTACGCTCAAAATCAGAGAGGATTGTGGGTAAAAGTAGTGAACGAACGTAGGGAATGCAGTCGTTCACTCAGAATTCGGACAGCACTACAAAATGATATAGTGCACTATATAGTGGATAGGGAGCGGTTTCGGACACAGCTATGCACTTCCACTTCAGTCACTCTTCACTACATTTCCCAGAAGCCTCCACACCTGGACTGATTGCACTCGCACCTGACCCAAATCACATCTCACTACTTAAGCACAGCTCACACACCACTTTTCCGCAAAGTCTTGATTTGCTTTCAGTGGACATTCCCGAGCATTATTCCCCATGTTTTGTTTTCCTGACTCTGCCGGTTTTCTCCGATTGTTCTCTGCCTGCCGTTTTGGATTTACTGCTTCGGTTTATTGGACTGTTGTTTGCCTGCTGCCTGCCTCGATCTACCCGCCTGCCTAACGATTACAACTCTGCTTTTCCTCTGACATTCCTGTTTGCTGTTGATTTGACCATTACCTGTTAAGACCATTCTGCTTGCATTTGGATCCCATTCCGTTGACCCGCCAATCATTACAATTACAACCCCATTTCCAGAAAAGTTGGGACATTTTGTAAATTGTTTAGTTTCATTCTTAAAAGTTGGAACTTCTTCCTGAGTCTCTCCATCAGTTTGAACACTTTCCTCATTTTGTCTGCGTGAGATTCTCCAGCTTTGAGCTGTTAAAGCTCCGCCCTCTTCTGGAGCAGCAGCTCATTTGCATTTAAAGGGACACGCACAAAAACGGCGCGTTTTTGCTCACACCCAAATAGAGGCGAATTTGACAAGCGATAATAGATGATCTGTGGGGGATTTTGAGCTGAAACTTCACTGGAGACACCAGAGACTGATATTACATCTTGTGAAAAGGCGCATCGTTGGTCCACTTTAAATGAAAACAAAACACATAGGAACACTGAGAAACTACTGGAGCAGAGTTTTCAATTTTTCACATTCCCTAAACAGGTTTAAATGAATTTCCTAGACTTTTTGACTCTACTATCCACTACTGAACGTGAAACATCATTATGTTCATCTGCAGTTAACATTGTTTCTTTGGGTGTATGGAACCTGGCACGAGAAAATAAAATACAAGCCTTGATCAAAGCTCATGTCACTTTGCGAGGAATTGTTATACTAATAATTTGGTGTGGTTAAATGAAACTGGCACGGCAGGTGTGAGCGGGCCGTCTGATTTGGGGAAAGGGATTGTCCTGTGGGGAGAAACACAAACCTGGACATGCAGCGTTTCCTTCGGAGCTGTGTGCAGTCAGACGCCGAAAGAGACAACAGCTGCCAGAGGCGTAAATGGATAATATTAGCATGCAAACGTTATTCAATTGAACACAAATTGCTATTCACAATTACTGTGATCCATATGGCACAGAGCCGAACACAAACCATTCCAATGACCAATAAACAACAAACACACTCATTCCTAAAGGAACAGTCACAAAAAAACAAAACAAAACAAATGAAAATTCCGTTATATGCTCATGTTCATGTTGCTCCAAACCCAGATGTAAACAATATGTAAACTATTGCGTTATGTTAAAAAAACCTACAATTTTTATAATTTTATTTTTATAATTTTTTGAGAAAAGATGTAAACTGTTGTGTTATTTAATATATATATATATATATATATATATATATATATATATATATATACAAATTTTTATTTAAGATATATATATATATATATATTAAATAACACAACAGTTTACATCTTTTCTCAAAGTAATTATATATATATATATATATATATATATATATATATATATTTTTTTTTTTTTTTTTTTTTTTTTTTTTTTTTTTTTGAGCCAACACATTATTTTTAGAGTGTTTTCTTTGGAAAATGAGTATTGGAAGCGTAGCTATTTCAGTATTGATATATAACCATATTTTTGACAACACTAAAGTTATTATTTCAGTTGTCTTTTTACAATGCAATTAAGTGTCTGTAAACATTACTGTTGTGATTGTCAGGTGAAGTGCAGTGAGGACCACTAGAGGGCACTTCACCTTGGACTCACACACATACACGTTCACTTTCTCTGCAGTCTCTGCTTACTACATTTCCCATTCACTGATCACCGCACCAGCTGCACCTCATTCACCAGCTGTTGATTACCACACCAGCTGCACTTCATTACCCACACTATTTAAGCCTCTCACACACAAACATAGTCTTGTTTCCCATCTGGTGCATTACTAAGCGTTATTTCTCTGCGTCTGCCTTGCTGTTATTACTCTGCTCGTTTATGACCCTTGCTGCCTGTCTTACTGACCTCTTTGCCTGGATTACAGTTCATGATCGATATCTGCCTGTCCTGATCCCTGCCTGGTTTATCACTTTGTTTATGCTCGGTCTACCGTTCCTGTTTGCTGGTATCGACCTGTTTCTGTGAGACCAACCCCTCTGATAATAAAAGCTTGCATATGGATCCTACTTCGAGCGATGAGTCATTACAATTACATTCAGTTCACAATTAATATATTCTTTCAAAAAGAAGTATTCTTCGTAAAAGTATTTGCTGAAGTCTATGTATTTTTTACAGCCGTTCTCATATGATTTTTTAAAAAGTGTGCAAAAGAGCGACATTGAAGATTCTTCAGAAAAGAATACGACTGTAGCACATGTGAGGATCATGAGAGTTTTCCTTAATTGTCCTTTCAGATCAAGGTAAATTTATTAAGTTATATGACGCCCTGTGTGCAGTGGTGTTGATGGTGCAATAAAATCCCACTCTTCCTGTCTTTAGGCTTAATGACTTCCAGATTTAAGCAGCCAGGACACACCTAACAGCAGCTCCTCAACCCCCCCCATACCCCAATGTGAGAGAAAAGCAGACGATTAATGAAGATTTTAATGCTGTCGCTTAGAATATGCCAAGTCCATTGTTCCTCCTCAGTCTCCCGCAATAAAAGCTCAAATGAAGCGTGCTTACTGGGGCTAAGCATTCGTTCTGAGTAATTGGTGGCGTCTTTGAGAGCGCTTTGAACCAGCTGACCTGAACACTCAGCCCTTGTTAGAGAGGCCAGAGGAAGGGAAGTGAGCAATGCACCTTAAACTGTGAGAAAGAGTTTACAACACCGCTCGATTCTGAAGAGCTCTGAATGGGAAACATTTATATTTTTATTGAAAGTGCAGATGATGTGGAATTTTTCTGTTGATTCTGTTGAAAATGTGTCTTATAATCATGTACTGTAGGAGTTTATCTTCAACTTCAGGCATGTTTATGTCTCATAACAAAAGAACAATGTTGAAACCTGTTAGTTTTGATAAAAATCACCCGCAGGGCATAAAAGTGCCCAAAGTCAAAGATATATATATATATATATATATATATATATATATATATATATATATATATATTTGCATTTTATTTCAAATATATATATATATAAACAACTTCCAATTTTTTTTAACTTTGGAAGGTTTTTCATATTTTTTTATAATTTTATTTCAAATGACAACGACTTTGAATCTTAAATTATGGGGGAAAAAAAACATCATAAAAATGAAATAATTATATTTATGACACTATAATATTGTGAATAGAGTATATATATATATATATATATATATATATATATATATATATATATATATATATACATATGAAATAAAATGCAAAATAAACAGAGTACATTTTTAACCCCGCTTTGTTTTAATGTCAAATTAAAAGGCTTTTATATCATGCAGTTTTAATGAACTTTTGTCTTGTTTTGATGTGTTGACTAACAAGCTTACCAAAGCACACAATTTTAAATTACAAGTATAAGTGCAGGACATACAAGTATATTTCGGTTTACATAAATGATTATCAGTACGTTATACAGCACACTTTAACCATATTTCAAAGTTTGAAATTCAATAAAGATGAGTCAAAAATCTATCTATCTATCTATCTATCTATCTATCTATCTATCTATCTATCTATCTATCTATCTATCTATCTATCTATCTATCTATCTATCCATCTATCCATCCATCCATCCATCCATCCATCCATCCATCTATCATGATAGATTTTTAATACAATATAGATGTACACATAAAAAAATGTAAGGGAAAATGATTTTTCATCACTTTTCCACTAGGTGGCAGCACATACAAACATTCTCCCTCATCGGCATTCCAGAAGGATTTCCTTCGGTTGGCATTTAAAGTCTTGTTGCTGTAATTATGTCCCTGTCGTTCATGATCATTTCAACATAAACTTCCATCACAGTGGATCCAGCATCTGTACTCAAACCCCGTCTCACTGCTTCCACCTCCAAGCTGTTCACGTGTTCTTTACTGAAGTGACATTCATTGTGGATTATCAACATCATATGTTCCTGGTGTGTGTAATTCCCAGTCAAAATATTTGTCTAAATATGCTTTTAAGATGGAAAGGCTTTAACAGCGTTATACAGGGACAAAATATGCTCGTTGCTTGTAATATCATTAATAATTCAGCGCAGGTTCTTCTCCTTTTCCCCTGTTTCAGCAGATGACTGTGTGTTTTTGGGAACGAGTCCAGAACAGCCACTGGCTCTCCAGGCTTTGGCCCTCAGTCATCCTTAAGGAATACGGCCACGTGCTTTTACAGCCATCATTTGCGAGGAAACGGATTTCAGGGCACGACTCAAAAGTTGGGTGATTTGCCAAAAGAAGCTTTTGTTAGACCGGAGCTCACGACGGCACGTCTTTAATCTCGTTCAAGCTGGCTCGCAACCGAAACTGCGATGGTCTTTTCTTTATATCAGAGTCAAACGACTTCTCGGACAAGAACAAATGCAGGGCGGGGCTTGATTTTGTCCACCGGGAATTGATTGGTTGGTGAGTGTCAGCTCTTCAAGAGAAGTGAACTTATTTCGATTAAAGAAATTTTTTCTTTTTCTTTTAATGCATGCATTGCAAACACTGCAATTGATGTCATCCGTATACCTCAATAAATCCATCTTTCTTTCTTAATGAATCAGTCCCTAAATTAATATGCACTGTTACTATTAGCCTGATTTTTATTTTATGCTTTCATTTTGCATTGTATAAAATAATAATAATATATTTTCATAATGTATTTACATGAGTCTAGAGCGATATCCATGGAAAACGAGGACAGTGCTGCGCGTGAGAGGGAGGCGGGAGCGGGCGCCATGACAACGCCCTCAAACCAATAACGTAAAGCGACGAAGGACGTCGTAAATACTGACTGCTCGATGTTGGAAAGAGTCGGTCGCTGTGGATCGTTGTCAGTGCTGGAGATCAGCAGCAGTGTGTGTATGTGTGTGTGTGAGGGAGAGAGAGAGAGAGAGAGTGTGTGTGCGCGCGCGCTCGATCAAACTCTCTCTCTCAGTTGGTCGGGATCAGATTCAGAAGTCTTGCTCATGTAAGAGATTTAGAGGCTTGACCAGTGTTTATGTCTCTCGCTAGGTCGCTAACTGGCCGAGAGCGTCTGAGTTGGTGCGCGTGAGCCGCTGAGCGTCTGGGATACAATGTTTCTCGCGTGTCTTTCATCGGAGCGTTTCACGCGCTACAATGTAACAGCCGCGCGAGCGCTCCGGCCAGAACAATGATTCAGAGTAACCGATCCAGAGCCTCACTCCGGCAGGACTGACTGAACAAACTCTCAGGTCTGTTTGCAGCTCTCTCTCTCTCTCTCTCTCTCTCTCTCTCTCTCTTCGCTGTCCTGCTGAAACGTCCGTCTTCAGTCAGTTTACGTCTCGTTTTTTAGTTTAATTCTTAGAAAAACTCACAAATCTTCACCCCAATCAACATTTTCTATCTTAAAGTCATGGAAAACCTTTAAAAAAAAACATGCGTTTTAGTATTTGTGCAGTGTGTACATGTCGTCTTGAATTACTACAGTAATGTGGTGTCGTTCTCTTCTTCCTCTTCTTGCACACGATGAAGATACTTCCATGAAAAGAGGTTTATGTGACAAACTGCTGATGAGGTGTCGTCTCGTCTTGTGTTCAGGAGCAGCTCAGGAGATCCTGAAGTGGGTTTCAGATTTCTTGGCACCGATCTGACACTCGAAATAACAGGATGGGATTCAGCTGCTGACCTCAGAGCAGTCTGAGACATCTCTGGATTATAATGTGATTTCCTGAGCATTAACACTCATCGATCAAGCCGAACGTGTGGGTAAATGTTGCGTTTATCCTATTAAACGGGACACGAGTGGGGAGATTTCAGGCTAAATGTGTGAAGGTGGTTGTGACTGCTCTTGATTTCTGTATGGAAAAAGTCGCAGTTTAGCGTTATTTTTTACCTCCATCTGAGAAGTTCCTCTTGGATCTTTTGTTCGTCAGACAAATGATTAAGCCTCACTTTGATAGATCTTGCGCATGAGAAGCAAAGATATCCAGACTGTAAATGTGTGTTTTCATGCACACTCCTGAGGAAGTGCTTGACAGAAAAAGGAACTGGTCAGAAGGCGGATTAATTGTTCAGTTGTGTCCGTACAGTGTCATTTGCGTAGTTTGATGAGGTTCTGGGAGTTGCTTCTAGAACGAAAGCATGGTGGAGTTTTAAGACTCAGGTGTCGGTTGTGAATGAGAATGTGGTCAATCATTAATTTCGAGTGGTTTTTATTTGTTAGTGTGTGAAAGGAAATGTTTTTCCATTCATCATTGTGTGCGCCGGTTGCTGGCTCAGTTGTGGATGACTGTTTTTGTGATCAAACATTATTGACTCCTGCAGTCGATAACCTTGGCAACTGCAGTTCTTCACCCGAGCGCCTGCGGCTCAGCGCGCGCGACGCTAATGACAAGGCCGTTGCGAAATGCTTAATGTAAGGGGAATAAAGTTAACAAAATGCACTCTGTACAGTTGCGAACTTGGACTCAAAGTAATATTGATTAGGGCATGGCTAAAAAAACAAAAAACAAAAAAAAAGTTCATACTCTTCAGCAATATCTGTTTGTTCTTAAATGAATACAAAGGTCATATTTGTTTCCTGTTCAAATTCATCTACAACATGCATGTAATTTACAGTGAATCCATGCACCTTTAATAATGACGGTAATTTAAATGGATGTTTTGTTGGCGAAAGGACACATTTCTCTCTGGTGATGTGTGCCATACTTTTCCCAGTCACTTAGTCCTCTTCTGACTTTAAATTAGGTTAAACATAGTCTTGTTTTGTGAACACAGCGAAAGATTGAAGTTTAAATAAATCAGTGACATTTTAAATCAGTCTTAAGTTATCGGTTTTAACACTAACTTATTGCTTGACTCGACTAGTATTAATGCGACATTAGTCTTTAGGAAACTTGGTCAACATGAAATGGCATTTGCAAGCAGTTTTGCACGTGTGTGTGTGTGTGTGTGTGTGTGTATATATATATATAAATAATATTACATTTTATATATGTATATTACATGTAATATAATTTTTATATAATATTTAATATTAATATATGAAATATTATTTATATATATAATATTATATATCTATATAATTTAATGTAATATAATAGTATTTATATATGTAATATTATTTATATATATATTTATATAATATTTATTTAAAAAAATCAAATAATATAATGTATTTTTTAATATATATATATAAATACTATATATTTTTATATATATATATAATGTATATATATATAAATACTATATATTATTATTATTATTATTTTTATTATTTGGACTTGATTTTATACACTTGGAATTAATTGGAATGTGAAAAAGAGGTTGTTCAAATCCGGATGTTGGAACAAAACGCGTTCCGTTTTAATAATCTCAATGTTTATACAAGATGCCGGACAGGACGCTCCAGACTAACGCACGGATCCACAGTGTCCATCGTACCTGGATCCACTGTCCGATGAACATATTTGACTGGACTGTAACACTTTTACCCTTTTAAGAAAACGGTTTCATTCTTTTGAAGAGGCTTTTAACCAAGTAAATCCAAATTTAGTTAGCTTAAACATCGTATTCATTTTTAAAAAATGTTTTTTAAACTAACCCTCTCTCGCCACAAACACAGCCATAGAAGCTGGAATGGCGTTAAAAAATCGGTTCTGGTGATTACAGAAGACGAGTTTAAAAAGTGAAAGGGTTTGTCAGCCGAAGACGTTTCAGAGGGCGGAGCATCGGTGTGATTCTGAACAGAAGCTTTCATTTTATTTGGAGTAATATGCACTGATGTGTCATTCACAATATAACCAGAGTCAGTGTTGATTCTCTTCAAGGGGGAAATGATTGCATTCTTCCCTCCGATTCACAATGTATATATGGGGAGCAAAATCTGCGGAGTCTGTTTGGTTGTGCGCTGATTGTTCGACCCGTTGTTTTGGCACACTCTGGTGTTAAGCGGTGTTCGGTTGCCCTCGGGCCTGGGGTTCTTCCTTTCCTTCCCCGTCTGAGCGGTGGGCGAGAGGGAGGAGACGCTTTATGGGTAATGGAGCGGTAATTCAAAACAGAGGGCCGTCGGCAGGCTGAGGTTAGCCGGAAACAAACATTTCATCAGTGAAGTTCGAGCGATCGTTGTTTCCCAAACTGTTGTTGTCTTGTGTGCCTCCGAAGCCCCGACAGTATTGCTCAATATCACTTTAATTAACCAATCTAGAAATGAGAATCATTTAGCATTGTCATTAATTGAACACATTTAAAGGATTATGCACCTAAAGTTGTAGTTTTTCTTCTGTTGCCTTTTAGAGTCAACGTGTAACTGTGGCAAATGTTATTTGCTGTGTGTAACTCATTTTACTTTAATTTCAGCTCCAAACCTGTAATACTTTTGTTTTCTTTCAAATCTGAGAGATTTCTGTACGCTGGTATGTGTTTGCTCAACAACAACAACAGCAAAAGTTTGCATATTTTTTTCAAGCTACACTGAGGAACTTAAATTGTAGAAGTTCAAATCAACGGCTATCATAGCAACTTCTTTAACATTTAATGAAACAAGTAAGATATTACTGTAGTGTTTACCTTCATGCATCTACTCTTCAGCACAAAACTTCCAATTTAATCAGAAGTTTGTTTAAATTACAGACGATGTTGAGTTGATGTAAATATTATGTCAACAGAACTCAATGTTTGCAACTTAAAAGGTAAAATATCCCAAAAAAATGTTATATATTTTGTTCAGTTGAGTACTTGCAATATGTTTCCAACTATATTGTAAATCATGAGAAAATCCCAATTTTAACCAAGGATTCGGGACGTGTGAGTGAGTCTCCTGTAAATGGTGTCATATTACCCTCAGATTACCGTTTTATTTTATAGAAAACATGGCGACACCTTTTATTAGATGTGGGAACACAGACAAGGGAACATCTGTTTTGATGCATTGATGGACAGAAAACGAATTATTGTAGTATAGCTCAACGTGCTTAGTTTTATTGTTTAAATCATTTTTGTGTTTTTGCGAGTACCATGTTTTGCTATACCTCAGAGGAGCGAACATGGCATAATCAGATCCAGCATTTCTCCATCGTACAATACGTTTTAAAATGAATTGCATGCCCTTTATCGACACAAGACATCCAGGACTTAATATGGCATTCTAAAATCGATCTCTTACTGCAGTGAGATACGGACGTTCAGAGTAACGTTAAAACATTTTCAACACCCTCAAATGTGATAAACAGAGCTGCGTTTCCTCATACTCATGACTGGAAAAAGCGGAAGCTGTTTCTGTCCGAGTCACATCCCGATTCTTTTCCACCGGCTGTGAGGTGAAGACCGCATGTCCCAAGATTCCTCGCTCAAACTCTGCGTCATCAAGCTACGCCTTTGCTTTGAATAGGCGGACGAAAAACTACATAGTGCAGCTTTAAAACAATAAATTAGAATTTTTAACTTCCAACCGTGCATTTATTTAAGTTGTGGTTAATTCGTTTTTTAGAGTGAAGACCTCATTAAGGTAATCCACTTGACTCCAGTGGTTTAGCCTCAGTTTTATGCAGTGACACGAGTGCTTTGTTTGCACCAATAAAACACAATTTACCACTTTATTTACAAAATATTTAACTTGGCTTGAATTTTATGTGGCGACGCGAGTACCTTGCTTGTGCAAAAAAAACCCAAAAAACACTATTTACAAAATATTTAACTTGAATTTTATGAAGCGACGCGAGTGCCTTGCTTGTGCAAAAAAAACCCAAAAAACAGTATTTACAAAATATTTAACTTGAATTCTATGAAGCGACGCGAGTCCCTTGCTTGTGCAAAAAAATAAAAAAAAAACACTTTATTTACAAAATATTTAACTTGAATATTATGAAGTGACGCAAGTGCCTTGCTTGTGCAAAAAAAACACTTTATTTATAAAATATTTAACTTGAATTTTATGAAGCGACGCAAGTGCCTTGCTTGTGCAAAAAAATAAAAAAACCACTTTATTTACAAAATATTTAACTTGAATTCTATGAAGCGACGCGAGTCCCTTGCTTGTGCAAAAAAATAAAAAAAAACACTTTATTTACAAAATATTTAACTTGAATTTTATGAAGTGACGCAAGTGCCTTGTGCAAAAAATAAAAAAAAACACTTTATTTACAAAATATTTAACTTGAATTTTATGAAGTGACGCGAGTGCCTTGCTTGTGCAAAAAAATAAAAAAACCACTTTATTTACAAAATATTTAACTTGAATTTTATGAAGTGACGCGAGTGCCTTGCTTGTGCAAAAAAAAAAAAAAAAACTTTATTTACAAAATATTTAACTTGAATTTTATGAAGCGACGCGAGTGCCTTGCTTGTGCAAAAAAAAAAAAAAAAAAACTTTATTTACAAAATATTTAACTCGAATTTTATGAAGCAACGCCTTCAGTGATGCCTTTCTGGTCCTTAAAAGTGGTAGTTGCGTAGACTGTCAATGGAGGGACAGAAAGCGCTCCGATTTCATTAAAAAGATCTTCATTTGTGTTCCGGAGATGAACAAAAGTCTTACAGGTTTGGAACGACATGACGGTGAGCAATTAATGACAGAATTTTCATTTTTGGGTCAACTAAGCCTTTAACGATAAACAGTGATAATTGCAATTTAGTTTTAGATTTTAAATGTGTAATATTTTGCTTTTACGGGATTACCAAAGCAAGATAAATCTCCTCTTGGAGCTATAGAAGAAACCCCTGCGGAGCCCGTGCCCACGCTTTGGGATTGTTTTCGTGTGTGTTAAAGGCTTTTAGCGGCCTTCAGCTTGAAATATGAGAAGTTGGTCATTTACTGGAGTGACATAAACCATTTGGAAGGCTTGTAAGGATGTTTGAGAGAAGTAAAATCAAATTCCGCTGTCGTTTTCGGTTTGCGTGAGACTTGATCTGAATCGTGCCCCCACAGGCTTATCCTACTGAAGGCTGAAATGAGCCTTATAAATGTCAAAGTGAAAGAATCAGCAGGAACCTTTGCGAAATGCTTTAGTTTTCCCCACCAAACCTTTCAACGTGTCATTCATTTAAAAGAGGCCCCTGCGTCTTGAAATATTATGATTGAGTTTCCGTGACTGTGGGTGGACATGGACCTGACTGCTGGAGCGAGGACTCCTTAATCTGGTGCGGTGTGAAGCTTGTTTGCTTTCGCTCTGCCAATCTGTACTCAAACCGACGGCGGCGCATCGCATAGAGCGTGGCTTTCCTTGACTGCCTCATTTTTCCTGAAGAGAAATGCACACAGTTTATCTTTGTCTCTGCTCGGTGAGTGAAAAACCGGGGATGTCATTCTGTTAAATGGCACGCGGAGATCATATCGCGTTCGGTTGTTTTATGAGCGTTCAGTAAATCTCGTCCCCTGTAATAAGCGGCATGCACATTCTTCTTATCGAGATCCGTGTTCCTTTCGCTACATTCCAGATGAATTACTTCCCAGGTGTCCACCCCTTAATTGCTACTATTTGCGTACTAAATCAATCTTTCCCTCCGGTTGTTCGCATCACAGTCTGCGGTAATATCGGTCCAACGTCCGTGGAACACGAATGTCCTAAACACAAGATTGTGGTTGATGGCGGTGTAAAGCCTTTTGGCTTCAATAATGCCCCTCTCAGCAAGGAACTGCGCTTTTCTAAATAATTTCATGGGATCCTCAAGTGTTATGGTGAAAAACAAGAAAAAGACAAAAAACAGATTTTGTTCTATAAAATGTTTAGCACGTTTTTCACATTAGCAGAACTTTTAATGAGGTTTGCAAATACATAACATCGAAAGTTAAACATCCAGCCAGAGAAAATCCTAGTCCTTGGTCTTTTGATTTCGAGTTGAAATACGACCAGGTTCAGTGAGACGCTACTGTCTGATAAGGATGTTTCATGAGTTCTAATTTCTGCTGTAGAGTTTCTCTTTCACCCCCCCCCCCCCCCCCCAGCAACTCGGATCTCACTAGGTCAATTAAAATGCACAGAAATTCGTCAACATGCTCGCTAATCACACTGACTCGTCTACTAATGAGCGGAGCTCTCGAAAGCCATTGCTTTTAATAGGCATGGTGTAATGAGCTTTAATTGAAAATGGCCCATTTGCATGGTAAGCGGCCATATAAAGGCATATGATTTCCTGCATGGAAACTGCACTTGGGTGGTAACACAACGGCCTGTTTTAATACCGAGTATTAGTGTGGCATCACTTGCAGGTGCCTGATTTGCATGACTGTTGATGTGCTTCATCGGTGTCAGTGACACCCCTGCGTCAGATACGTTCATATGGCGCTCTGTACGATGCTGTTTCACCCCCCACATTACCTTGGTGACACCAGGCTTTTCAAAGAGAAATCTTCAAAGAGAGATTAAAACTTACCAGGGCAGCTCTGATCAAAGGTTAAACTACGCTCAGCGTGACTCTTCTGGTAATACACAGAGGAGCGCATCTGTTTGAAAGTAGAA
Source organism: Opsariichthys bidens (assembly GCA_037194245.1). Classification (NCBI taxonomy): domain Eukaryota; kingdom Metazoa; phylum Chordata; class Actinopteri; order Cypriniformes; family Xenocyprididae; genus Opsariichthys; species Opsariichthys bidens. Next base: position 8,801,604 of record CM074311.1, on the reverse strand, counting down.
AGAGTCTAACTTGATTCGCAGGTGTTGGAAACAATCGCAGTTTTTATTGTTGACGGGACCATTTCTTTAACTTTGTTTCAAAGAGGCCTTCCTTCTTAATGTTCGCTCGCTTTTTTTAAACTCGCGTTATTTTTATCCGTAGTTGTTGGGAGTCATTCTGAGGGGAAATATGAGCCAGCACAAGTCTGGTACAGAGCGTCTCGCCGTTTACCGGTCTGGCAGAAATCCATCTCGTCACAGTTCGGAAAGCAATGCGCTCGCTCAGATGACTCGAACATTTCCAATTTGTTAAACATTTCGAAACGACACCCAATCTCGGTTTATACCCTGGGAAAGGGGACGTTTCAGGTTGGGAGAAATGGAAAGTAGCTGTTCAAATAGTGTGAAGTTGTCTGTAATAGGAAATTGTCCTGTTTTGTTCCATGCTGTAGCCTTGGTAAAATGCAACTCGATGTAATACGTTTGATCTTTCTGTGTGCTTTTTTTGCAGGCGAGCTTTTATGCGCATTGGCACGGTGCGCTCCAGAGCGATGGCTGTGAGAATGTCTTAGCCCAGCGAGCACTTGCAAGGGGGGACTCTGCTTGTTTCTCCCCCTATACGGGAACTATAGGTGATGAGTCGGCACCAGTGATGGGGATCCATTGAGTCCTGCCCCTGACACGATTCGTTGCCCTTTTCCCCCTTTACCCTTTACCCCTGCCCTGCCTGGCCAGTGCACGAACATGCTGCGCTTCCTCCCTCTCAAGCTTGGCCGTTTGTACCGGTGTCTGAAGCTTCTCTTTGTTGTGGGGCTGTTCGTCATCTTGCTGATGAACACGCACAACCTCTTCGCCTCATTCCAAAAGAACGAACTCACCGACCGAAGGTTCATCAACCTCAACAAGTGCCCAGCCTGCTTTGGCACCAGTTGGTGTCGCAAGTTCATGAACGGACAAATATCCTTCGAGACATGGGGTCGTCTTCGCTTCCTGGATGTGTTCAATGTCAAAAATGTTTTCTTCGCCCAGTACGGGGAGCCTCGTGAGGGTACGCGGAGGATTGTACTCAAGCGGTTGGGTTCCAACCAAGAACTGACCGATATCGACCAGAAGATTTGCAAGCGGGCAACCGGGCGGCCTCGTTGCGATCTCATCCAGGCCATGTACAAGACTGAGTTTGCACGACTGAATGGGGATGTCAGACTCCTAACTCCAGACGTTGTGGAAGGCTGGTCAGACCTTGTTCATTGTCCGTCCCAAAGACTGCTGGACAGAATCGTCAGGAGGTATGCTGAGACAAAGGACTCTGGAAGCTTCCTTCTCAAGAACCTTAAAGACACCGAACGGATGCAGCTCTTGATGACCTTGGCTTTCAATCCAGAGCCCCTTGTGCTTCAGGTAGGTTTTTTTTCATGTTGTCTGCTAACCCGTCTCTCTCCGATAGACTCCCTGGGCCTGTAATATATCGTCCGCGTTATAAAAGCCAGATCGTAATGCATGCTCTTGAATTGCCCTTGATAGTTCTGCCTGCAGAATGGAACCTGTCAGTTCGGTGGGCTGCAAATAGGCTAAAAAATGCCGCTGTAAATTGTAGGGTGTGCTACTTTCCCTGCCTCTGTTTCCATTCCGGGCTGCATCTTATTTTGTGTGCCACAATTCTCGAGTTTGAAGTCCTGCCCCTGTAATCTGGAAGGACCTCAATTGGGAAGTGTTTAATTGTAGCCTTGTAGTCCAAAGCTGATGGATTTGCTTTGCCTTGATGCTTATGTTTCAGAATTTTAAAAACTGTTAATGTTCAAAACCATGCTTGAGGACAGAGTTTGAAGGTCTGATTTGCTATATTAAAATGAATCTCATTCTCATTGTACTGTTTTGGCCTTCATATCAGTGTATTCTCTTCTGACGGACCATGCAACTTCCCATTTTGAAACGTCTGTGATAATCAGGGCCACTTTTTGACTACTCTTCAATAGTGATTTGAAATTGGCCGATCAATTTCAGTTGTCCTTGACCGCAGCCGGTAAATGCCCAGAACAACAAAGTAACACAAGCCCTGTGAAGACATTCGGTGTCTTGCTGACCTCTAATCCATCACCGTGTCCTGACACCCTCTGGCGTTTGCTAGACAAAGGGAGATCGTCCCAATCTATAAAATCTGATTATTTGTGTGTGGTCCCTGTCATTCTGCACCCTCCTCCTCTATCTGTTTGTTTCTCACTCTGCTCCTTTTTCTGCAGTGCCTTTTAAAAGAAAACTGCTACCTAGAGAACTCCATCAAGTTCATAATGCCATTACATATCAATTCAAAGCACCCTGTGATTTTTAATCCAATCCCCAGGTCAACTTCCAGGACATCCTCTCCTTCCGTCTGGTTTGGCCCATTATTATTCCGTTTTAGCTGTGCCCACATGGTTTTTCAATGCTCATAAATAGTTCACTCTGTGCTGAACTTGTGAACCGTTGGCATGGGAAATCCTTTCCCCCTGGAAGCCCAGGATAACCTGAACTCTCCGAGCACCAGGGGAGCTTCCGGGAGACCCTGAAGGGTGGCTTAGTGCCTTTGGCTGTTCCTTACGCAAGAAACAACATAATGTTTCAGGAATGGAAGGAAATGAGTGGTTGTGCACCAGCTCATGAAGAATTGATGACAACTATGCAGAGTGTACACCAATCCGGAAAAGATGCCCCTTTTTTATTGTTTTATAAGGCTAGCGTTTCTTTGTTGTTTTCAAGTAGAAGCTTGTTTCTTTACAAAACCTACAGTGTTGATCAGAATTACCATATTTAATAATTCATTCATATACAAGATTGCGGAAGCTGCTTTTAAAGCTTGGCGAACCGTTTCATAATATGGAAGCTACATATTGTGGGATATATTCCATATTATTATGAGGAAGACGGGACCTGTTATGCCCCTTAATGCAAGATGTAAATAAGTCTCTGATGTCCCCAGTAGGCCTGGGACAATAAATCGATGCATCGCGAGAAATTGAGCTATGATTCTGGAACGTTTCTGAGATTTTCTGAATGTATCGAATGGATTCTGAGCTTAGTTTAACAGCAGATGGCACTACTCTGCCTGCAGTTCCTTACACGCACAACTTTCTGTGAAATAATTCTAAGTTAGAAATATTTGAAGCGAATTACAAGCGTGTTTGCAGTGGTCCGTTCAGATTGATCTCGCGTCATGCAAGCATTCTGAGGTGCAAATACATCCTCAGACTCCGCCTGATGCCTGAGCGCTCTTCTTCGTGAGCACTTGAGCACAACTAGCCTAGAGCGCCATCTGCTGTTACAAACTAAGGGCTGGGTGGGTTACTTTTAAAATGTATTTCACTACAGATTACAAAATACATGCTTTAAAAAGTCATTTGTAACGTATTTCGTTACATTACTCAAGTTTAGTCACTTAATCTAAGTACTTTAGAATACTTTGGAATACTAATAAGTGTGGGACAAACACAAAAAAGGTCATCGCAAGTTTTTATCTCACAATTCTGACTTTTTCCCTCAGAATTGCGTGATATAAAGTTGCAATTGTGAGTTATAAAGTCAGAATTATGAGATATAAACTGACAATATTGAGAAAAGTCAGAATTATGAGATATAAACTCACATACTAAATTCACAATTGCAAGAAAAAAAAGTCAGTATTTCAAGTTTATATCTCCCAATTCTGACTTTATAACTTGCAATTGTGAGTTTAAATCTTGCCATTCTGGGAAAAAGAAGTCAGAATTGTGAAACACAAACTCACAATCGTGAGGGGAAAAAAAACAAATTGTGAGAAAAAGTCGCAGTGACGAGTGAATGATAAAATGACTCACAAAACATGAAAACAGTGGAAAACATGAAACTGAACTCGTCTTTTTCAGACGGTCAGAGTCCGAGAATCACCAATCGCTGTTTAAATGACATTAAAACTCAAAGTAATCACTTTGGTCATCTAAAACACTTTTCAGATGGAACTGTAATCTGATTACCACCCATTTAAAATGAAATACAGTCACTCAAATTTTGCATTTTAAATGCGTAACTAAGTTACTTGTATTTCGTTACTCCCCAACCCTGCATATTAATGATATGGTCTTTGAAGGCGTCTTAATGAAAACCATGACATTAGCATTATATTCCATGTCCAAAGTTCCACAGTAGTGCAGTGGCACATGTCGAATGAACAAAGTAACGCTGTAGTTTTTTTTGTTTCCGTAATTAAGCCACGCATAATCGCCTCATTTTCTGAGAATGAATTCAAGCAGAACTTGTTTTTCTCTCGCAAAACTTCTCACTCCTACTTTGTATTTTCGTAAAATGCCATGACGCAATTCACCACAGCTTTAGTTTCCAATCGACTCTGAGGTTTCTGGCAGGAAAGCGCCCCTTTCTCTCAGCTGTGTGAGAAACCCGTCCGTTTTAGCCAGTGGAAACCAATCCTCAGCGCTTTTGTAACGTTGGCCCTCAACACGCTCCCCTTTTCTGTCCGCCGAAATCACGGCGCTGCAAGTCACGTGGAAAGCAATTCATCCCAAAGGAATAAATATTTTTAGAAAGCAATATGACGGCCAGAAATAATGAATATCATGTGATCTGTGAGGCCTTTGTTTCAGAAGGCCCACCTTCCATGCTGTTTATTTTACACCGTTCAAATTTTCAGCCAAATTAACGTTTGAAAGCGCATTATGCTTTGTTCTCCGCTGATTTCTCGAGTCGGTCGAAGAGATTCTGTGACCCACATTCTTTGCAGAGACGGTTATTAATTCACACTTTGGTGTTCCCTGCATTTTATCTTCCGTCTGTGAAGCTGTGATGCATGAGGTCATGTTCCATAGATGTAGAGGCTGGTTTAGGTGACCTTGCTTGATTTTAGCCAGGAGCACGGTACTTTGTTAACAGCCCCCGCGTCAGCAGAGGCTCTGCCTGCTCAGCCAGCTTGACAACAGGACATGACAGGCCTGTGGGGTTAACGCAGTCAAGGGTGCAGCACTCGCCTTCAGATCGGCGCTTGTCAAGACGCTCCTCCTGCACCTGACACGTTTTGTGAGCTCAGCCGGAGAAAAGTGGCAAAACGCTACTTCCAAAAGCTCACTTTGTATTGTGGAGTCAAATGAGGGCAGCCTGTAAGGGTTTCAGACATAGCCAGTCAGTTGCCATTGAGCTGATGACGTTTAAGCCTCTGCGTTTGCACATTGTTTTCTGAATGCATAGTGTAGATTAGGCCCTGGAGATCCACTTTTCTGCAGAGTTTATCTCCAGCCCTGATCAATCCATCTGTGACTTTCCAGTAAAGCCGTGGTCACACTAGCCTGCTAAAATTGGTTCAGACACTGGAACAGTAATGATGTGATGGCATTTCTGAAAATATAAATTTAACATTAAAATATTTCGCTTTGCAAAAAAAAGTGCATTCTTTCAAATCGGCGAAGAATTCGCAGGCGTGAACGCTCCACGCCGTTCCGTGCTTGAATCAAAGTCGATGGAACGAAAAGTGTAGTGTGACCGTCCCTTCATCCTGATGACGCAGGTGAAAAAAAAAAAGTATATTTCCGTAATGTGCTTAAAGTGCTCTGTTTTCGCACACTAATTTTGTAGTTGATATACTAAAGATTCTTCTTTAGTACTTCTTAAGATTATAATCCTAGGAACATCTAAGCGTACTCAACTGTGCTATTTTGAAACTCCATGAATATGATCTAAAATGTGCTTTTAACATGCCTGTTTTTTAAAAAATGTATGAAAGATGGGTTTGAGTGTACTATAAGTGCTAACTAAATATATATATATATATATGTGTGTGTGTATATATATGTATATATGTGTATATATGTGTGTATGTATATATGTATGTGTGTGTGTGTGTGTGTGTGTGTGTGTGTGTATATATATATATGTATATATATATATATATATGTATATGTGTGTATATATGTCTGTATGTATATATATATGTGTGTATATATATGTGTGTATGTATGTGTGTGTATATATTTTTATTTCAGAGGTAGTATGTTAAGAGCACATTCTAGTTCATAGTCATGGTGTCTCAAAATAGCACAGGAAGTGTACTTTTTTTTTTCTTCACCTGAGGACCTTGATCAGATTGACCCTCATGGTCCACTTTCCTGAAGAGTTTAGCTCCACACCTGTACATAGTTACCCACCTCTGGTGTAGACCATTACAATCAGGGAATAATCCTGTTCACATTCATCGAGGAATCCATTTGTAGGACTTGCATGTATAAAGACCGATCTACCATGAGCAGCAGAGTTTGAAAACACTCATCTCTATCACTATAGATGGAGATATATTATATTTAGATTACTCTATAGTACACAAGGAGCAAACTTGCATTATTTTCAGAGAGTATATCTTCAATTAAAAGAATACCCAAAAATAAAATTCTTTCATGTACTCACCCCCAGGATAAGATATCAGATGTGTATGACTTTATTTCTTAAAGCCGAAGAGAAATTAAGGTTTTTAAGAAAAACATTCCAGGATTTTTCTCTATCCAATTCAAGTGATCACACCAGCACACTTCACCAACCCAGAGGGTTAAACAATCAACTGACAGAAACACTAATCTACAGCAATGACCAGTCAACGGGTGCACAGCGATCACTCTCCACACTTGTAAAAAATGGGTATCACGTATGCACTGTGGGAAGGTGAGACAGTAGAGCAGATAGATATATATATATATATTTATATATATATATATATATATATATATATATATATATATATATACATACTATACACTATATAATATACTATACACTATACTAGACACTATATATTATACTATACTACACTATACACTATATACTATACTATACACTAAACTATATACTATACTATACTGCACACCATACTGTACTATACACTATATACTATACACTATATACTATGATATACACTATATACTATATACTATACTATACACTATATGATACACTATATACTATACTATATACTATACACTATATACTATACTATACATTATACTAAACACTATTCTATACTATATACTATGATATACACTATATACTATACACTATACTATACACTATATGATACACTATATACTATACTATATACTATACACTATGTACTATACACTATATACTATACATTATACTACATACTATTCTATACTATATACTATGCTATACACTATATACTATACACTATACTATACATTATACTACACACTATTCTATACTATACACTATATGATACACTATATACTATACTATATACTATACACTATGTACTATACACTATATACTATACATTATACTACATACTATTCTATACTATATACTATGCTATACACTATATACTATACACTATACTATACATTATACTACACACTATTCTATACTATATACTATACCATACACTATACTATACACTATATACTATACTATACACTATACTACACACCATACTGTACTATACACTATATACTATACTATATAGTATACACTATACTATACACTATGTTATACACTATATACTATACTATACATTATACTAAACACTATTCTATACTATATACTATGATATACACTATATACTATACACTATACTATACACTATATGATACACTATATACTATACTAAATACTATACACTATATACTATACACTATATACTATACATTATACTACATACTATTCTATACTATATACTATGCTATACACTATATACTATACACTATACTATACATTATACTACACACTATTCTATACTATATACTATACCATACACTATACTATACACTATATACTATACTAAACACTATACTACACACCATACTGTACTATACACTATATACTATACACTATACTATACACTATATGATACACTATATACTATACTATATACTATACACTATATACTATACACTATATACTATACATTATACTACATACTATTCTATACTATATACTATGCTATACACTATATACTATACTATACACTATACTATACATTATACTACACACTGTTCTATACTATATACTATACCATACACTATACTATACACTGTATACTATACTGTACACTATACACTATATACTATACTATATACTGTGATATACACTATATACTATACACTGTACTATACACTATATGATACACTATATACTATACACTATACTATACATTATACTACACACTATTCTATACTATATACTATACCATACACTATACTATACACTATATACTATACTGTACACTATACTATACACTATATATTTATTATATATATATATATATATATATATATATATATAGTTTATATAAATATAAAAGCTTGGTTGGCATAACTTGTTTGTTTTAAAGCACATTATTCTGATTAATAATATATACAAGTGTATATTTTATTACTCAAAATGTCGATCTTATATATTTTGAACTATCTAACATGAACTTCTAAAACCTCAGTTGCCTGTTTTTGTTCTCTTAGAGTATACAGAACTAAACCCTCAGCTTTCTGTCTCTCTCTTCACTCGTTCTTGTCCTCAGCTGGTGGATTGGTGGTCTGTTGCCTAAGACGGGATGCAGAGAGGGAGATTTTGGGGGAAGGGGTGTAGAGAAGTCTGCCAAGCTGTAGAATAAGCACGGCACCCTGCAGGGACGAGTTCTCTCTGTAGACCGAGTCGGTTTTAAAATTTAATGGCCAAGCAAAATGCCAGACGGGGGCTGTTCTGCTTCCACGCCTGCATGACGGACTGTAGGTCAGCGACGGGGTTTGAGGGAAAAGGGCAGCCGTTTAATGCGAAGAACAAAACAACTTATGTTTAGTTCTTCTTCAACAGCCCTTTAAATTGACTTATCAGACTGTGTAATATGTTTCACAGCCAGTGAGATGATGTTTTCCATTGTTTTGTTTTTTTCGTTCACTGTAGCT
>CM074311.1:8780207-8787707 GCA_037194245.1 Opsariichthys bidens | reverse complement strand
TGGTGCGATGGCTCAGTTAGTGCGGTTCAAATGAACCCTGCTGCGCACCAAACAAGCGCTAAAAAGACGGGTCTCGGTCCGCTTCCAAACGAACTCTGGTGCGGTTCGATCGATATACGAACGCGACACGGACCAAAGACACGTAAACCAACCAAAAACAGGACGTGACGTCACGAGATGAGACGCTACAAGTCAGCTGATTGGACGATCGGTGAATCCAAAATGAGTCGAGGGCAAACGTGGAGCGACTGTTTTTGCAAACAACGGAGGAAATCCTGCTGCTGTTTTGAATGTTTTGAACATTTGATGAGCTCTTCGTCCCTGTGTTTCTACACCTCAATGAACTGCTAAATTAGTTCTAACTTCTTACGTAAAAAAGATCACTAGATTAATAAAAAAACGTAATAAAAATAATCGTTAGAGTAGTCGACTATTTAAAAAAAATAATGCTGTGTGCAGTCTCACGTGTCAAAACAAACTCCACGAGGCATCGGTGATTTTGCCTCTAGAGGGCGCTCTCATACCGTATAATGACAGCAGAGACTTCTCAGCCGCTTCAGAAACGGACCCAACATCGGGGGAAAACGATCGCTGTGGATTTCCGCCGATCGGTTAATTGTTAAAAACCGTAGCAAAAACAACCTGATTGTTTTAAGGATACACGTCATGAAATGCTCAAAGTCATTTACGATTCTTTTGGGTGAAAAACCTTGACTGAACTTTCAAGTGAATTTCATGAAAAATAAGATTAATTTTTATTTTTAAGATTGAATTTGGTTCTTTTTAATACAAACTACATCAGAGGTGAGAAAGCAACTTGTTATTGTGTGGATAAGAATGGAAATTTGGCAGTGATTCCGAGCGGTCACTGTATCACTTGAGGTGGAGTTGCTCTCTCAGCACTTCTGAATGCCACTGAATTAACTCTCTGTCTTTGTCTCATACACATGCTTCTTAAAAAACATAAAAGGAGATATTTCCACCCAAGCGCCTCCTTTTTTTATTAATATTAAAGTTTAGTCAACGTTAAACGAGACCCCAGTTCCCAATTTATTTTGCCACTTCAACGCCTCATCGGTAACGTTAATAACTCCTGGATACTGGATTAGAGTTGCACAGCGCGCTGGGGGAACGTTAAATAAGCAGAGCATTTGTCAGCTCTTCATGGACCGAACACCATTAATTACTAGGAACTTTTTACTAAATTATTCCCCGATTATTTAAATGTTTGTTATCACTCAATAATGAAAATTTAATCTCATCTGTACAGTATTCTGTATTATTTTGACAGTGTAACACATGCTCAAATGTTGATTCTGATACCCAGCAGAGAGAAAGAATTAAGAATATGTAGTCATAACATCATTTTAACAACAGCTGTTATAATATTAGTAATAATAATAATAATAATATCTAGTTGAGTCATGAAACTACATGCGGTATGCAAGTTATCAGCATTGTAACACAAGCTGATTGGTCTTTGCTGATTCAGTAGCCAATGAGATTGCTTGCTCAACATTTAAATAGTCTTGTGAAACCCTCCACCTCCCCCAGCTCCACCTGCTAAGATTTGCTATGGGATTTATGAAAGTCTATTCATGCAGCAGAAATGTATCTTACGGTGTACCTAATGGCAGTAGCAAGTCTATACGTTCTCTGTGGCAGATATATCATGCCTTTATTCGATCAAAAAGACTGTAAAATGTCATTATTGTGAAATTTGACCATTTTTAAATAACACTTTTCTAATTTGAATCTATTTTAAAGTGTAATTTTTTGTAAAATTTTCTATTTTAAAATGTATTATTTATTATTATATTGTAATTTCTGTATTATTTATACTAAATTTTCAGCAGCCTGTATTCAGTGTCACATGATCCTTCAGAAATCATTCCGATATGCTGATTTGGTGGTCAAAAAACATTTTCTTATCAATGTTAAACACAGTTATTGGTTCTTTTCAGACACCCCCATGCCATTCAGGATCTTCATGTCTGTCTTTCTTCACTCGAAAAGAAATGAAGGTTTTTGAGGAAAACTTTCCAGGGTTTTTCTCCATATAGTGGACTTCAATGGGGTTCAACGGGTCCAAATGTCAGTTTCAGTGCAGCTTCAAAGACTCTACATGATCCAGACGAGGAATAAGAGTCTGATCTAGAGAAACGTTTGGCCATTATCTGACATTAGCCACAAATGCTTGTCTTGCGGTGCTCTGCGATTCGCCAAGCATTGCATAAACACGTTGGAAAGGTCACGTTGAAATACTGCGGTAGGGCGAAAAACTTCATCTCATTTTCTCCTCCAACTTTACAATCATCCGAAATCTTTGTTTTACCTTATTTTTTCTAAAGGCCGTTTGACTCAGTCTTTGCACATTCACTTTGTAAACACTGGATTGGTCACGCATGACCTTTCCAACGTGATTACGTAATGCGTGGAGCATCCCAGAGCAGTGCAAGATGAGCATTTGTGATGAAAATATGTTTTATTTTTTTAAAGTTTTTTAGAAAATGAGCGATTGGTTTCTCTAGATCAGACTCTTATTCCTCGTCTGGGATCATGTAGAGTCTTTGAAGCTGCACTGAAACTGACATTTGCACCCGTTGAACCCCATTGAAGTCCACTATATGGAGAAAAACCCTGGAATGATTTCCTCAAAAACCTTCATTTCTTTTTGACTGACGAAAGAAAGACATAATCATCTTGGATGGCATGGAGGAGAGTAAATGATCAAGAAATTGCATGAATATATGATGAATATAAAGTTAAAAAGAACATTTATTTAAAATCTTTTTTTTTTTTTTTCAGTCTTTACTGTCACTTTTGACCAATTTAATGAGTCCCAGACTGACAGCTGCTGCTGCCGCACGAACTAAGCTATGTAAATGTGCCTGTATATGCCGTAAGTGCCTCCGGGCCTCCGTACGCATGTCTTTCTTTGGTAAAGGCCACCCTTAACCCTCATTAACAGAGCAAGACTTCAACAAAGCCCAGCACAAAAGCTACTGGCCTGCTGTTTTTCTATTCAAATCCTTCTCTTTGAGGTTTGGGAGGTGTTTTCCTCCCCTCTCCGTGGATTTCACCCCCTTCCTTCTGGAGAGCCCCTGATCGAACAAACGCAGGAGTGAGCAGCACTTTGAGGCTGATTGACCCAGTCCTCTTAGAGTATTGACCGCCCTTACTCGCAGACTGCACACCCGCTTCCGCTCTGCCTCACGCTAATTACTAATATCAGAGTGGGATAATATTGTTATTATTGCACACTCCATTTTATGGTGCTTCGGAACAAATTGGATTTGTAGAAATTGTTGGCACGGTTTAGCACTGATTAGAAGGGAGTGTGTTTTGTTTACCGTGTGGATTTGTTGGTCTAACTGGAGCGTGGCCTGATGGTTTAAGTCTTATCTCATCTGTCCCTTCCAAGAGGCCACGGCTAAACAGTCAAAGGCTTAATGCAACATCAAAGCTTCTGCATGAACCCTGCTGATAGAAAGACAGATGGAGAGGAAGACGAGGAAGAGCGGATGAAGGACGACGACGTTGTTACTGTGAGAGCGAGCGAAATGTTTCTGGTTCATATAGTAGTGGGCTGCATTGTTGTCATGACCATTATGTTGAGTTTATTTCAGCGACGGATGTTTAGTATTTTTGCAATTGTGGAAATGGACACAATGCGGTAAAACTTCAAAGGTTTTCTGATTGGACATGGTGGTATGAGACTTGACTTGGTTGTACAATCAAACAGTGAGTCAAGACATTATTTCTACCTATTCTATATCTAGAAACCTCTAAACCTCTGGTAAACTTGGGTGTGCAGTTTTGTAGAGGCCAGCATTAGATGGCCAATTTGAAACGCATAAGATCCTCTTCAAAGCCACGCCTCCTCCAAAACACATGAACGCACACAGCCAGAGCGGAGTCTGCAATGCGTCACGAGAGACCACGTTAAATTACCTCATGCCTCAAAGCACATAATAATGCATTAATAATAAATGTAAATAACGTAACGAGCTCCGACATGTACCACCAGACTTTTGCAGATTCATTTTGGGGTGTATATTTATATATATATATATATATATATACAGTGGTGTGAAAAAGTGTTTGCCCCCTTCCTGATTTCTTTTTTTTTTTGCATGTTTGTCACACTTAAATGTTTCAGAACACCAAACAAATTTAAATATTAGTCAAAGATAACACAAGTAAACACATAATGCCGTTTTTAAATGAAGGTTGTTGTTGTTGTTGTTGTTGTTGTTGTTATTATTAAGGGAAAACAAAATTCAAACCTACATGGCCCTGTGTGAGAAAGTGTTTGCCCCACCTGTTAAAACACAACTGTGGTTTATCACACCGGAGTTCAATTTCTCCAACCACACCCAGGCCTGATCACTGCCACACCTGTTCTTAGTCAAGAAATCACTTAAATAGGACCTGTCTGACAAAGTGAACTAGACCGAAAGATCTTCAAAAGCGAGACGACATGCCGAGATCCAAAGAAATTCAGGAACAAATAAAGCAATTGAGATCTGTTAGTCTGGAAAAGGTTAGAAAGCCGTTTCTAAAGCGTTCAGCGAACCACAGTGAGAGCCATTATACAGTCCCTTCAGAAAAACGCGGATTTTTTTGGTGATTGTTGCGGGCAAAAATCCTTGATTATGCGGCACGTTTTCTTAAAAAATGCGATGGAATGTGCGGGATATTTTTGCAATTTTATGCGATAAAATTGCGGGAACTTGCAAGCGCTGCGGTTTGATGCAAAAAAAAGGAGAATGATTTGCGTGCCTCATCACGGTTTCACTGCGGGGTTTGACGACGATGTTCAAGTCGTGTAATTACGTCACTTCATAAGGTTCCCATGGCAATAGGGGGAAATAATGGCGCTTTTTATATATGTGACTTTTTTGCAACGAAAATACAGAGATTATGAAATCATGCAAGCCCCGCATATTTTGCTTGCTGAAATCGGCAATTTATGCGCTGAAAGTGCGGCGTATTTGGCTGATTATGCATGAAATCAAGCGATCGCATGATCGCGTTTTTCTGGAGGGACTGATTATCCACAAATGGAGAAAACATGGAACGGTGGTGAACCTTCTCAGGAGTGGCCGGCCAACCAAAATTACCCCAAGAGCGCAGCGATGACTTATCCGGGGACAACAACATCCAAAGAACTGCAGGCCCCCAGTGAAGGTCAGTGTTTATGACTCTATACTGGGCAAAAATGGCCGGCATGGCAGAGTTCCGAGACAAAAACCACTGCTGAGCAAAAAGAACCTTAAGGCTCATCTCATTTTTGCCAGAAAACATCTTGACGATCCCTAAGACTTTTGGGAAAATACTAAAATGGACTGACGAGACAAAAGTTTAACTTTTTGGAAGGTGTGTGTCCCGTTACATCTGCCGTAAAAGTAAAAAAAAGAACATCATACCAACAGTAAAATATGGTGATGGTAGTGTGATGGTCTGGGGGTGTAGACCTGCAAGTGACCTCAAGCTGAAGCAGACTTGGGTTCTGCAGCAGGACAATGATCTAAAACACACCAGCTAGTCCACCTCTGAATGGCTGAAGACTTTGGAGTGGCCTAGTCAAAGTCCTGAATCCTATTGAGATGCTGTGGCACGATCTTAAAAAGGCATTTCATGCTTTCAAACCCTCCAGTGCGGCTGAATGTCAACAAGTGGGCCAAAATCCCTCCACAACGCAAGTTATCGCAAACGCTTGATTGCAGTTGTTGCTGCAAAGGGTGGAACAACCGGTTATTAAGTTTAGGGGGCAAACACTTTCTCACACAGGGCCATGTAGGTTTGGATTTTTTTTCTCGTAATAATAACCTTCATTTATAAATCGCATTATCTTTGACTAATATTTAAATTTCTGAAACATTTAAGTGTGACAAACATGCAAAAAAAAAAGAAAACAAAGGGGGCAAACACTGTCACACCACTGTATCTGTGTGTGTGTGTGTGTATGTATGTGTACGCACAAATCTTCCCCAAGCGTCTTGCACTCGAATGTTTAAATTGCAAGGGATGCAAGTTGTGTACATGAGTCTAGTTTAAACACAGATGGCATGTGTGCTGCACAGGTGTCACCTGCACACGATCCACACCCGTAAACGACTGCTCATATGGCTGAATGTGAGGATGCGGATCCATCGGCACAAACGTACAGTAGCCATAACTGTAACACTCACATCAATTCAAGATGTTAGGAAAATATGTCTATCTCATGACGTTTTTAGAGTCATTACATGTAAGATTTTCAAAACCATATGAAACTAACACGTTTTTTTTAGAACTTGGCACATGCATTTAAGATTTTCAATAGATCTCGGACACTGAGATCCAATTGCATTTTGGGGGTCCTGGTCCATCACACCAAACTTCAGTGTCTAGGTATCGCACGCAAAAAGGCGATTAAGAAATTGTATCTTCATACTGCATACCGTTTGTGTTCTCCTCTTCTTCATTACGTGTAAGAAAAAAGCTTTTTTTTTTTTTTCCTGCGTCCTTTTACTGATTGTATGTTTTTAAATAATATGTGTATAGTAAAATATTAATGAGACTCTGCATTAAACTTTAACCAGATTCTGAGGCAGATTAAACTAGACGATTAAATTTCTCTGACTGTGAAATAAAAGGGAATCCAATTGCAGTCGTACGCCTTTTTTTTTTCCCCTTGCACAGTGCTGTCTGTCAATATCAATGAAGCCCGTGTGAGTCATTTGAGGAGCCGGGGAGAGAAAAAAAAAAAAAAGCAGGTGAAATTATTGCTGAACATCAACTGTAAGTTCCCAGAGCAAAACAAGACGAAGGTTTTGCGCATTTCAAATACGAGTCATTAAAATAGAGTGGCACTCTGATTGAATAAACCAGATTGTGTGTCCTGGGCAGTGAATGTATTTGGTTTTTCCTTTTATTTAGCTCTAATTTGTGCTCTTTCATATCGAATTGACTCTGCTCTTCCATGCCGCGGTAGATGGAGCAGACAGGGAAGCTGTAATGAGATGTGCCCACTCAAGGCCCTGAGAGACCAACCCAGTTACAGGGTACAGCTGCTTTACTTGCCTCATTTGTGTGTTTCTGAAGAGGCTAGCAAAGTAAAGTCACAACTGACAGATGCCTCCCCAGCATCCACGATTTTCCTGCCTCGACGTGAGTCAGACGAAACAAGCATCATCTTAAAATAATAACCTGCTGTTTTGCATGCAATTGATGTCGTGTTTTCCCCCTCTTCAAGTAGCCCTCCTACCAGAGCTGTTGGCTTTCATCTCAAAACGTTTCAATTGCGTCGTCTGGACAGCAGAAGCGTCGCCATCAGCGTCGAAACCGATCGCAAATTCCCCATAGTCCAATTTATTGTTGCTCTGTGGAGGTGTTTGAAGTTCATATGGAGTGGCCAACTCGGTTTGGCCGGAGAAACGTTTTCGTTTGAACTTGAAGGGGGACGATGGGAACTTTTAACTGCGATTGAGCTTAAACTCCAAATCGTTCCTT
>CM074311.1:8677707-8775207 GCA_037194245.1 Opsariichthys bidens | reverse complement strand
CTTAATAATAAATGTTAATTTCCAGCATACTTTGGGTTATTTTTAAGCAAGCAATGTAGTCATTTTTATACAGTAGTTGAGTAGAAAAAAAACCTACCCAGCAGGTTTGGCAAAAAAAAATTATTTTTATTTTTTTTCTGAATCCAGTTTAAATGCCAGCGAACTGATGAATCATTTTACAAGTGCGTATACACGGTTAATTGTGAATAGCAGTCATTGTAATCAGACTCCGCAGGAAGTTTAGCATCAAGAATTTGACGTAGAAACACATTTCGACAGATGTGCTGCTAGATCGGGACCAAAAAGACCCTTTGTTAGGAACAATTGATGGTACAAAGGCCAGTCGATTAGGCTGCGAGTTCACCAGTGCAGTAGTTAAAGAGCACAAAGCAACATTGATCCGCAGATCCGTAATGAAATTATCTGCAGCGCTTTGGAGAAAGCCCAGCAGAAGTCTTGGAAACAGAACGTTTGTCTAGACCAGCGATGCAGGGAAAGCCACGGCCGAAAATGAATCTCGGTCTGAAAGCGTGGCTCCGCTCCACTGACGCTCACAATCACATTTGTCTCCTTGGCCTGCTGAAGATGATCTAGTAGCTTCCTTCCTGCCTCGCAATGGGCGGATGTCTTGTCCAGACATAGGACAGCACGGATTAGGATGATGTGTTTGTAAAGACAAAAAGCAGAAGGGAAGAGAGGGATTCAGGCTAGAGAACGGCTCTGAATGCAGGTCATATTTTTAATAATGTTCAAGGTGAAACGAAACTGAAAGTTTGTCAACAGCGAATTTGACATGTTGCTGGAATTTGACCTGTATCGAATCTTCTGAAATTCATACTTTTTATTATAGCTTGTCCTAGTTCATTGATCCTTTGCACAAACAAATCTATCATTTACTGCAGTCTTTTTTTTGTTTTTGTTTTGGAAAACAATTCAGTTCTCAGTACCGATTTCAATACCATAGCAAAAACTTGGAACACACTCCTTTTAAACTATTTTCAAATTTATATATATACATGTATATGTATATATTTGTGTATGTATATATGTGTGTGTGTCTATATATGTGTATATATATGTGTCTATATATGTATATATATGTGTGTGTCTATATATGTGTGAATATATATATATATATATATATATATATATATATATATATGTGTGTGTGTGTATATATGTGTCTATATATATGTGTCTATATATGTATATATATGTGTGTGTCTATATATGTGTATATATATGTGTGAATATATATATATATATATGTGTGTGTGTGTATATATGTGTCTATATATATGTGTCTATATATGTATATATGTGTATATATATATATATATATGTGTGTGTGTATATATGTGTCTATATATATGTGTCTATATATGTGTCTATATATGTGTGTGTCTATATATGTGTGAATATATATATATATATATATGTGTGTGTGTGTATATATGTGTCTATATATATGTGTCTATATATGTGTGTGTCTATATATGTGTGTATATATATATATATATATATATGTGTGTGTGTATATATGTGTCTATATATATGTGTCTATATATGTATATATATGTGTGTGTCTATATATGTGTATATATATATATATATATATATGTGTGTGTGTATATATGTGTCTATATATGTATATATGTGTATATATATATATATATATGTGTGTGTATATATGTGTATATATATATATATATGTGTGTGTGTATATATGTGTCTATATATATGTGTCTATATATGTATATATGTGTATATATATATATATATATATATAGATAGATAGATAGATAGATAGATAGATAGATAGATAGATAGATAGATAATGTATATGTGTGTGTGTGTGTATATATGTATATGTGTATATATGTGTGTGTGTATATGAAATAAATCAAATATAATAGTTATTAGCATTAATGATTCAATTTAGAAATAACACATTGAAAACATCATGTAGCTTTCAGATATTTTAATTAAAAAAATGAAGCAAAAACATTTATTCAAGATTCCTGTTTTTAAAGATTTACTCTTTATATATATACACCAAATTTCCATCAAATTGACTTGAATAATTGTAAAAGTTTCATGACATGAAAAAATAACAATGTCCCCTTCACTGTTGCACATCATTTACAGACAAATCTTTATGAAATTGGTTTATGTAAAGATAAAATGAAAATGTCATGTCATGACCCCTTTAAATATTTATATAAAAAAGCAAAAGAAATTTAATTTTAAAGACGGAATTCAAATGTATAAATATACTCTGACATACAGTACAGTGGAAAAGCTTTGAACTCCATGCTGTGTCTGTCGGTCCTCTGAACAGTGTGGAAAATGGGAGAATCGTCAGGAAAAAGTTTTTCCAGTTTGCATAAAATGTCTAGATGTGTCTCTGACAAAAAAGTCAAAGCATTGCTAATTGAATTTCCAGTATTATAAAAATCCAGCGCTATAACGATCGCCCACCGCATCAGGTATATTATATGATAAATGTGAAAATTATGGTCATTTTCCCATTATTATTGCATAATAATTATTAATGCATATGAGGAAAAAGTGGAACCGATTTTTTTTTTTTTTTTCTGAGCTACAGTATCATGTGAGATACTGTACATGGAGTTTTTGTGCTTCAGCTTGGTGTTAAAC
This sequence comes from Opsariichthys bidens, assembly GCA_037194245.1. Classification (NCBI taxonomy): domain Eukaryota; kingdom Metazoa; phylum Chordata; class Actinopteri; order Cypriniformes; family Xenocyprididae; genus Opsariichthys; species Opsariichthys bidens. The sequence goes on along the minus strand of CM074311.1, from coordinate 8,772,546 downwards.
CTGTGTGCACACATTTCTTCCCCTCACATGTCTTTATGTTGCAGCAAAGACGTATGTAACAGATTTGTACATTATAGGTCGGAAGACAGGGTCTGATCACACATCAGTCACACAGACCGACGTGTACCGGAGTAAATGACATCTCTCCGCGTCTGTAGATCTGTGTTGAGCTGTGATTGAGTTTAGGCTGTGGTCTGAGGCCCGAGGCAGAGAAGCTGCCGGAAACGTAGATGGAGTCATTGGAGTGGCAGGAGTGCACTGAGGTTCTCAAACATGATTATGGGTTGGCATCTCTGGGTTGTTTCACTCTAATCAATTTGATCATTAATGCAGCGCCGAAGAGTTTCTCATCATGGAGAATGTTATTTATTTTCCCTGGTTGCCAGGTCCTTGAAAAATAAGTGTGGAGGTGAAGGTTGCATGAATGCGGTTGGTGTTCTGGTTGAGAAAACGGGCAATTTGTGTCCCTTTATTAAGGAAGGAACATGCCGTACTTCAGAAATGTCCACCTGATTGCGTCTGTGCAATTTCTAAGTCACAAATTGCTCTCTCGGTCACCCAACTGATGTTTTCATTGCGTTCTAACAGAATGAGTGAGTCCAAATATGATTTATAAAAAAGCAAAAATGGTTTTCGACTTTAAAGTGAAAAGTACTCGACTTGTCTTTTTGTTTTAAATGTCAAAACCTAAAAAAAAATGACTGTAAAATCATTTATTTAATTTATAAATACATTTGAATTACATCAATTAAATTGTAGGTCTTTTTAATGTATAGTTTAAAAAAAGAAGTGCTATAATTAGTAGAAACGTCTCTTTTGTAAGGTTTTAAACGTGTTTTTATACCAGATTTCATTTAATGACTCAAAGATGTCATGTACAAAATAAATAACTTGTTTTTATTGCAGACCGTAGTCTAAACTCAAACACATCTTAAAGGCATAATATGTACAATTTTTTTTTTATTAAAATTTCCAAAAACTACTAGAAAAATGTTATGTTTTGTTGACTTGTGTACTTGCGTTATCCCAAATGTTTACAAGAATATTTAGAGATTTTATTTTGAAAAAGATTTAATTTTACTTATTAGATTTAATCTGATTACGTAACTCGAGCGTTACCTCAACACTGCCCACGTCTCATTAACGGACCACATTTTGGACCATTTTTTCTGTCGTTAAACTAGCAAAAGTGGATTCCGACACGCCCTAAGTGGACCTGCGCCATCGTTCAAATAGGGCCCCGTATCGAGTTATTTTTCGCTGCTTATTGCACTGAAACAGTCAGATACACACAGCATTTTGACATTGTTTTGTGAGTAAACACAGTCAGTTACGTTGTTGTAAGCGAATGTAAACGGTCGAGGAAGAGAACGCATGTGTAACAGTATAATGGATCCGTGTGCCAGGTCTTAAAGTGACAGCAGCCTAATATACCCGCTGCAATTATTAATTATGAGAGAATATTATCTATATGCATTATCTATTAGTTCCGTATTTAAAATACAAAATTTGAGTGACTGTATTTCATTTGAAATGGGTGGTAATCAGATTACAGTTCCATCTGAAAAGTGTTTTAGATTAACAAAGTGATTACTTTGAGTTTTAATGTCATTTAAACAGCGATTGCTGATTCTCGGACTCTGACCGTCTGAAAAAGACGAGTTCAGTTTCATGTTTTCCACTGTTTTCATGTTTTGTGAGTCGTTTTATCATTCACTCGTCACTGTGACTTTTTTTTCCCTCATAATTGTGAGTTTGTGTTTCACAATTCTGACTTCTTTTTCTCAGAATTGGGAGATTTAAACTCACAATTGCAAGTTATAAAGTCAGAACTGGGAGATATAAACTTGCAATACTGACTTTTTTTCTTGCAATTGTGAATTTAGTATGTGAGTTTATATCTCATAATTCTGACTTTTCTCAATATTGTCAGTTTATATCTCATAATTCTGACTTTTCTCAATATTGTGAGTTTATATCTCATAATTCTGACTTTTCTCAATATTGTGAGTTTATATCTCATAATTCTGACTTTTCTCAATATTGTCAGTTTATATCTCATAATTCTGACTTTTCTCAATATTATGAGTTTATATCTCATAATTCTGACTTTTCTCAATATTGTGAGTTTATATCTCATAATTCTGACTTTTCTCAATATTGTGAGTTTATATCTCATAATTCTGACTTTTCTCAATATTGTGAGTTTATATCTCATAATTCTGACTTTTCTCAATATTGAAAGTTTATATCTCATAATTCTGACTTTTCTCAATATTGTCAGTTTATATCTCATAATTCTGACTTTTCTCAATATTGTCAGTTTATATCTCATAATTCTGACTTTTCTCAATATTGTCAGTTTATATCTCATAATTCTGACTTTATAACTCACAATTGCAACTTTATATCACACAATTCTGAGGGAAAAAGTCAGAATTGTGAGATAAAAACTCCTTTTTTGTGTTTGTTTCACACTTATTAGTATTCCAAAGTATTCTAAAGTATTTAGATGAAGTGACTAAACTTGAGTAATGTAACGAAATACGAATGACTTTTTAGAGCATGTATTTTGTAATCTGTAGTGAAATACATTTTAAAAGTAACTGACAGTTAATGCAGTTTTCCCCATGGTATCGATGTCAAAATTGTGGCCGGTGAAAATGCTGAATGGTTAGTAAGTTTGGAAAACCACAAGCCACAGTGGCTCATGAGCCAAAAAAAGTTACTGTATGATTGAATTTTTAATATTTAGTTTGAAGCTGGTCATATCCTTTACAAACTGCAGCAGGTTTACTCTTGTGTTTGTCGTCTTCCTCTAGATAAGCCAGAGAACTACGACGTCTGGTACGAGAGCAAGTTCGAGGAGTGCGACAAGGAGGCCTGTCTTTCCTTCTCTAAAGACATGTTGTGCTCACGGGTCACAGTGGACCACAACTATTACGCCATCTGTCAAAACCTGCTCTCGCGATACGCTACGTGGCGGGGCAGCTCCGGCGGACTCCTTCACGACCCCCCGCCACACATAGCCAAAGACGGCCAGCTCGAAGCCCTGCTGGACGAGTGCGCCAACCCCAAAAAGCGGTACGGCCGCTTCCAGGCAGCTAAAGAACTGCGCGATTACTTAACCCAGCTGAGCGGTGCCGCCAGGTAATGACCGTCCGCGCCTGTCCACGCTCGACGTTCACTCGTCAAAGTCCGATGATGTCTTCAGGGTTCGACCTACGTAACTCTATCTCAGACCGATCGTCCATCACTACAATCTGTGTACATTTTGTTTCTCTTACATTAATCTTTAAATTATTGAAATGTTTGCTTTTATTCAATGGTTTAATTTGCAATAAAGGCAGCGGTGACACTGGGAACGGCAGCTTGGGAAGCATCAACTCTGTCCAAAACTTTAGTCTTCTGCCTAATTGATTCACTTACATTCCAGGAAGAACGAGTTTGGCACAAAGGATGTGGATGTGGAAATCTGTGCATAATTAGAGCAGATTGGAGGGGAAATGAGATGGAATTGCTTTGCATATACCAAAGAGTCTGGTTCCACGTAACTCAAACCTCCGAACGACGAGGGCAGAAAACGTCGTCAGATTTAGGATTCACGAATGTGGTTAGACGCGTTACGAAAGATTTGCGTTTGTGTTAATCACGAAAAGTCCTGAGAGGGCCACGATGAATCCAAATGACGTGGCACTATTAAATCAGAGCGGTCCTGGTCTCTAATTGGCCGTTAACTATAAATAATGTACGTGTGGACGCGCATCTGGAACCTTCTATCTTTAAAATCCATCTTAACATTTCAATTTCACAGCTCTGCAATTGAATTAATCAAAATTTAATTAAACGTCTCTAACACTCAAGATCATTTAACTTTGCTGGGTTTTTTTTTTTTTTTTATCCCCCTCTCTGGTTTGATTTTGCACTTGGTGGACCAATGAATTAGATCAGTATGCTAATGAGTACGCGTTCGATAATGAAGTACGCCGGCGCTTGACTGACAGCATCACTCCGTTGAGCCGGGATTTTGAAAGCTAGCTAATCGCTTTCAACTCGATGCTTCTGCCAGAGCGAATGAATGAAATGAATTAAGATTTTAATCTCTTTATTTCCATGTTTGAGTTCTGGCCGGTCAGGCCCTGAAAAGTCAAAGCAATAAGTGTCGATCGGCAATTGTCACTGAAGATCCCTCTGCTCGTCCGATCCGAACTGGTGATCCTCTCGTTGGATGTCGGCACGTGAGAGATTTTTTGCGTGCATAAGTAACTGTCCGCTTTTGTACTGTACTTCTATTTGAGTTGAGTATTATATCAGCTGTGTCTGATTTTACTGTGCCTTTCATTCAGAAGTTGTATTTACAACTTTTTAGTCTGTTTAAATATTAAATAAATGAGTATATATATCTCTCCATCTCTCTCTCTCTATATATATATACGTCCAGTGTCTGTTGTATTTTTGATGTTAAAGCACTTCAAATCGCATTGAATTAGATTCGAATTTGTAGAGAAGAGATTAAAGGGTCAGTTCAGCCCAAAACTCTACACCCGTAAGATCTTCGTTCATCTTCAGAACACAAATGAAGAGATTTCTGATGATATCCGACGGTTCAGTGAGTCTCTTTTGACAGCAAGACAGATGAAGATACTAAAACATATTTAAAACAGGTCATGTGGTTCAACTTTAATGTTATAAAGTGACGAGAATACTTTTTGTGCGCCAAAAAAACCCCCAAAAAAGTGATGGACGATTTCAAAACACTGAAGCTTTACGAATCTTTTGTGTCGAATCAGTGATTCGGAGCGCCAAAGTCATGTGATTTCAGTCAACGAGGCTTCGTTACGTCAGAAGTGATTCGTGATTTCAACAGTTCACGTGATTTTGACAGTTTGATACACGAACCGAATCACTGATTCAAATCAAAAGATTCGTAAAGCTTCATGAATCAGTGTTTTGAAATCGCCCATCACTAGATATTACCGAAAAGTCGTTATTTTGGGGTTTTTTGGCGCACAAAAAGTATTCTCGTCACTTTATAACATTAAGGTTGAACCACTGTAGTCACATGACCTGATTTAAATATGTTTTAGTATCTTCATCTGTCTTGGAGTCAATAGAGACTCACTGAACCGTCGGATTTCATCAAAAATATCTTCATTTGTGTCCTGAAGATGAACGAAGGTCTTACGGGTGAATTAATGACACAATTTTCATTTTTGGATGAACTAACCCTTTAAGTTTAGGCATTCGGACATTCTTGATTACAGTTGTTTAACGGTTACGGATCTAAACCGAGGGGTTCCTGCATTTTCCTGGACTTAAGGGAGATTAAAAAGGAACAGATGTGTCTTTAATTTGGGTATAAATTTGTTGCTCACTTTCAAAATGTAGTGAGCTGTCTGTAACATCATAAACCAAATGAAACTTGGAAGAATGAGAGTAACCAGACAGTTGAAGGTATAGCCATTGTAGGGAAAAAATAAATAAATATATATTTTATACACACACACACACACACACACACACCATGGAAGTAAATGGCTACTGTCTGGTTACCAACATTCTTCAAAATATCTTCTTTTTAGTTCAACATAAGAGTGAGCAAATGATGACAATATAATAACTATCTTCCAGCAGACGGCCGAACGCATCGATTTACGGTGGAAGCGTGACCTCTGACCTGATCTATGACGTAATGATGAACGCTGAAGCGCAGATCACGAACTCCGGTCACGAATTAGACGTCTGAAATGGTCATTTTTTTAAAGAGTAATATTGGAGGACGTCGATATAAGAAAAGAGGAGCTTCTCTTTTCTTCTTTTTGGAAACTAGTCATTTAAAGTTTTAAATATGGTTATTGTTACTTACAAAAACCCATCGCCTCAATTCAGAAGGCATTTATTAACCCCCTGTAGCCGTATAGATTATTTTTATAATGGATGGATGCATTTTTTTTGGCCTTCAAAATCTGGCCCCCATTATAAAGCTTGGAAGAGTCGGGAAATTTTAAAGGTCATCATATACACCCAGGATAGCTTGAGGGTGAATAAATCACGGGATAGTTTTCATTATTTTTGCGTGGACTAACCCTTTAAGGGCCCTTATATAGCAACGTCAAGCGAAATTGAAGAACAAACTCAGACCAAAAAGGAATTTGAGTTTGTTTCAGGAGCTCGAAACGGCTTGCTAAAGCGAACTCTCTGGAAAGTTAACTTCACATACACATTTTCAAACGACCGCCGGATCCGAGGCGATAATGTAATCGGTGCTGAGCTCTGCCTTCACTGAGGTGGAAATAAGGTGCGTTCACACCACGTCTTGATTACCGTAATTACAAGATTCCGACTTCTGCGTTCCCGTCCTTGCAGAACTTGTAAACTCTGAACTGTAGCACCTGACAGCTGCAGATTCTCACTGCTGTCGATAGTGTAGCCACAGAAATGCGTAATTCCGAGTCCAAGGATGCGAACCGCTCCCGGTAGAGCGTCACATGTTGTCATCTCGTAACTACGCAGCAATATTTGAAGGCAAGCCAACCGAAACAGTACACCGGGAAGGAGACAAGGCCTTTTTTTAACGGATTTCAATGGAAGACAAGCTTCACTATGCTGAATTTTAGTGAGGAAGTAGCTTCTCATTTAATGAATGGACATCTTTGACATGTTTGCGCTTAAATAATACTTTTGGGTTGATCTTTCGAGTTTCCATATTTTTTTTAAGGACAATTGCACGACATGATTTTGTTGACGGCACTTCAGACGTCAAGGCTGTAATGTGATTGGTTATCGAGGAACACGTGACCCAAGTTAGCCATTGCGCTTTCTCCAATGGTCGAGCCACGGACCCTCGTATCTCCCAACAAGACTTTGAATGTTCTCTGGTGCGTTTCTTCTATACCGTCCATTGTAAGATTTTTGGATGAACGAATTGCTTTGGAAAGTGATTCACTGATTCAAAGTGCTCGAATCGTCACACTCCGGTGACAATGTTGTCAACGCTGGAACCTAAAATGCCGCCCATCACACCAAATGTGTTGACTTGCACTTTGTCTATGTCTTCAAATGCTGACTCGAGACATATTTTAAGATTTGGAATGGAAAAAGTGAAATAAAATTGGCAACGCTTTGGGATGGGGAACACGTATTGACTTTTGCTTCAATAAATGTACTGCTTATTAATAGTTAAGTTTAAGGATTAAAGGATGCAGAATATGTGCTTTATAATCCGCGAATGTGAAAGTTAATAAGCAACTAGTTAAAAGTGAGAATTCTTCCTCGTACTAAAATGCATTTATTCGAGGAAATTCCTTATTTAAGATCTGAGGCAAATTATTCTATGCCACTTGCATTAAGCAAAATGTCACACAAAATGATATTCAAACCCAAATTAATGCCTTTTAGTACTAAAACACATAAGTAGGCTACTTGAGTTAGCTGTCAGCTGCAATGTTGTAGAAATAGAAATCACGCTAAAAATAGAACCGGTGTCTCAGGTGATTGTTTCACTGCTAGGACACAGCTATGGTTTTATGCATTCCTACAGGATGAGTGAAATTCTGTTTAAAATAACTCGGAATTAAAGGACGACAGCTGGGTTCACACTGTACGATTTTTTTTGGACACACTTTGAGAGTCCTAAAATATTGCTCTGATCCGCTCCTCAAATTCATCTGAACGATCCACATCCATAATTAGACACGATATAGAGTGGTTACCAACCAATTGAAATCACTAACAACTAAATTCATCTGTAGAGGAGGAACAGAAGCTGCAATTGAGCCTTCACCGACAGTTTGATTGACAGGCGATCTGACCAATCATAACCCAGAATCTGCCATTTTGTCGGTCAAAGCAGTCAGGGGAGTTAGTAGATTAACGTCGGTGAACTTGAAACATGTCTTGAAACAACATTCCTTCTGATGTTCATTCATGTTTATTTGATGCTATAAATGAACTAGTATGAAGAGATGATGGAGGAGCGACAGCGATCCGTCACCATACACTAAACACACACTAGACGCTATTTATCGATTCAACTTCTTTAAAAAATTACAATATTTTAAATATTTTTACTGTTTCATTCGTTGTCAGTGTATTTTTCACTACGTGAGAACATGATGTGTGGCAACGTTTGCTCATATTTGCTTATTGTATGAGATATTGCTTAATTACATCATATGCTATAATATAAATATCAAAGTCGTAAGTACTTTTTTGCAATCATATCTTGGGCTTTTCTATTAATTTTGCTGACATTTTTGACACAGTCTCTTGTTGATTTCTGACCCGGCACAAAAGGAAATGAAATTAGAAATAAGTTGTTGATTGCATTTGAAGTTTTACATCCAATCAAATTAATGATACTAACAAAGACATCAGACAGTGCGACGGCAATTTAGCGATATCCCCGCAGTCTTGACCCGTTTTGACCTTCAAAAAAATGGATTTGAGTATTACAACACTAGATCCTGGGCCAAAATCTGAAACGCTAGTTTCGCCGAGAGCCAGTTAATGTTCATTGTGATCATATTCGACCTCCGACGAAATCCTGCTAGAGTTTTAAGTCACACACAGTAAAAACCCCAGAGTTAAATCAACTCTGCTCAGATAACATTTGGTCCCTCTCTAAATAGTGTTAAAGTCACACTGAAGCAGAGTTAAAGTTAATGAGATAATTAAGCAATTAATTAAGCGACGATTGAACATTATTGATGAACACCTGCTGTTAACAAGCAGAATCACTAAAGAATAGAGAAACACAAGAACTACAACTGATGAAATCAACTGAAGATAAAAGACATTCAATCTCTGAAGAGTGTGACTTTAACACTATTTAGAGAGGGACCAAATGTGATCTGAGCAGAGTTGATTTAACTCTGGGGTTTTTACCGTGCAGTTAGCAGCTTCTCCAACGATAACCGTCAAATCAGAAACCAATCAGAGAGACAACAACAAATCTCTTTTTTTTCATTTTCTTTTCAAGAAAAGCCAAGCTCGAGATTGTTCTCATACGGCATCCACAATTTCCATCCCCCACGTAAATGCAGCTCACGGTCACCGAACGTGCCACGGATTGATGAAGGTTGAGTCTTTAACGCGTCTTGACGAGCGTACGGTCTGACATTAATGACGGTCGAGATCCTGCAGTGTGACACGGGTTACAGCAGGGATCATTTTCATCCAGTCTGACAAGCAATAGGACTGTTATAGATCTTACAGTGTGCGGCGCAGCTTAACATCATTAATTACATTAGACCATTTTTTTTGGCCTTAGCATTTGAGTTATTTATACGATATGAGCTTTTCCACTCCCAAGTTTACCAACCCAAATGTTCTGCTCTTCTGGCCAGCTGTTGGGGGATGAGAAACTCTGGCGCGGACTGAAACGAGTCCCCGCGCTGCAGCTAACAGAGTCTGACAGCTATTAAGATCGGCTTCATTACTGCAGCGGCTCCTCTGATAGCAATCAGCATTTCAGAAGTTGCGTGCATGTTCAAAGATGTTTCACTGGCTGAAAGAATTACTGGATCCCCTGAGCCTAAACACATTTCAGACTCGATGCATATAGGGGTGGAACTGTTAAGTGGCTAAATTATGTGTTTGTACATGTGTGAGACAACAGAGCGAGATGTGGACGTACTGTAACCGTCTGCCGTCTATAATTATGTCTCTCTGTTTTGACAAACACATTGTTGTCGGGATTCATCATAACACAGACACTCAAACGCAAATTGTCTTCTTAAAGTGCTTTGTGGAGCAGAATAATTCCAATAGTGAGCGCTTACAGGGGGAGCACTGCGGGAAACGAATCTGACTCCAGGGGCCCGCGCCATTCCTCATTTGTTGAAATAAACACGAGCCTGAGCCGAGTCGGGACCGAGTGTGTTTTTTATCGATAGAGCGCAGGAGGGGAGGAAGCTTAAAAACTCCCGTGAGTCGAATACAAGAGAGAATCGTTCAAAAAAAACTTCCTTAAAAATGATCTGTGGAACATGATCACTCAGATCTCACACTTACTGATCTCATTCAGGCACTTTGAGGAAGGATGCTGTCTTGAATTTAAACACTGCGTAGGAAGCTTTGCCGAAAAAGGGCTGGATAGTCTCTGATCTGGACGCTCATTTCTGATTAGCTGGCTTTAGATGCAACCTTTGATAGTCAGAGTTCACGGGCTTTTAGAAATCGTGTTTGCGAGGGGTGTGTTCAACTCCAAGTGTGTGGGATGAGAATATTTGTCTTTTGAAGCACTCTTTTTTTCAAGTTAAAGGAGGCGTGATTATGGATGTGGACAAGCAAACGAATGTGTTTTTATATCATTAAAATGATTGTAATGCTTCAACAATTATTTCTCAGTGAATACATTAGTAGGGATATTTTAAAGGATCAGAAAAGAAAGCTTCCTGATAATTTGCTCTCCTCCATGTCATTCAAGATGTTTAAGTCTTTCTTTCTTCAGTGGAAAAGAATTGAAGGTTTTTGAGGAAAACATTCCAGGGTTTTTCTCCATATAATGGACTTCACTGGGGTTCAACGGGTCCAAATGTCATTTTCAGAGTCTAATCTAGAGAAACCATTGGACATTATATATATTTACACTCACCTAAAGGATTATTAGGAACACCTGTTCAATTTCTCATTAATGCAATTATCTAATCAACCAATCACATGGCACTTGCTTCAATGCATTTAGGGGTGTGGTCCTGGTCAAGACAATCTCCTGAACTCCAAACTGACGGGCCGGTCTGAGGTTTTCACTATCTGCTCAGTCACTGGGATTTTCACGCACAACCATTTCTAGGGTTTATAAAGAATGGTGTGAAAAGGGAAAAACATCCAGTGTGCGGCAGTCCTGTGGGAGAAAATGCCTTGTTGATGCTAGAGGTCAGAGGAGTTTGGGCCGACTGATTCAAGCTGATAGAAGAACAACTTTGACTGAAATAACCACTCGTTACAACCGAGGTCTGCAGCAAAGCATTTGTGAAGCCACAACACGCAAAATATCAAATCAAAAAATGAACAAAAAATATCTGTTTTATATTTGTCCATTCAAGGTCGAAAATACACAAAAAGAACTTAATTCAGTACTTGTGCGCCACCTGAGAGGTGGCTTTCTGCGTGCGCGCAGAAAACCGATCTGAATTGAGCTGTCTTTCATGTCGTCGTGCTTTTTCACATTCATCCACATGTCTGTTGTCCTCTTTACATTTACATTCTTGAATATTTTACGAGACAAGCAGCAAATGAACGCAAACGTATGTCCCGCAGGGTAGATCAGCACATTCTGACTGGATCATGTCCCAAATCGCCCCTCCATAACATTTCCTCATTGGAAATGAAAATGTCAGTAGATTTTCATAATAGCTGGGTGATCGGGCTTTTTCCTCTTTGGCTCCTAAGTTGTGGAATTCCCTGCCCTCTGAGATTTAGGAATGCAGAATCCCTCAGTATTTTTTAAATCATCCCTCAAAACATATTATTTTAGGATAGCTTTTATGTGATTCATTTGATTACTTTTTATGTTATTATACTGGCTTTTTATTTTTGATTTCACTGTTATGTGTATCTTTTCATTTCGTTTCGTTATGTAAAGCGCCTTGAGATGCTACTTTTAAAGGTGCTGTATAAAATAAAGTTTATTATCATTATTATAATTATTCAAAACTGTTTTTTTTATTTAGTTATCGTCTCGTTTTCATCAGTGGAAACATGTCGTTGATGAAAAATTGTTCGTCAATACACCACTACAATGTGGTCCATTACTGGTTTTATCGACTGCTTCAAATGAACCGCCCCTAAATCGCTCATATTTCTGTCTAAGTAGGCTGTTCCTGGTCAAAATAATCCACAAAGTGGACCAGCCTTCACGCCAACAGTCAAAAGCTGTGTTGCCAGCCGTATGATTTGCACCGCTGTAAACGTTCCGCTTGTCATTTGATCTCACCCCAGCAATAACGGCAGGGCAACTCCAACCTCCCACCTCCGAATCACGTCTTTCTCGCTTATCGCTGGAAGTACTTTAAATAAGAAGCATGCTGGGAAGGTTCTAGGATATGTTATCTTAATCTGAACATAACTCCAGCTTTGCCTGTCAGAAAGCAGGGCTTGTGTTAAGGCCCAGATATCTCATTTAGACCAGAAAGTGAGAAACCTCCCTGGCTTCCATTACGGAGCCAGAACGGAAAGAAAAATGAACAGTGACAAAAGCAAATGTTCCCAGCTCACCGTTGCTCTGCTAACTTGATAAAAAGTCTATTTAGTGCTTGTCAGGCTGAGCCAGAGAAAGAGAGAAAGTGTCTGTGCGCTGGAGAGAAAGCGTCTGGGTGTATTTGTTGGGAAATAACTTTGGCCCAGCATATTTAGGAAAGGTTGTGATGTTTGTCAGGGCTGGTGAGGAGAATTTACTCTGAGGTTCTAGTCTGAATCCATCTGTGTGTGTGTGTGTGTGTGTTTTGGCAGGACTGAAGGTCTTGTGCTCCAACAGAGGGTGAGCAGTAGTTGATACCTCGCAAGTGGTAAAATGATTGCTTGTGTAAATGATCTTCCCCGTTGAAATGCTCGGGTCAAATAAAGCACGAAAGCTGTCTTTAATGGCCATTTTAAAGTGAAGCTGATGATGACATCCCAACTATTTCATATGTGGAGGTCAACTGACTGAATACAAACGCTAAAAGCATAAAATAAAAGCTCTGTACGCAGTGAAGCTGCTCACCTAAGCAACCTTTTTTTGGCACAATAGGCGACCAAACGGTAGATTCGAGTAGTGCCTGTCGATGCCGAATGTCAAAAGAGCGTTTTAAATCATCTGGCACAAGGTATGGCTTGACTTCCTCTTTCAATGTAATTCTAGCACACCTTTCCTCAAAAAGGCGCATGAGTTTTTTATTTGTATTTGGTGGAATCGGTGTCTGTAACAGAATCCGGAAAAGAATTTGAGCAAACTTACTCAAAGTATGAACAACACTAATTTCTCAGCCACATAAGAGCAATTTGCCAAAGAAAATCAAGAAAATTCTCGGATCAGATGGTGGTTCAAGTCCCGGCCTTTATTTGTGGCCTTCTTCCATTCAAGGTGTTTCCCTACCTTTTTCCTGAGACACTGGGATAAGCTCCAGCATCCCTGCGACCCGACATAGGACAAACGGTTTGACAAATGAATCAATAGTTGGACGAATGTATGTATGTACAGAATTAAACTGATACATTTTACTCAAAACTACATAATTTTGTTAGTATTATTTAAATAGAGGTTCTATATTTGGAAAAAAAACGTTTAATTTAGACTATCCTCATGAGGTAACAATGTAAAATTGCCAAACACAGTTTTTAAAAATGCGACAAATTCAAAAACATACATTTAAATTGAACGGCTGAGATCTGTAATGTATCAAACAATTCAAAAAGTAAAAGTTGTGTCTTCACTTTGCGTCAACTCAGTCTGGATTTTTTTAATAATTCTGAATAAATCAGGCATCTTTATCTCTGAGGAGCACTTGTTATTTCCTGCTCGTTGTGGATCTCACAGTAGGACACATAGTCCTGGAAGTTTTATACATATTTTTTATATTTTATACGGACAATCTTGAAGTCTCTGCGGTCAACATGTCACCTCAGTCATCCGGTGTAGTCGTTTCTGAAAATAGTTGAGGGATAAATCTTGGCATTTTGATATGTTTATTATGGCAGCAATAATTGAAGAAAGAAAACAAAACATCTCCACTGTACGATAGGCAGGTTTTTGTCAACTCCGTCAGGTTTTATGTCTTATGGTTGACAAGTGCTCTCAAAAAGTCTATAAAATGTGATTAAATGTTTTTTGTTGAATATGGGGAATTCGTTTAATGTTGTTTCATGTTTCTATTTACATATACTGTATATTTGGTCCCGCCTGGACCTTTGTCAACACCGTCAGTATGTCAAATCCGTCATTATTTATCAACACTGTCAGTATTTGTCAACACCATCAGTATCGTTGACACCATCAGTGTTGTCAACACCATTAGTATTAGTTAACACGTCATCATTTGTCAACACCGTCAGTATTTATCAACACCTCAGTATTTGTTTACACCATCATTGTCAACACCATCAGTATTTGTCAACAACGTCAGTATTTATCAACACCTCAGTATTTGTTAACACCATCAGTATTGTCAACACATTATCATTTGTCAACACCGTCAGTATTTGTCAACACCATCATTGTCAACACCATCAGTATTTGTTTACACCATCATTGTCAACACCATCAGTATTTGTCAACAACGTCAGTATTTATCAACACCTCAGTATTTGTTAACACCATCAGTATTGTCAACACGTCATCATTTGTCAACACCGTCAGTATTTATAAACACCTCAGTATGTCAAATCCTTCATTATTTGTCGACACGTCAGTATTTGACAACACCATAAGTATTAGTTAACACGTCATCATTTGTCAACACCGTCAGTATTTATCAACACCTCAGTATTTGTTTACACCATCATTGTCAACACCATCAGTATTTGTCAACAACGTCAGTATTTATCAACACCTCAGTATTTGTTAACACCATCAGTATTGTCAACACATTATCATTTGTCAACACCGTCAGTATTTGTCAACACCATCATTGTCAACACCATCAGTATTTGTTTACACCATCATTGTCAACACCATCAGTATTTGTCAACAACGTCAGTATTTGTCAACACCATCATTGTCAACACCATCAGTATTTGTTTACACCATCATTGTCAACACCATCAGTATTTGTCAACAACGTCAGTATTTATCAACACCTCAGTATTTGTTAACACCATCAGTATTGTCAACACGTCATCATTTGTCAACACCGTCAGTATTTATAAACACCTCAGTATGTCAAATCCTTCATTATTTGTCGACACGTCAGTATTTGACAACACCATAAGTATTTGTTAACACGTCATAATTTGTCAACACCGTGAGTATTTATCAACACCATCATGATTTGTCAACAACATCAGTATTTATCAACACCTCAGTATTTGTCAACACCATCATTGTCAACACCATCATTGTCAACACCATCAGTATTTGTCAACACCATCATTGTCAACACCATCAGTATTTGTCAACACCATCATTGTCAACACCTCAGTATTTGTCAACACCATCATTGTCAACACCATCATTGTCAACACCATCAGTATTTGTCAACACCATCATTGTCAACACCATTAGTATTTGTTAACACCATCATTGTCAACACCATCATTGTCAACACCATTAGTATTTGTTAACACCATCATTGTCAACACCATCAGTATTTGTCAACACCATCATTGTCAACACTTCAGTATTTGTCAACACCATCATTGTCAACACCATCAGTATTTGTCAACACCATCATTGTCAACACCATTAGTATTTGTTAACACCATCATTGTCAACACCATCATTGTCAACACCATCAGTATTTGTCAACACCATCATTGTCAACACCATCAGTATTTGTTAACACCATCATTGTCAACACCATCAGTATTTGTCAACACCATCATTGTCAACACCTCAGTATTTGTCAACACCATCATTGTCAACACCATCAGTATTTGTCAACACCATCATTGTCAACACCATCATTGTCAACACCATCAGTATTTGTCAACACCATCATTGTCAACACCATCAGTATTTGTCAACACCATCAGTATTTGTCAACACCATCATTGTCAACACCATCAGTATTTGTCAACACCATCATTGTCAACACCATTAGTATTTGTTAACACCATCATTGTCAACACCATCAGGATTTGTCAACACCATCATTGTCAACACCATCAGGATTTGTCAACACCATTAGTATTTGTTAACACCATCATTGTCAACACCTCAGTATTTGTTAACACCATCATTGTCAACACCATCAGGATTTGTCAACACCATCAGGATTTGTCAACACCATCATTGTCAACACCATCATTGTCAACACCATCAAGATTTGTTAACACCATCATTGTCAACACCATCAGTATTTGTCAACACTTCAATATTTGTCAACATTAGTATTGTTAACACCAACAGTATTTGTCAACACCTCAGTATTTGTTAACACCATCAGTATTTATCAACACCATCAGTATTTGTCTGCACATCAATATTTGTCAACAAGTCAGTATTTGTCAACAATGTCAATATTTTTAACACCATCAGTATTTGTCAGCACCGTCAGTATGTCAAATCCTTCCTTATTTGTTGACACGTCAGTATTCTCAACACTGTCAGTATGTCCACTCCGTCAGCCATCGGATTTTGTCCACACCGTCAATATTTGTCAACTCCATCCAGTGTTTATCACCGTCAAGTGAAAGAAATGTCTTTTTTTTTCCACTTAGCTCCTCAACAGAACACCATTATCACATAACTGAACACCATACATCATTGTTGAATAGATCAAATTAAAATATCACGCTTTTTAATGCATCTGACGGAGTTAAGTTCCAAAGTGAATAAAATAAATAAATAAACATTTACAGTAAAACCTGTTCCATTACATGGTTCATCAGCAGAAATCTTTGTCTACAAATATATCAGTTTAAAAATAATAAATAATAAAAACTAACTTCTAAAGCATGTTTTATCCCTTACCTCAAGAGTCAGTGTTAGGCAGCAAGACCCAAACAGCCAGAACCTTCCCATGGGACTATTTTAATGATGTATTTGCTTCCTTTCTGCGCCTTGAAAGGTGCAGCGTTGTTGCTGCCTATGTGTGGTTCACATAACTCACAGATTTCATCGAAAATATCTTATTTTGTGTTCCGAAGAAGGTCTTGGAACGACGTGAGGGTGAGAGATGTAATTTTTGAGTGAACTAACCCTTTAAACAATCCCGATCCAGCTAATCGTGGTATTTAGGAGTACTAAGAAATCAGACCGGCTTGACAGTTGTGGTCTATTTGAATCAGCCGTGAATGTTAGTTATGAAGCACAACGACTGCTTCAGCCGCCCATGAAGAGCCAGGTCAGCACTGTGTGTCAGGGTCTATTTCTGCTCCCTCAGAAGGTTTACGCAGACAGTAGACACGGCAGCTCGCTGGGGTTTAAACTGAGCTCAGATCTGTTCAAATTTCCGTCCACTGTTGGTTTGAATGAAGAACGTTCTGTCGTATGAACTATCTTTGTTCATTTCGTTTTGCGTTCGTTACCACAGCAACACCTCACTTTCCCCACCTCTGAGATGATTTTGTCCATCTCCTATCCCGGATTTCCAGCTCCGGCTAGCTGTCAGGGAGAGGTCTGGAGCTTACCAGCAGGGGTTCACAGGCCCTAGTGCAATTCCATTACTCTCCCGCACTGCAGCTTAAACCCACATTATCATCCACACCGGAGGGGTTTGGATAGACAGATGATTTGAGCCCCCCTTCCCCCATCTCCTGTTCCCTCGCTTATCTCCCGAGGCGCATTAGCAGACACCCCGCTTCATTATAATATACATCGTTTATTCAGCGTGTGCTCTTATCCGGAGAGTTCACTCACAGCCAAAAACAATATATGACCCGACGCTCACACTAGACGAAACACACACACTTACGTGAAGAATAACAATGAAGGAAATGCAGGTAATCAAATCCGGTGACGGAGCTAATCTATGGAGGATACTTTCACAAAGGGATTCGTTGCCTGACTAGTCAGTGAGCTGTGCTGTGTTTACAGAATCCGGTCGGGATTGAGATCGACACACAACGGTAAAATCATATCATGAGCCACGTTTCCGTTACCCTTCAAATTCATCAAATGAAAAATGAAATGAAAATGAAATTGCGATATTGAAAATACGCTCAACGGAAACATGGAAATGGAATGGAAACAACTACTTCCATATATCGCAAAAAAGTTCTTACATGAGGTGGTTTTTCAGGCAATTCGAAAAAGGAATATTTCGCAAAACTGCAATGGAAATGCATTTACGGATCACCTGCCGAATGTAAAAGTCGATCATTCTTTAAAGAGGGTGCGCTACCATCCTCAGTTCTTCACTGAACTCAAAAAATACAAAAATATTACGGGACTACTGGATTCTAAACAACAGAAATGAGGGAGAAACGCTCCATACGTGGCTGCTCCAAAGTAGAAGCGGTTTTCCTTGCCATAAATGCTTGGATAACACGCCTACGTCTGGCTAGTGCAGTGGTTTGGATAAACGTAAACCCACCAACATCCATGGGCCGTGATTTTTGTAATGACTTATCCCGAGGTTTTACTCCCATGACGTCGGTTTATGGAAACGCTGTGATTTCGCAAAAGTTATTGCAAAAATATTGCAAAAGCTTTGCGCACATATATAACAGAGAGGACTCCAGCAGACCCTCGTGACGGTATAATGACACAATTTCACCTCTTTATTGAAAGGCAAAGTTAATTCGGATTGTAAAACACCGTGTGGTTCGACTCTGATTTTTACTTAATGGTTGCACCACATGACATTGTTAGAGTCATTACTTTGATTTATCAATGCTCAAGTCCCAGCTATACTCAAAGCGAAGTTCTATGTTTAGGGGTGAAACAAAGTTCGAAATACGTGAGCTACGATATAGTGTTTGCAAACATCAACCGCGCATTTCCTCTCAGTAACAACATAAACGACAAAAATGAGAAAACAGCCATTATTTTTTATAGAAAGCATAAGAAAAGATGATAACAACATGGGTATGTTAGCATGAGCTCTGCAAAAAAGTCACGACACTTTGGCCTTTTATTCAACAGTGCCTCATTTCATCAGAAGCACAACTTTAATTTTCTACTATCAAACGCTGGCCAGCGTGATAACGCATCACGTTATCATCACGGACAAATGGTAGTACGAGGGTGTTTTGCTTGTTCTGAGAGTTCAAGCCGCTTCGAACTTTTTCGATTTTGTTCGAAATGACGTCACATCAGTTCGTTCTTCGATTTCGTGCGGAGTACATCGAGTCCACACCTCAAAAGAGGTTACGTCCCGGGGTCAAGTGAAGGCCATATCAAATGAGTCATTTGCACACTGGAAAAAGCGCTTCAAGGGTGTTGTCTGTAGGAATTTATTTTAAAAAGAATACTTCTTCCAATAAATTGACTTCCTTTTCCTTTTGTGTTCATTTCAGTTTTACATAAGTAAAAAGTGTGAATGTTTTCGTAACTTATTATTAGCTATCAAAAAATGATTTTACTGAACTTCGCAATAAATTGCTTCTACAAAACTCTATTGAAGGTCACGACCCGCCCAGGCGCCCACATGACAGCGTGAGCGTTAACGGTCGTTGTCGCCTGTACCGGACCGGTTTCGGATTTCTGTGGAGTTTGTTTTTGAGGGATTTATTCAACGTGATTGAAGGTGTTGAAGAAGATTCATTTTTAATGTTAAAATGTTTACCATTGTTGTGTTACATGAACATTAAAGTGCACCCAATTGTTTGTATATGGCAGCTGTTGTGGAGCGTTGGAAACGAATTCCCCTTGAATATGGTCGGGTAGCCGTGGCCTAGTGGTGAGGGAGTCGGGCTCGTAACCTGAAGGTTGCTGCTTCGATTCCCACACTGGCAGGACTTGAAAGTGGGGATTGTAAATACCATGACTAAAATGTAAATAATTTGTCTAAATGAATTAAAATCAAACAGTTTATTTTTTTATGATTTGGTTACATTGGTTAAACTCAAATGTTTTGCTTACATTTTTTAGCATACAGTAAAATACATAACACTGATTTTTACGAACTCAAAATACCCAGAAGTTTTCTAAACTTACAAAAAGTAGTTACCTTCATTTTTTTTTTGAGTTGAATTTAAGTAACAGTTTTAACAGTGTAAGAGGGTCATTTTTTTTTTTTTTTTATAAAAGGGGTGGAAAGCTTTCCAAGTTCTTATAGTTTCCTTCACAGTTTCATGTCCTCTCATTAGGGCAAATCCATTGACATGAGTTGATTTGTGCTCTTTCTTTAAAAGACAGATTCCTGTGATACGCGCATCGATCAATACAAAGTCTCTTTTTTTCCACTGCTGCACGGCTCACTAATAGTCCAAAGAGGTCCAAACTGACCATGAGAGTGCAGATGATGACCCTGATCCTGCACGCTGCTCTTTACTTCAACCATGTGCACCCCATCCAAGGCCCCTTTTCACACTCGAACTTCACACAGCTTTCCTCCCTCCTCACACCCCTCCTGGGCTATATTTACACTGATGTGACCCCGAATGGTATGCCTGCCAGAGGGACGCTAAATGCTTTTCACATCTGCCTAGCACCCCCTTTGGTGTCCTCCTAGGAGTCTTGCACCATTGCAGCGTTTTGTGCGTCCGTTAGTGGCGCTTAGTGGAGATATGCAATCAAGATTGCTGCTAAAATGTTTTCGGCACCCCAGAAAGTGTTCGATCGAAAGATCCGGTCGCGTTGTTTGCTTGCGCCTCCTGCCGGCTCGTACGTGCGATGCTCTTTGAGGGTTGAACGATACGCCGTGCGTGTCCAGATCTCTCGTGAGAGCAGAAACCGGCGTTCTTACTCTTGAGATCAAGAGTTGGGATGACGATGTGAAGTTGGAGGTCTCGATTTGCTCCTTTGCTCTGCAGGGATGGAGCTTCCGGGTCATCCCGTGCTCTCGCACGCCTAGATGTCTGCTGGGCGGACGATGGGAAGCACGTCCGTTTCTCTCAACACATCACAAGGGTGATTTCAGAGGTTCAGTGCCATGCTATCACCACAGCAGAAAAGCAGATGAAAATGTGAAACTCCTCCTGGATGCCAACAAAGCGAAGCGTGAGTTCCTCAACGCATCTTGAGAGGAAACTGTTGACTGAGTGGCTCCTATACATTGCAAGGGGGACGTAAATTTGCGGAGACTGTTCTGTGTGTAGTGCTGCCAAGCCTCGCAGATCTTCCTGTTCCTTTTGAGTCTATTTGAGAAAATATTTTTAGCTTCGAGTAGAGTCGGCATTGTGATGTCACGCTTTAAGCTTTTGGAGATAATCTCTCATCTCTCTGGGTTCTTGCTACAATGGGATTTTGATGATACAAAATATGCTTAAAATCTTTACCTAACAGTAGTTAAACCTGCAATTCATTGTTACATGTGTAAGTGTACATGATGCCCACTAGGAATGGACACAAAGGATTAGATGGGGAACTTCGAAACAAAAGGATTAGAGGCATGAATGGGGGTCACAGACTGTCATGAGCGAAACCAACTACTCGCTGGATTACCTAAATCCCCCACTGAAGGTCAGTGTGAACATGGGTCAATCCAAGGGTTGGACAGGGTTACGGCAGCCCATCTGCCGTCCAAAAACGCACAAGCAATTTAAAGCGGCAGAGCGTGATTGAGGGGTGGTTCTTTCTGCTTCTGACTTTTACTGCAAAGACGAGAGAGTGAAGACAAATTAAGTATGGGGAGAATTTAGTCAATGAGTTAACATGATGGCAAGTTGAGACAATGTGTCCTTGTTACACGTTACATATTATAGTAATGTTATGTAGTAGAAACTATAAATTATGCCCAATTGCATGCAACTAACCCTAAAACAAACTCTAAACCCAATAGTAAGAACATGTAGTTAATTACTTCATTTCATAATTAACATTTTCTAATAACTTACTCACCTCCATGTCATCAAATTTTCATGTCTTTCTTTCTTCAGTCTAAAAGAAATGAAGGTTTTTGAGGAAAACATTCCAGGATTTTTCTCCATATAGTGGACTTCAATGGGGTTTAAACGGGTTGAAGGTGCAAATGTCAGTTTCAGTGCAGCTTCAAAGGATCTACAAGGATCTTATCTAGAGAAATCATCGGACATTTTCTAATGTATATATATATATATTTTTTTTTTTTTACTTTATTTTTTATATAATATATACTTTTTAACCACAAATGCTTGTCTTGCACTGCTCTGCGACGCATTACGTAATCATGTTGGAAAGAACCGATCCAGTGTTTACAAAGTGAACGTGCAAAGACTAAGTCAAACGTTGGACGATTTTTTATCCTACCGTGGTACATCCGCCTTCCAGCGTGATTACGTCATGCGTGGAGCATCACAGAGCAGTGAAAGATGAGCTTTCGTGCTTAAAAAGTATATAATTTTTTATTTATATAAGGATATTCCTCGTCTGGGATCCTCTATAGAGTCTTTGAAGCTGCACTGAAACTGACATTTGGACCCGTTGAACCCCAGTGAAGTCCACTATATGGAGAAAAATCCTGGAATGTTTTCCTCAAAAACCTTCAATTCTTTTCCACTGAAGAAAGAAAGAGTTAAACATCTTGAATGACATGGAGGAGAGTAAATTATCAGGAAACTTTTTTTTACTGAAGAAAAAAAACACGGCGGGCGAGAGCCGTGAGGGAACAATGAGCGCCAGCTGCGCGCTACACCGGCCTCGTGTCTCTCCGGAAGCATAAAAGAGGAGCAACTACACTGAAGGACGAGAGAGGACCAGGCCTGGACTTTATGTTGTGTTTTATTTTGTTTGTGTCGCCGTGGGGAACTGCCGCCATTTTACTTTCGTTTTATAGTTTGTTTATTTTATTATTAAAGCATGTTGAACGTTCGCCGGTTCCCGCCTCCTTCTTCCCGTTCTTAAGAACTCCGTTACAGACATCTTGTACGGCATTGAGGTGAGTAAATTATCAGGAAATTTTAATTCTGAAGTGAACGAATTACACTGTAACAAGGACACCTTCAAATAAAGCGTAACTGATTTTCATACTGCACAAGCTGCATCAAAGTGTCGTGAATACAGTACAGAGAGTTATTGCACCACCATTCGAATGCTTGATGACATGATAACTGATGGGTGGGACCCTGTCTTATGGTTCGTTGCAGTTCCCTAAGATTTGCGGTACACCACTGACCTAAACTGCAAAATTGCTGTGTGTGTGTGTGTGTGTGCTATGATAGTATACTATTTCAAACATGCAGTGTCTCTGAAGTGCACTTTCTTCTCTGATTACAATGCCTGTAGCCATTCTCATATATGTACACCACAAAGAAAATGCAAGCGCTATTGTTCTAACATCAAATATCTACTGTCAAAAGACCGGACAGGAAATAGACCTCAACCTCCGTATCATCTGGGTGGAGCTCACTCGACCCACATCCTTCACACAAGCATCCTCTTACATGATGGGTCAAAGAAAGAGCTGCGGTCTGTGTAAAGTCTGCGAAAGAGAGCACCATTACAATGTGGCCAGGCTTTGATGAAGTGCCATTCAGAAAGGTCCTGTTATCAGTTCAACCTTTCATATCGTCATAATAATTACCACTAATGGATGCCACAATAGAAGCGAGTCAAAAGCGCAGGAATGTGAGAAGATTATTAGTATTCTCTGATCCAACTAAGATCAGTACGCTTACTCTTGCAAGCGCTGCCCAGAGGGTCAGAGTGTGCAGAAGAGGATTAATCGTGAGCCCATTAAACAGGCAGGTGTTGCACCGCAGCACTTAATATTTAGTTGGTTGCCATTAAAGGACAGATCTACCAGACTACGGGTACATTTACATGTGCTAAAAACGTTTTTTCGTGTACTGATGACTACGTTGTCAAAATGAGTGAACGGATCCACAAAAATGATTAAAAACGCTGTATTCTGCTGCCAGGCCAGTAGTTGGAGACGTCACTTTGTGAAGAAACCGCGCGCCGATCGACTGAACATGTCATGCACATGCGAATGACGTCACCGTTTTGGGATCGTTTTTTTCTAAAACTTGCTCTTTGAAACCTGTTTTTAAATCCAAGTTTGCGTTTTCAGCCCCTCCAGAAGTGTAAATGAATGGCCAAAATGGATAAAAATTCCCCCTAAGCTTGCATATTGGTTTTAAAAAGAATTAAAAATACATAAAATGCATAATGTTTGGTTAATCCGTATAATGTGACGTCACAAGTCATTTTTGATTCAGAATCAGTAACGTTTATTGGAGATTTTCAGTAAATAAAACTTACGTTTCAGTCAATTCTATTTAATTGCATTAAAATTGCATTACACGTGTTTAAACATGTGACATGTCGTCCATTACAACCCATTCTCCCTTACAAGTCGTCTAAAAATGAAACATGATCAATTGATCAATCGCATCGCAATTGAGAAAATAACCATTCACAGTCAAAACTGACGTAATTCTTCTTCGGGCGGCAATTTTTGAACGGTTTTGTGATTTGAGTGTTACGGCGACAGTGATGTTCCTCACAGAAAGCGCACGTTTGATCTTGAAAAGCTGGGAATATTTGTCATTTTTGCATCGTAACTGTGGTTATGTAATGTCTTGATTAATGTTTTATATTGAAAATGGTGCTCAAAAATGTCTAAACAGTGTGATGTTAGTAAAATTACATTGCAATATTTATTATTTAATGCTGATAAAATCCTCAAGCCCTTTGAGTCTGTGTATTGATGTCAAAGGTTTCTCTTTGAAAGTAATTGAGTACTTCGTTGGTCAAAATAGCGACGCCTAGCTGGAGCATCTTAATAGTGGCGTTAAAGGTGTATTACCATGCTTCATTTTTCATTTTCAGCCTTGGGAGTGAGAATGGGGTGATTGTTATTGCATTACAAAGACAATGAGGAACTAATCAACTTTTGCGCGAGCGACGCATTGGACCCTGTTTACACCTGTTTAGTGTTGCACTTCAGATCAACACCGCTCCATTCTCAACATCTGACTATTCAGGAGTTCAGGAAGGTGATAGAGAGTGTGTTTCTTTCTGCTTGAGGTTTTCACAATCATCTGTCAGCTCCACATCTGTCTGGAATGCTGGTCCTGGACGCAAAATAACCTTAAACCTTTTTGAACAGAAACCAAAACTTTTGAGTAAATATGCATATTTTCCCAAAGATGATCTGCAATCACATATATCAATATTTGCCGAGAAAAGCTTCTAAAGGAAGATAATATCATTCATTGTTATGGCATTGCAATTTTTTTTTTTAAGGGGGCACCTATTATGCTCCTTTTCACAAGATGTAATTTCAGTCTCTGGTGTCTCCAGAATGTGTCTGTGAATTTTCAGCTCATATAATTTATTATCGCTTGTCAAATTCGCCTCTGTTTTGGTTGTGTGCGTCCCTTTAAATGCAAATGAGCTGCTGCTCCAGAAGAGGGCGGAGCTTTAACAGCTCAACAACAGCAAAGCTGGAGAATCTCACGCTGACATAATGAGGAAAGTGTTGGAGAGACTCAGGAAGACGTTTCTGAACGGTTAGTGGATAAATTGATGCAGTTGCTGTGGAGTTGATCGACTCGTCGCTAGCGTGTGTCGTCACGTAAAATGACGGCATCAACAACACTCGACTACAACAGCTCTTCCTCTTCTCTAAAGCAGCCCGACATGGCCCCGCCCCCTTCGTTGTGTGTTCTCGGGGGCGGGTTTATGTAAATGTTAGGGTTTGTGATGTCACCAACCCAGGAAGAAGCTCGTTGTAGTCCCTACCAGCCGTTTGTTGTAGTCCTATTTCTGTCAAATAAAATAATTTGCATTGAACTTTGAGCGTCGTAACTTTGCAGATTTCTGCTCAAACAGCGACATCACACACTAACTAAAGATAAATACGTGAAATCATAATCAAGGACTCTTTCAACTGACTAATAAGGTTTTATCAGTCAGTATATTGTTTTAATTCCAAATGACTCTGCACGAATCATAATCTTGCATTATACAATTAAATGTGTCAATCAGATTTAGAAGTTGTTCACATGAGACATTTGTGGATGTCATTTTAAATGTGGAGTGACATTTTGCCTGCAGTAAAGTACCGGAAGTACTTGAATGGTAGAAAACGTCCTTGTTGCAGAGCTTATGCAGTCTGAGGGAAATTAGTTGTGGTTTATGCATCAGAAGCTCCATTTCCATCCATCCATCGCTTCAATTTAAAGTGCTGTTCATAAGCTCTCTCTGTGAATTGACCTTACCTGTCCTGTTTATTTCAACCACGAGACTTCCATCACATACAGCCAGACTGTTGTGCTTAGTGTTTTCATGCAGAAGATTTTGCCTGGCTGTTCGTGCAAAGCATGAGTTGAGAACAATTTCAAAAGATTCGCAGGTATCTAGAGTTTTCTCGCAGACGGTAGGGTAGCCGGATTTAAGAGAAAACCTTGGGTACGAGCAGTATCCGGCCTACACACTTTCGCATCCACAAATCCCAGTTCACTCTACATCTCCCTTCTCTCCTCATCCATCTCCTAGACTACAAATATGAAACGTGCGGAGTGATAACACAGCCAGGAAGTCAATATTTAAAACAAATGTCAGAAACATGTCGAGGCCTCCGTTCCTGACACCGCTGATGGGGGACTGTGGAGTCCTCGCAGCTGTGGATTTAATCATTGTGGTCCTCTTGTGGCCAGCGGGCTTGTCAAAAAACTCGAGCGAGGAACGAGGAGGAAATGATGCTCCCGCAGACTCACGCAGAGACACAGACAACGCAACTCTGGTGTAATCATCAGCAAATTATGCAGCGACAAACTCTAAATATAGATCGAGCTCTCAGCTTTATTTCTTTTAGTGCTGTGGTGTCAGATCTACAGTGTCCGTCTGTCTGTCTGTCTATCTATCTATCTGTCTGTCTATCTATCTATCTATCTATCTATCTATCTATCTATCTATCTATCTATCTATCTATCTATCTTGTATTTTTATCTATCTATCTATCTATCTATCTATCTATCTATCTATCTATCTATCTATCTATCTATCTATCTATCTTGTATTTTTATCTATCTATCTATCTATCTATCTATCTGTCTATCTATCTATCTATCTATCTATCTATCTATCTATCTATCTATCTATCTATCTATCTATCTATCTATCTATCTATCTATCTATCTATCTATCTATCATTTGTAAACATACTAACAATTACTAGTCGTACATAATTTTTGAAGTACCATGAAGTAACCAAATACCATGGTTTACGACTATAGTGATTATTTACCATGGTATTGCCATCTGATGCCATCACTGTACTATGGCACTTTAAGAGTTCGTAATGTACTGTATCTTAGTCCGAGGAATTATGCAGAAATGTGCATAATTTCCAACTCAATGCTTCCAATGAAAGTGTTTTCCTCATTCAATTTCCATCCAACCTCCAGAAAATGCAAGATAATAAAAAAAAACATATACAACCTAAAATAATACAAAACAAAAAAAAGTATAACGATTCCTCTCACAAACTGAGGTACTGTCATAAATGCATATTTCAAAACCGCGCTTGATAGTACCGACGTGAAATTTATATGATAAGTTTATTCGAAGCTCTTATCGACGTCTTTCCAGCCCTGGGCCCGTCCACCTCAGTTTTAGAGGTGATATAAACCCCCCGGAAGAAGGACAGCATTTGTACCCGCTGTCACAAGCTCTTATCGCAGCCACATGACTCGAGAGTGACAGACAGAGTGTCAAGAATGTCCAGAGCGCTACTGAAAGCGATGTTACATGAACTTACTTTCGGTTATTTATCTGTTAACCCTCACAGATGGAGTGTGTAGCTTTTCATTCTTAAACAACTACGTATCAGACGCATCATGACCAGATTCCAGGAAGACAAAGCCAATATTCATATTGTGAAAGAATGTTTGAGAGCATGAATGATCATTTTCACCCATGAATTGGCACCTCAGTCCTTAACCTCGGTGTAAAAGTCTGAAATTTCCGTAAGCGTTTTTTTCATATTTTCTCATTTTTAAAAATGTATATTAATTAATAAAATCGCAGTGAGGATGATGTTAACCTCTCTCTTCTTAAAAAGAGGAAATATCGGGTCCATCCAATCCTGAAATCCTTATCAAGGAGCTGCGGGATTATCCCGAGCGATTCAAAGTTTACTGCAGGATGCCAGAGGCTCTCAGTTTTGATGCTTTGCTCTTATATTCCGTCTTTTTGTATTCCGCACTCCGAGGTCCGGAGCTACGGATACAAAAAAAAAAATGTAGAAAATTTACCCGGATCCATTTTTTTTTTTAATGACGGACGAAAGTTTTCCCAGGCAGTGTGTAAACGTCATTGACACAACGTTAGGTCGTATTTATTTTTTTAACGTGCAAAAATTTGGGACGAGAATTTCGGAATTTGAGGTCTTTGGGATGTGCTGGAAGAGACTTTACAGAGTGCTCACCTCTTGCCGTGAAAATGATTCTTCCCAACCATTCTTTTACAAGTTAAGCCTGATGAATTAGTGCAGGGCGGTTTGACCAAAAATCTGCATTACGGTTTTTTTTTTAAAGATTCTGGCCGTTTCACTTTTTGTTTGTTTGTTTGTTTTTTTTCACTGGACCTTTATTTCGACACATTTGACTGTTATTAAAAGTACATTGTGCATTAGTATGTTTATATATTATATAAGCATTGTAAGGAAAATAAAAATGTATTTAAACAATTTAATCAAATCAGTTAAAAAGCTAACAAGTTTGTTTAAAATATAATAAATATTAATAATAACCAGGCTACATTTTTACTGTTTATTTTGTGTGTGTGTTATTATTATTATCTCTATTAATTGTAGTACACTATATTGTACAACAGTAATATTTTTAGTTATATTGAACTTTTATTTTGACAGGGTCGTGAAGACTTGTGAAAAATGTTGATCGAATGAAACAGTGAAAACATTCATACAGTGACTCTAAAGTTAATGTGTTCATACAGACATTTCAATAGCGCTCTTTTTCAGCTTTAATATTTCATTGTACAGCCCTACTTTTAATTTATTCGCCCAAATTCTGTGATGTTCCGCTTCATACATTGACGGGATTCCGTGATTTCATCCGTGTTTTCCTCATCGCCGAAAGAGAGTTAGTTTTGCTAGTTGTCTTATAAAATAGTTTCTGTTAGTGTAAGAAAAGGCCATCGAATAGATGTTTCATCTACGCACGGTATGAAATTGAACGCGGTTCACCGTGTGAAGCCGTATGAATCTTTGTCATCCCAGAATGTCCATGAATGCGTGAAACGCTTCACACTCCATGCAAGAAACATGATAATCACTGTAATACTTAAGCCTATTAAAATCCAAAAGCGACTTTTTTTTTTTTTTTTTTTTTTTTTTTTTTGGCTGGGCTGTAAGACATCTTAATTAAGCCATTCCTGATGAGAAGATGTGAAATTCTGTCTAAAGAATTGACGCCTCTGTCCTTTTTTGACCCACTTATGCATTTTGGGAATTGCTGAAATTATTGTAGGCACTTCATTTTCGAAAGGTTCGGCTAGTGACTATTGCATTAGACTTTCAAATAAACTTGAGCCCCTTTCTCATAAGAGATTGGCACCGCAATAAGGAAAGTGATTTCAAAGTGTTGCAGGACTGAATGGCCCGGGGTGTTGGTTAACCACACTTCTATGTACTTCCAGACTGATATCAGAGAATGTAATTGGAGTCGGAACAAGCGTGTGCCATTTTCATTTATACATTTCCTTCTCTTTCTGGAGGACGATTGGTGAATTGCTCGGAAGTGGAGAATTATCTCGGCGTTACGGCTTTAACCGCGTTCAAAGGAGAAGGCATAAAACGCTGACAAGTTTAATGGAGAAAGAAACTTTTCAAATCCTTTCTTCAGAAAGTTAATTACCGACGCCACTATTGCATGATGAAAAATGTCATGGTTTGTGCTATCGAGACAATTTCCACCAAAAAAAAAAAAAAAAAAAAATTGCATTACTTGATTCGAAAAAGGAGTGATTTGCACCTGAACAATACTTCACCACAGCGATATTTACATTCACTCATGTTTTTTTTTTTTTTTTTTTTTTTTTTCCCAGCTTCGGTTCTTGATTGTTCCTGTCTGAAACCCGACCGCTTCTCGCTCCGAATGACACCAGGCTGCCGGGAGAGACGTAATCTCGCTCATTATGGGGAACGTAATTGGAGCAGTGTAGTTGTGAGGATGTTATCGGAAATAAACAGCACGTCGGGCGGCCGCCCCCCTGCCTCAGAGCTCCTGGGGAGCTGTAATGAGACTAATAACATTAGCTGTCTGGGCAGGCCTCTCTCCGCTCCTCCATTCTCCGTGGGGAGTCAATCGTGAGGCCGCGGAAAACCGGGCACGTACCCGTTTCATCGCAGCAGTGTTCCACGGGTCTTGAAACGGAAGATATCAGCACGACCAAGAGTAATGAAATAGAAATAAATAAATAACGACTAGCGTTTCTTTAAGAATTAATGAGCCCTTGCTGTTATTCTGCTCTCGTTATTGAAATATTAGGAGTCGTTGTCATGAGCTTTTTAATAACTTCATCCAAAAGTTGCTAATCGCTAAAACTCTTAAATCTATTTATCAGTGATAAATGGGCTGCGGATTTTGTTGCCGAGGCCTGAAATTGTTCGTACACCTACCATGCATATCAAGAGAACTTTTGCACACTGTTGCTTAAAGGGTTATTTCACCCAAAAATGAACATTCAGTCATTAATTCCTCATGTGGTTCTTCACCCGTGAGATCTTCGTTCATCTTCAGGACACAAATGAAGATATTTTTGATGAAATCCGACGGTTCAGTGAGTCTCTATTGACAGCAAGACAGATGGAGATACTAAAACATATTTAAAACAGGTCATGTGGTTCAACTTTAATGTTATAAAGCGACGAGAATACTTTTTGTGCGGCAAAAAAAACAATGATATCTAGTGATGGTCGATTTCAAAACACTGATTCATGAAGCTTTACGAATCGTTTGATTTGAATCAGTGATTCGGTTCACGTATCAAACTGTCAAAATCACGGGAACTGTTGAAGTTTCGAATCACTTATGACGTAACGAAGTCTCGTTTGCTGAAATCGCATGACTTTGGCGCTCCGAATCAATGATTCGACACAAAAGATTCGTGAAGCTTCATGAATCAGTGTTTTGAATCATCACTAGATATCGTTGAGTAAAGTTGCTATTTTGTTTTTTTGGCGCACTAAAAGTATTCTCGTCGCTTTATAACATTAAGGTTGAACCACATGACCTGTTTTAAATATGTTTTAGTATCTTCATCTGTCTTGCTGTCAATAGAGACTCACTGAACTGTCGGATTTCATCAAAAATATCTTAACATCATCGAAAACCCTTTAAAAAATCCCACAGACTTACTTTATCTTGAGGGAAACTGAGACTTGTGGAAAGCTGTTTTGAATTGTCCCAGTAAAGTTCTTTTATAAACCGAGGGAACAAAATAGTAAATCATGCGCACGATTTATAAATCGAGGGGATGAAATATTGTGTGTTTGCTACAGTTGACCGAGGCTGGGACTAATTTGGATATTTCTGAATCTGTCTATATAAAATGAACCAAGGATGTTGAGTTACATTCATGCAAATTAAAGCAAAATGTTTTTTTTTTCCACAAGATTTAAATATGTAATTTTTATTATCAAAGACGAAGTGGGGACACTTTAACAACCACCTAGCAACCACTTGCACACCTTAGCAACCATTGCAGCAACCGCACAAAAACACAAAAGGCACGACCTGGAATCATAGCGGTGAGTTTTGCACAAATAAATGCTGCTTACATTTCTTCAGTTTATACAGGTAATAAAGGGATCGGGATTGAAAATTCTGTCATCGAACTAAAAAATACAGACATTTCTCATAAGCTCTCCATGACCAGCTGAAGAAAGAAGGTTCATAAACGACTTGAAGGTGAGTAAATGATTCATTTTTAGTTAAAACATCCCTTTAAATATTTAGGTTAATATTTTATAAGTCAATGTACGGTTGTGTGACTCCATCTAAAACTATTATTTATTTATTTTTATTATTATTATTTTTTTTTTTTACCAAGAAAGTTGTTTATTGGGTTTTATAACAAAAATATTTCTTATTAAATAACTGTTATAAGTCTTTAGCAGATTCCCCAGACTAACTGAAAGCAGCTTTCATGCATCTTAAAATATGTCAGCGTCATTGTTTTGTCTCAATATGCAGCACTGATGTTTTTTTTAAGGCATGTTTATGAAAGCTAAATTAAACTTAGACCCAATCCTGATTTAATCCAAGCCCTGTGAAACCATGCATGTTTCAACTCAAACATTTAGGCCTAGTTTCACAGACAGGGCTTAGATTAAATCAGGATTAGGCCTTAGTTCAATTATTCAGCTTTTATAAACATAGAAAAAAAAAACATTGGATCTTTTTAGTCCGGGACTAGTTTAAGCCTTATCTGTGAAACCGTGGAAATAGTGACCTAAAATCTTGATGTCGACAATATCGAGGGACATTTCGTAGATGATGTCTGTAAAATTCAGTGGCAGAGATAAGGAAAAGGCCAAATAAAGCCACACTGATCAAGCTGTCAGCCATTTGTCACCTTTTCTATTCACTCTCTATAAAGCGTTTTCAGCTGTAGCGATCGGTTGCAGGTTTGTGTCAGTGGTCCACTCAAAAAAATATTTCGGTCTAAACATAAGTTGTATGTAATTTAATTACATAGCAATTTTCCATCCATTTGGATGACATAGTTTGAACATAAACAAACTAATAAACTTAATGTGATTCATATTTCTCAGTCATATGTAAATGAAATAGATAAGATTTATGTAATAGTTCACAGGTTAATGCACACTGTTTAGTGGTCGTGTGTGTGCGCACTACTGAGTTAAAGCACCGTTGAAGCAGCGTCAGAGTTAATGACATGATTGAGCAGTACTGATGAACGCCTGCTGTTAACAAGCAGAATCACTGAAGGACAGAGAAACACAAGAACTACAACTGATGAAATCAACTGAAGATAAAAGACATTTAATCTCTCAACTATTACATAAATCTCACCTATTTCATTTACATATGACTGACAAATATGAATCGCATTAAGTTTATTAGTTTGTTTATGTTTAAACTATGTCATCCAAATGGATGCAACATTGCCATGTAATTAAATGACATAAAACTTATGTTTAGACTGAAATGTTTTTTTGAGTGTGGCAGGGCTGTGAACCACCTGTCAGTCATCTCTGATCCCAGTAGGAGACGGGGTTACGGAGGCCTGCTCCCACCCCCTCTGAGACCCCTCCGCCGGGCGCAGCTAGAGCAAAGGCCGCCGGGTGACTGGGACTGACAGACGGACCTCATTTGAAGTCATGATGAACTTCAGCTAGAAAGAGTTGAAGCATCTGGAGGGAATGACGGGGGAACATAGCAGATAAGAAGCTTATTGTGAATACTGATGTGTAGGAGGAAAAAAAAAAAAAAAACGAGGGGGGTGGAGGGTTTGAGCAAACCTGGGGAGATTTATAATCCAAGCGTGCGCGAGCAGTCGATAGAAGATGCATCATCAGAAAGAGTGAAAGAGACAGAGATAGAGAGATCTCGGTTGACAGCATTTAAAATGACGTGACGATGGTTCCAAAAAAAAAAAAAAAGCAGACGGCATTATTACGCTGTGGCCTAAGATGCCTTCATTATGGGAAACTCTACAGCATCCAATCACGTGCATCGCGTCAAGGTCGGCGGAAAGGTCCATCCGAGTCAAAGCGAGAGAAATGCTGATTATAAATATACCCTTGTGGAAAAGAAGTAGAATATAATTAATGGAAATATATGCTCAAAAGATTATACTTGGGTCGCTCCAGATGAAACTTCTGTCGTTAATTACTCACCCTCACGTCGTGAGTTCGTTTATCTTCACAAATGAAGATGAAATCCGAGAGATGTTTGTCCCTCCATTGACAGTCTACGCAACTACCGCTTTAACACTACGTCATATGAATTGAGTGATTTAGTGAAAATTTTACTCACATGATCAGTGTGATCATGATCAAACCTCTTCTGGAAGCTCATGGTTGCGCAGCATGCCTAAGCTCCGATTGGATCATTATTACAGGGATTATTGTATTTCTAGCACGTTTTATGTTTGGGAAAAGCTCTTCTGACCCTAATCGATTTCTAAAACAACTCACCACGGCCATATTCCAGGATGACAAAGAAAGAAAGAAAGGTTGGGAAGGAGAATCAAGAATCATTTTCACGAATTAATCGGCACCTTTGAGTCCAAATAAATGTTGTGTTGTCGAGAGCTGCGTCAATTTTTGGTCAAGATCTTGTATCGACAATGCAAGAGGCGAGCACTCTGTAAAGTCTCCTCCAGCACATCCCAAAGACTTTCAACGACTTCCCTTCGCAATGAGTTTGTGCTGCGTGGAGTTATTTTCATCCCAAATCAGTCACATCAAGATGTCGCTCATTTCATATTTGGAACCCGTAAAAGGTTCCATATTTAATAATTAATGTAACAAATAGTTAAATGAGAAAATTAATAAAGAACACATACATGCAATAAACACTTTATACCACAAGGGTTTGCTTTTATATTGAATATTTATGGTCTTAAATGTCCATTGGAGCTGAGTAAAGAACAACCGGGCTATATATATATATATATATATATATATAGTATTTATTAATTGATTGTGAGCTGGTCACGCTATGGAAATACAGTGGGATCCAAAACATGTTTGTCAAATTTGTCATTTTCTGTGTCTAAAATCCTAAAATATTCTTTTTATTTCCAATTTAGAGCGATCAGTGTCAGATTTTGAATCACAATATGTATAGTAAATTCAACGAAAGGTCATCCTCAGCTCTCAGTGTCTCTCAAAGACCGAATTCTGGCTTCCTCTGTAGTCTGAATGAGCTGTTTTGTTTACTCAATGCTCTCATGTGAGGCACTTAACACGCCGCATGCTTATTCTCGACTATTTCTGGACTGATGAATGGGTCTTAGTCATGACATGATCTGGCCGTTGATATTTCTGTCCCTTGTTAATGCAAGAGAAATCAAAGCAGACCCACATGGGTTAAGAAAGACGTCTTACTGCCTCTAAGTCACCTCTTGTTTTCTTTATTAGCCAGCTGTGGAGAACCGTATCATTTCTGTTGACAATTTCCTCAGAGCGACAGGAAGATTCCATTACATCTGTTTTCTGGCTTTTCAGTTCGGAGCGTTTTAAGCGGGTTTGAGAAGGGCTTGTAAACATCAAAGGACCGCAGTCGGCGGGTGCGCATCTCCAACGATTACATGCTTATCTGTGACCAAAATATTCTGAAGAGGGGGAGGAAGAGTACAAGCGTCATTAAGGAGTCTACAAAGCAATTTCCTCCATTTAGCACTTGTTTATTCTGCATGCATTCTTTTGTGCTGAAACAAAACTCCCACATTTAGAGGCAAGAAACGTTTTCCCAAATAATCCCAAAGAACAGGAGAATCAAATAAAGTTACTGCTGTATCGGAGATGAAAACTCCAAACAGAAAGTATCTGATATGAATCTGCGGCATGTGAAAGTCTCAGCCAGCGAATGGACGCGTCGAAAAACACGTTTGTGTGTAGCTCGAGGGCCGTATCTGTTTACCACTGATAAATCTCACCAAAGCCTCGCAGCAATATTTAATATTAACATCTTAAGCATGGGAAAAGAAAAAGAAAGTGCCGTGCAAAACACTTCTTAAACCTTAAATTAACTTTATTTTATTTTCTCGAATTAGAAGGCACAATCCAATTTAACTGAGCGAGACATGCTATGTGGCAGAATGCTGATAATAAGTTTCACTTTTACACACGAGGGAAGAATAGTTCATCCAAAAATTACAATTCCAAACCCATATGCTGTTTTTACTTCCTCTGTGTCGGAAGCACTTTATTTTACAGTGTCACTGTTACATATGTTACATGCATTCATGCATAATTATATGCAATTAAGTATACATGTAGTTAATTGTTATTACTGAGTTCTTAAATGTATAATTACACTGTAATACCGTCACCTTAAAATAAAGTGTGACCCATGAATCTATGCTATAATAGTTCAGCGTGAAGATTTATGTCAAGCTCCAGAAATGAATAAATATTACAAGTCTTTGCAAGTGTTTTTGCATTCTCATTATTTAGGGAATAATACACAGTCAGCTCATCATTAAACCCTGGCGTCTTGTATCAGTTAATTATTTTATCATGAGAGAAGAAAAAGATCATGGAGTGCAAAGCTTATACAGTTTAACGCAAAAGTATTTGAGGGCGGAATGCAAAAAAAATGACCAAAATGAACCAGAATCAAGTATTTCAGAAACGACTGCAAAAGTCATCGGACGTCAAAAATGGAGCATCGGAACGTTGCCTTCACTGGCTCTCGCGTGTTTCGTAACTGTCAAGTCCCTTTCAAGGCGAGTAAGCCATCTCAGGAAAGCACTCGAGCGGTTATTTTCAGTCATACTTTTTGAGCGGGAAATGCTGAAATCTCAAAACCTGCCTGCCAAACTCACATTTCAATGACGTTGAATAGGCAGAAAAAAATCTGACATTGTGTAATAAACGTTACTTCTTACACTAATAAATGAAATAGTTGGGGTTGGTCCAGCCTCTGCACATGTGCAGGAGAGGAAAGAGTGCAGATGTCATGACATAAACCACTGAATGGCCGTTTTAATGGTATCTGGAGACTCCAATGCTGCCGTCGAACTGTTGTGAGGTTTGAGCAATGATGTTGGAAATTGTCTCTGTTTGTTAGAGAGGACTTATTTTCGATCTGTCATTTTGGGCATTCCAATTTCTCCTGTTCATTGTAACAACTGACCCTTCGCAAACGGTTTGATTGACAGGTGTTCTAACCAATCATAACCCTGAATCCTCCATTATATCCGTCAGGTGGAGTCAGTAGATGAACGTTGGTGAACTTGAATCACGTCTTGAAACAACATTCCTTCTGATGTTCATTCATGTTTATTTGAGGCTATAAATGAACTAGTGTGAAGAGATGATCGACACATTAAACACACACTAGACGCTATTTATTGATTAAACTGCTTAAAAAAACTACAGTATTTTAAATATGAAACTGTTTCATACGTTGTCAGTGTTCTCTTTGCTCCGTATTTTTCACTGTGTGAGAACATGATGTGTGGCATGAGAGCGAGCATAGCAACAGTAACTAAGGGGGGCGGGTCTTTGCGAAGGGTCAATAGGTGACCCACTTCTGGTTAAACCTCTGCCATAGACACCATATTTTATTTTATAGCTGCAGCAGTTAATTCTAAAATTATTAGTGAATAATAACATAAAATGTGATTTTCCTCACACAAAACCTAGTGAAGGGACCTAGTGCTGAGAGTACAGCTTATGGGGGGTTAAATTAAGGTTAAAACTATATTGACCACATGATCAATGATTATGCTACAAATTATTAAGTTCGTCTAACTCAGCGTAATTTGCTGGTCGAACACGATTCTATTAGAAGATGTCGTAATGGAAAAATATTGATGCATTAGAATTTAGGAAATGGAGCGTAAGACATAAGAACTACTTTGATGGTGTTTTATGTACTTTTTGAGACTTAACAGTCATTATAAACTGTCGTTGTATGGAAAATAACTGAAATATCTCCCTTTTGCATTCCCACGAAAAGTTCAGTATACATGAGGAGGTTTGATAGTGTCAAGTCAAGTCACATTTACTTATATAGCGCTTTTTACAATGCAAATTATGGCAAAGCAGCTTTACATTAATAATTGGCAAATCATTTTTGGCTGCACAGCAGCTCCCAAAGAAAATGCTGTCATTGTGCAGCTTATTCTATATATTATTGAATCATTCCATTGCAAAGATCAACAGTTATTAGTCTAGTTAATTTATGTATATCAGCACTGGAGAAAACAGTGACGTAATCGTCTGGTTTAGCTCAGTTCGCATACAACGGCGCCAATGCAGGGATACTAAAAACACTGCAGAAAATCAAGTGTCCCCAACTTAAGCAAGCCAAAGGCAACAGGCTTTTCCAAATAGGAAAAGGATCCACCGCCTGCGGTTGATTTTGATATTCTAGGTATGAACAACTGGCCTGAATTCTGAGATCGTAATAGACGCGAAGGACTATAATGCGTTAAGAGCTCACTCGGGTACTGGGGAGCTAAGCCATTTAGTGTTTTGCAAGTAATTAGCAAGATTTTAAAATCTATACGATGTTTAATAGGGAGCCAGTGCAGTGTTGACAGAACCGGGCTAATATGGTCATACTTCCTGGTTCTAGTAAGGACTCTAGCTGCTGCGTTTTGGACCAGCTGGAGTTTGTTTATTAAGCGAGCAGGGCAACCACCCAGTAGAGCGTTTCAGTAATCTAGCCTTGAGGTCATGAACGCATGAACTAGCTGTTCCGCATTTGTCATTGAGAGCATATGTCGCAATTTAGATAAATTTTTAAGATGGAAGAATGCTAGAAATGTGGCTTTCAAATGAAAGATTGGTATCAGTGAACTTTAGACATTCTACTGAGTAACTTTGCAACTACCAGAGTATTAGTCTGCTTAATATCTGCTAACACTTTATTTTAATGATCCTCCAAAAAACATTGTACTGACTTTAAGCACTTTGTACATGTCAACTTATTCTACTAACCCCAACCAAACAGTCTGCTATATACGATGAGAGTTAGTTGACTAAAGTTACCGTCAAAATAAAGTGTAATCTGTCAGGGTAAGTAAATAACGACAACATTTGAATCTTCAACTCCTGAATCTGTGCTACAGTTGGGCGATGTGGGCGCGTGAAGAGGCCAAACGAGGGAATGGCTTTTGTGTGATGAGGACAAAAAAGATCAATACCAGTTTCTTCAAAATTGCACTAGAAAGCGTATGAGAGACCCGACCGTATTCATACAACACTTTTCCCTACTCGACTTCACCCGTTATAATCATCGCATTTCAAAGAACACTGAAAGAGGTTGTGATCCCGCACTGTGATTTCTGACATCTCCTCCTTCACTTTTCCAGTATTTTCCACATGCTTTATCTGAAGTGAAATTCTGAGCTAGAGGCCATCGCCATGGTGTATTTTTTTATTTATTAGAAATGCAAGACCATTTGCACAAGTACAGACATATCAGTCAGTTTTGATCGAAGCTTATTATCTTTAATACAAGAATGTATGATTGGCAAAACCTAAACTATACATGACTAAAGAGCTTAAATTAAATGACAACAAACTCAATCTCAATGCTAGGGTTCTGTGGTTGGTTTTTAGGATGTTCTGGTCTCTGGGTTCTAGATTGAAGATGGATTCTTGGATTTGAGGTCCTCGGCGTAAACAGTTTAATATTCAGGGTTAGGGTATACTTATATATAAGATCAGTGGTGGTATTTTGTCTTAACAAACACCACTAATGAGGAAACTGGGTCAATGCCAAATAAGAATGTCCTTGATAAAGATGTGGAGCATTTAAAAATATACTCATGGTGTATTTGTGTTATTTTAATGTGGCTGTTTTTCAAAATGTGTCTAAAATGTCATGCGATGTCCTTTCAGTTTTCTATCAAATGTGCATTCATTAAAAAAAAAAAAAAAAAAAAAAAAAACATTTTTGGGGATTCACACCACATGACATTTTACAATCGAAACCTTTCCTCATCACAACCGGGTTTGATTATGTGATATTTAAGAGATTTATTGACCTTGAGACACGATGATGATGTAAAAGCTTCATGAATCGGTGTTTTGAAATCGTCCATCACTAGATATTGTTGAATAAAGTCATTATTTTGGTGCACAAAAAGGATTCTCGTCACTTTATAATATTAAGGTTGAACCACTGTAGTCACATGACCTGTTTTAAATATGTTTTAGTGTCTTTCTGGACACTGAAAGTGTCAATAGAGACTCACTGAACCGTCGGATTTCATCAAAAATATCTTCATTTGTGTTCTGAAGATGAACGAAGGTCTTACAGGTTTCACTGAATCAATGAATTAACAGAAATTCAGTCCAGATGCCTACAATAGCTGCTATTGTTAAACATTTGGGGGATTCATTATATTAGCATTTTTGTAGAGCTGTTTAGACATAACATCAATTTGTTGGACAACCTGGAAAGTTAATTCACCATGGATTCCTGTGGGAATTTGTAATGGGTTTCAAGACAAGCAGTTTTTGATTTATGAGTGAAATTTAACATTACTTTTAAAAGACTTTCGATTGCTCGGCATGCTTTTTATAACAGACAAGGAAAGCCTTTTACTAGAACATCTTGTAGCAGGTGCAGCCTGTTAGCAACAGCTTTTCTGCTGTCTCCCAACTGGACTGTAGTAATGTTGAATCCAAAACGCTCGACAGTATGTCACCTCGTAAAGAATCGGTTTAAAATAGGGGATGTTTTGGAACACGGGATTCAAAGATTTCCAAGTTCTTTGCTCCTCAAAGAATAGAAATATTTTCTTCTTGAAAACGGGTTCAAAATGCTACAGCACACTTTTCAGTAGTTACAGCAGTTTAAGAAGGGCTTCATACACCGTTGACACAAATAACCTGTCTTGAGGGTGCGAGTTTTCAAAGGGTCCATTTTATGCTCATTTACTGGTTCATAATTTTGTTTAATGCTACAGGGGTGGCCAACGTCGGTCCTGGAGAGCCACAATCCTGCAAATTTTTGCTCCAACCCTAATCAAACACACCTGAACAAGCTAATCAAGGTCTTAAGGGTTACTGGAAAGCTACAGGAAGGTGAGTTTTTATCAGGGTTGGAGCTAAACTCTGCAGGATTGTGGCTCTCCAGGACCGACGTTGGCCACCCCTGGTCTACTAGAATAGGTTTACATGATTTTATTATGCCTATTTTTCACAAGATGTAATGTCAGTCTCTGGTGTCTCCAGTGAAGTTTCAGCTCAGATCATTTATTATCACTTGTCAAATTCGCCTCTATTTGGGTGTGAGCAAAAACACGTCATTTTTGTGTGTGTCCCTTTAAATGCAAATGAGCTGCTGCTCCAGAAGAGGGCGGAGCTTTAACAGCTCAACAACAACAAAGCTGGAGAATCTCAGGCAGACAAAATGAGGAAAGTGTTCAAACTGATGGAGTGACTCAGGAAGACGTTTCTGAACGGTTAGTGGATAAATTTATGTTGATCAACTCGTCACTAGCATGTGTCGTCACGCTCATCTTTTTTCCTTGAATCGACCCTCGTTTGTGAAGCGGTCCGGCGTAAAATGACGGCATCAACAACACTCGACGACAACAACTCTTCCTCTTCTCTAAAGCAGCCCAACGTGGCCCCGCCCCCTTTGTTGTGTGTTCTCAGGGGCGGGGTTTATGTAAATATTTGGGTTTGTGATGTCACAAACCCAGGAAGAAGCTCGTTGTAGTCCCTACCAGCCGTTTAAAAAGCGATTTCTGTAAAAGAAAATATCTCTCTCTGCATTGAACTTTGAGCGTCGTAACTTTGCAGATGTTGTTTCTGCTCAAACAGCGACATTACACACTAACTAAAGTTACAATAGTCAAATCATAATCAACCACCCCTTTAATGTTAAAAAAAAAAAAAAAAAAAACTCATTATTTTTCATATTATTTATACTTTTCAAGCAAATCTTTTCACCCCATGTCTGAAGGCTTTGTTTTAGTTTTGGTTTATTTTTTTTTTGCACAGTCCTTTTCTGCTCACTTTTGGCACATGACAGTGAAAATATTAAACTATTAATAATATA
Source organism: Opsariichthys bidens (assembly GCA_037194245.1). NCBI lineage: Eukaryota > Metazoa > Chordata > Actinopteri > Cypriniformes > Xenocyprididae > Opsariichthys > Opsariichthys bidens. The sequence continues at coordinate 8,731,125 of CM074311.1, read as the reverse complement.
TGTTTTGTTTTGCAAATACAGGGAAACATAACAAAATGAATGACAAACAAAAGCGCGAGTAAATATTGAAAATGTTATTTATGTACATGACATGTACATACATGTTCTTCAGAGTTAAACAATTGTCATCATTTACTTGTCCTCGTCTTGCTTTCCATAATTAATCATTTGGATGAAATGCATGTACTTGTAAACGCATTCGTCGTCATCTGAAAAAAGTGGCCCATATATTCCACGACACGCTATTATATTCATGCCAAGGAGCAATTGAGAGGAAAAGCCCACATGAAAATTTCAGATTAGTTTTATGATAGACCCCTCAGACCCCGCCGAAAACACCTCGGTTTAATGGCGTGAGAAAATGACGGTGAAATATTTGAATTGTTGGTGTGAGGTGCGGAATATAAAATGAGTCGCTATTCATCAGGACGCTCTCTGTAATAATTCTGGGAGTACAGCTCATCGTTGGCTTTATTACTGATTAATTTCACCATCTGTCTTTCTCTGGAACATCCACAGCGAAAGAAAAAAAAAAAAGAAAAGTCCCCAGTGTGTTCCATTATTCAGACAGGTGATTTGAGCCAGCATAGTGACATTTCTGTCTAACGGGATGAGCAACGGCCAGGCAGCACACAGAACATGTTCACATACACATGACAGCAGCCCTGCCTGTCTAGCATGTGTCTGATTATTGGACGCCTCACTTCTCCCATTGTGAAGCTGATGTCAGTGTTCATGCATCCCGTCTCCAGAGTCACATGACCCCTCTCTGGCATGGAGGGCATCGGCAGAGATGATGGGGCTGTGCTGCTGGTCGTTTTTCTCTGTAATGTCAGCCTGCTGTACTCTTTACTTACTCTTACACTAAAGAGGAGATGCGAGAATGAAGGGGAAAATAAAAAACAGTAGGAAGTGTTAGACTGATCGCGACAGTAAACTCAAATTTTCCATTTCAGTAAATGCTGTTTTTTTTGAACATTCTATTTATCAAAGAATCCCGGAAAAAAAATATGAAGCAGCACGGCAGTTTTTAACACTGATAATAATCGTAAATGTTTCTTGAGCATCAAATCATCACATCAGAATGATTTCTGAAGGATCATGTGACATTGAAGACTTTGATCACAGGAATAAATTACATGTTTTTTTTTTAGTGTCATCGATATACTATCATAGGTTTTGTTTAAAGTAGTTATTATAGTACGTAAACAAAATTACAACGAGGCCACGGTTTAGTAAATCGAGGGAAATCATTATTATATCGTGCGCACAATTGACTTAAAACAATGGAATAAATGAATAAAAATGGTGTCACGTTTAAGGACTTTTAGTTTGTTCCCGCTTGTCCTTGGTTGTCATGGTAATTCATTGTTTGATTGACTTCCCACACCTGTCCCTCATTAGTTCATGTGTGTGTATATAATGCCCTCTGCTTTAGCTCTTCATTCTCTGCTGTCGTTTTGTTCTTGCACACTGTTTCATTTCCCTTCATCTGTTTGGATGACCGGTATATGTGTGACGGGCGCTGCTTCATGAAGCTTTGAAACCTTTATGAATCTTTCGTTTTGGATCAGTGGTTCAGAGCACGCATTACAGTACAAAAGTCATGTGATTTCAGTAAACGCAGCTTCGTTATGTCTTAACCCCTCTGCGGTGTGTTACGGCTCCGGCAAGGTTTTGTTCCGTCCTCTACAAGGTGTCAACTCACACCAGAAGCATTTCAGAAGCGAAGCGTCTGGATTCGCCAAACCACAAGATTGCCTGTCTGATGATGTTTTTTGTGATTTTTGGTGTTTTTAATGGCTAAATGGTTTTATTTAATCCGGTTTAATCGTGTTTATTGCTATGCCCTCTTTTATTTTGATATAGCAGACAAAGTTAATACACTTAAAAGGATGATACTTTTGGACGACAAGGATAAAAGATTTTCAACTTTTTCAACGTTGAGTGTGAATGTGTGTGTGTGTATTCCTGGTTCAGTCCCGGGTTTCAGCAGAGGAAGTGTGTTCCTGTGTGTGTGAGAATAGCTGAGCGGTCAAGAAATTTTAATCGTCTCAGCATTTTATTAATTTTGTTTTGTTATTTTGGTGAAGAAGAAGACATCGGTATGGAGGTCAAGTTTTTGATGCTAGTTTGATTTGCTTATTTGATCTTTTTTTTTTTTTAACATTAATTGACCCTCCACCGGCAGTTTGATTGGCGATCTGGCCAATCATAACCCCGAATCTGCCATTTTGTCGGTCAAAGCGGTCAGGGAGTTAGTAGATGAACGCTGGTGAACTTGAATCAAGTCTTGAAACAACATTCCTTCTGATGTTCATTCATGTTTATTTGATGCTATAAATGAACTGAAGAGATGATCGAGGAGCTACAGCGATCTGTAACGACACAAGACGCTATTTATTGATTAAACTACTTTAAAAAATCACAATATTTTAAATATGAAACTGTTTCATATCAAAAATAACCTGCTCTGTCTTGTCTGTCGACGTGTTGTCAGTGTCCTCTTTGCCCCGTGATGTATTGTTCACTTCGTGAGAACATGATGTGTGGCATGAGAGCGGACATAGCAACAGTAACTAAAGGGGGCGGGGCTTTGCGAAGGGTCAATTGCCCACTGGGTCAAGGAGTTGGCCATTTTAAGGGCAATCTCAACTGCAAAATCCTATCAGTGCACTGAAACATTTACTCCCTAAAAGTCCCACAATGCACTGTGAAAACCAGGGAGCTTCAATGCTCAAAACATAAATCACGTGAGCCAACGTACTACACATAATAACATTTGTTTTAATACAAACCACTATTTAGTTATGTTCAGCATAAACATACACACCTCGACAGCTAATGAACATAATTTTAATTTATTTATGGCTGAAATGCCGCATGTATACGTAGCAGAGTTTTCATCATGCACTTTAAATAACATTAAGAAGTAATGTCAGAACAACATCATAAACTCCAGTAGTGATGTTGTACAATGGAAATACACTCACCTAAAGGATTATTAGGAACACCAAACTAATACTGTGTTTGACCCCTTTCGCCTTCAGAACTGCCTTAATTCTACATGGCATTGATTCAACAAGGTGCTGAAAGCATTCTTTAGAAATGTTGACCCAAATTGATAGGAGAGCATCTTGCAGTTGATGGAGATTTGTGGGATGCACATCCAGGGCACAAAGCTCCCGTTGCACCACATCCCAAAGATGCTCTATTGGGTTGAGATCTGGTAACTGTGGGGGTCATTTCAGTACAGTGCACTCATTGTCATGTTCAAGAAACCAATTTGAAATGATTCGAGCTTTGTGACATGGTGCATTATCCTGCGGGAAGTAGCCATCAGAGGATGGGTACATGGTGGTCATGAAGGGATGGACATGGTCAGAAATAAGGCCGTGGCATTTAAACGATGCCCAATTGGCACTAAGGGGCCTAAAGTGTGCCAAGAAAATACCCCCACACCATTACACCACCACCACCAGCCTGCACAGTGGGAAAAAGGCATGATGGATCCATGTTCTCAATCTGTTTACGCCAAATTCTGACTCGACCATCTGAATGTCTCAACAGAAATCGAGACTTATCATACCAGGCAATATCTTCAACGGTCCAATTTTGGTAAGCTCATGCAAATTGTAGCCTCTTTTTCCTATTTGTAGTGGAGATGAGTGGTACCCGGTGGGGTCTTCTGCTGTTGTAGCCCATCCGCCTCAAGGTTGTGCGTGTTGTGGCTTCACAAATGCTTTGCTGCAGACCTCGGTTGTAACGAGTGGTTATTTCAGTCAAATTTGCTCTTCTATCAGCTTGAATCCGTCGGCCCGTTCTCCTCTGACCTCTAGCATCAACAAGGCATTTTCGCCCACAGGACTTTTTCCCTTTTCACACCATTCTTTGTAAACCCTAGAAATGGTTGAGCGTGAAAATCCCAGTATCGGCCAGGGTCCCTACTGTTCTTACCGGCACCTGATCTTGTGCACGCGATATATACGGATTCACGACCAAGGAAGCTGGGAGCTGATTGAGACAGGCTTAGCTGGCAGGCAATTATATCAAAACATGTGCGGTTGTTTCATGGAAAAAGTATTCTTTGCATCCCTCGTTTGCCTTAAGGGAAAATCATGGCTCTTGACGGCTGTTTGAGGTACACAGGTGACGCAAATGGCATTTTGACATGATTTCTCACTCTCTCTCTCTGTCTCATTAATACCTGCAGTGCCGCCTTGGGAAATGCACCTACAATCGTTTAAGCATTAAATCTAATGAGCCTCCAGTCTGTAAGTGGGGTGTAATTGGTGAGAAACAAAGATTGTTTTGCTAATTTTGTTCAGTCTTTGTGGAGTGAGAGGTTTGTGAGATTTTTCTCTGTCCTTTATGATTGCTGCTTGTTGGATTATACGATGTGATGTGCACATATTACGATTTATAATAATCCTTTATGACTGTAGGATCTCAGTTGTCGTTAATATGAGATTGTACAGTACTGAAGACGGGAAAAGATGATTTCACATCATCAATCTGTGAGTCATTCAGTGACTGAGATGCATTTACATGTGGGATAAAAATGGTGGCCAAAAAAAAAAAGTGTTCATTTTGATCATTTCTTTACTTAAAAAAGAGTGATTTTGATTTGATTTAGAAGGACTGTGTCTCAAAACTTCGGATACTGGCAGAATTTCATTGGAGGTAAAATTGTGTCGCAATAATCATTAATCGGCTGTTGGTAAACTGGTCAAACTAGTGATGAACGACTTCAGTTTTTTGCCCAGGATCAGAGGAATCTTTTAGGATTCACAAATTTTTTGTCTCAGATGGCCAAATCATGGACAAAATCGTACGGTGTGAATCCGGCTTTAGAAAAAATCTAAGGCAGACTGTCATCTCATGCCGATAGAATCGCAAAATTGACACTGAAAATGCGTCATGGTTTCCACAAACTCTTTTCAACACTGATAATAATCATAAATGTTTCTTGAGCATCAAATCATCATATCAGAATGATTTCTGAAGGATCTTGTGACTCTGAAGACTGGAGGAATGATGCTGAAAAGTCAGCTTTGATCACTGGAATAAATAATATATATATATATATATATATATATATATATATATATATATATTTTTTTTTTTTTTTTTTTAAAGAATACTGTTATTTTAAATTGTACAATATTTAAACGTTTTTAAAGTTGTATGTATGAAAGGATGCCAAAAGTGTTGTCTGGACAGGATATTTGTTTTTAGTGACCCTACATGTTCCATTAAACCATCAAAATATAACAGTTTTAGTATATATGACTAAATTTAAAATTATTTAGCAAAAAAAAAAAAAAACTATTTTCATCATCTGGCTTAGTCAAAACTAACAGCAAGTGAAATTGTGGTTGTCAAAATGTTTTGTCACTCATACCTCACAGCAGATTTTAATTATCACCTGACTAAACAGTTGTGCTTAATATTGTTGCAGATGTCAGAAGTTATAAGTCATATCAGTCATAAGTTGACAGAAGTTATAATGAGCGCAAGCATTGCTGAATTGTGCATTTTTTTGTTACTTTGCATTGCGAGCGTGGCTCTATAGCCTTGTGAACTGATCCGGCTCTCATATGTCTATATATGCTAGTGCTGTTTACATTACAGATTGTTTCAAAGCAAATATCATCAGTTTTAATGACATACATTGCAAGTGTCCTTTTATACACACGGACACAGCGGTAATGACATCATGGACTGTCGTCATCCAATAGAATTGTCAGTTCTGAACACATGCTTCAGACACCGGTCACGCTGATGTTCTACTTTGAATGGGAAAAGTCATGTAAGCTCTGTAAAATAAACTTTGGCTTTTTTGTTTTATATTTTTATATTTGTCAACAAATTGTAAATAATATTTGGATAAAGAGTGAAGATGTCAGTTTTCCCAGTCTGGACATAACTCTAGATAGTTCTTCTATAGATGCATCTTACGTATGTACAGTATGTTTTTCTAATTTATATTTGAATGTATATTAAGTATTGAGTTATACAGAATTTTCATCATCGGGCTCAGTCAAAACTAACAGCAAGTGAAATTGTGGTTGTCAAAATGTTTTGTCACTCTTACCTCAAAGCAGATTTGAATAAATACCTGACTAAACAGTTGTGCTTAATGTTGTTGCAGATGTCACTCACTACTGCTTGTTGGACCGTTTATATCACTCTAACATGATGATGTAATTAATTTCTCAAAAACAGACAGCTGAAATGGAACCTAGTGTAGTGCACGCACCGCTACGAATTCATATGTAGACATGTCAGGCTCTGTATGTGTGCAGAACTTTAAAAGAATGACAAATTCACTCGTCTGCTCGAGAAGAGCTCCGCGGGTTCTCAGCGGCGGATCGCAGGGAAGTGAGTGAATGTGTCTCAGGCGGAGAGACAGGGGTAGATGTTGATGGAGTCTGCAGTCATGCGGCGCGTGGTGGGCCGTGCATCGCTCTCGCTCGTTCTTTCTACTCACACGGCTGTGACAAAAGCTAGATTGAAAAGAGCTTGACAATCTGCCTGAGATCTGACAGGGCTGTCACAGAATCACTCAACATCCCTTGCATAATTACAGCATTATCTCTGATCCTGGAGACAGTATGAAATGTGCCTGCGAGCAGGGATATCCTCCGTTCCAAGCGTTGTTTCATAGCCGTCACAAACCAAGGACTAGTGGCTTCACATGAGAAAATGGGCGGAAAGATCCTAGTACAAAATGATTAAAAACGCAGGGTTACCATGACGACAGCTGGGCTCTAATAGGATTAACTTCCTGCAGTTGCGATGAAAGTATTATCTGTTCAAATGCTTGTTTTGTTAGAGCCACTGCTGTCTGAAGTTGTGCCATGTCAAGTAGGAGCGACTGAAAATGTCTCGCATCCATAAGCATATTTGTTCAATTTGATATGGATTCCTTGTGTTGTGGTTTCGTACTCTGTAAGTACATTAAACACCAGCTAAACATTTGCCTCAAGAAAGGTTTAAGCATTTATTTTTAGTCTTCTTGATTTCAAATTAAAGTGAGGATTTAACTACATCAAAGGCATTTGTGGAGCCAAAAGTAGCAGTGCTATTAACTTAACATTTTTCAACACTATGACAGAAGTTATAATGAGCGCAAGCATTGCTGCATTGTGCATTTTTTGTCACTTTGCATTGCGAGCGTGGCTTTATAGCCTCGTGAACTGATCCGGCTCCCATATGTCTATATATGCTAGTGCTGTTTACATTACAGATTGTTTCAAAGCAAATATCATCAATTTTAATGACATAAATTGCAAGTGTCCTTTTATACACACGGACACAGCCGTAGTGACATCATGGACTGTCGTCGTCCAGTAAAATTGTCATGTTTGAACACATGCTTCAGACACCGGTCACGCTGATGTTCTACTTCGAAGTCACGGAAGCTCTGTAAAAGAAACTTTGGCTTTTTTGTTTTATATTTTTAAATTTGTCAACTAAAATGCATTGGACAAAATACACACAAATGAATTGGATAAACACAGTAAATTAAGTTTAGTTTACTTAAAAAATAGTGAGTTTACTCTCTTCAAGCACACTTAAGCGGCCCTTTTATTTCATTAATAATATATTATCTGGAATGTTATACCACTTTTAAGATTTAAAGTACAATGCAGTGAAGTATGAAGACTTCAGAAGCTTCAAAAACCGCTTTCCCCAACACTGATCACAATATAAGTGGTTTACGACGACTCCAACAACAGGTCAAGATTGATGACAAAAAAAAAAAATGTTTTCCACAGTTTATAACTACTGTAGTTTAATATCTATATAAAGTCTTGACCTTTGCTTTGAGTCTTTGCAGCGTTACAGAACATATTCCCTTTGTGAAAACAGCTGTAGTTCACATAAGAGTCAACCAAGCTGAATATAATTTATCTTTAAAGGTCACTTTAATATTTTCACAGATATAAAAAAAAATAGTCAGAAAGCACACTAAGAGGCAGTGGGAATGGCAGCAGCGATGAGAAGAATTTTTTTTTTTTTGGAAACTTTCTTATAACTCTAAGTTCCAGTGCTTGCTGTATCCATATCGAACATGAAATATCAAATACTGTTTCCGGGTTCGAGCCTGCATTATATATCAAGCGAGAATATTATCTCAATACAGTGATTTATGAGTAAAATCATTTACAGCACAGCTATAAGCCCACCGTGAGTGTATATTAGCAGTTCATTGTCTGCTTTCAGGACCCGAAAGAGCATTTGAACTCGAAAACGGTAACGCGTGACGTCACACTTCAGAACAAAATAGCTTTTAGTAGAGTTTGACTCAAATTATAGTGAAGCTACTTAATAAACGGATAGGAACGTATTGATTTAAGTGTAATGAATCCGCTCTGCCTGTCTTCCACTTGCCACCAGATGTCACCCTCTCACTCTATGGACCCTGTCACACGGACTACATTTCCCATAAGCCCCTCACCCAGTCACTAATCACCCTTCCAGCTGGATCATATCACACTATATAAGCACCACTCTCACTGACACTCACTGCGAAGTATTGTACATCTTGTATTGCAGTTCTGAGCGTTATTCCCCTGTCTTGTTTTTTCTGTTTCCTGATCCTGCCTGTGTCTTCGTTTTGCTGTTTATCTGCCTGCCTCTGACCATTCGCCTGGATATTTACTACGAGTCTGCCTGTTCCCCGCCACTACTGTTTGCTGTTGTGTTGACCATTGCCTGTCTGACTACGTTTTGTTAATAAAGCCGCACTTTCGCTGACTTCCTCATCATGACATTAAGTTTTATTGCATTAAATTATGCTATTATGTGAGAGGACACTGTGCTGGTGAAGAACACTGAACTTCATTCCCGATGAAGCTGCCGATGTTTATTTCGCAGCAACGAATGGCTGACTTTATCCGTTTGTCATTTTGCCTTCTTAACACATAATATAAATGACATGGACATGAAATACGGAGATGTTTATTAAAATTATTTAATGAGAAGAACATGAAAAACATCAGCCACTCAAATTCAGGGTCTGGATATAAAGATGATAACTATATTAACGCCAACAGATGATAATGTATATTATAAGCGTGCTGGAGGTATGCCATCTGCTTAAGCACTGCAAATACCGTAAAAGAATAAGAAAGGTCTATATGTCTCTATATATATATATATATATATATGTATATATCTATAAAGGTCTGTATTTTCTAAAGAAAATACAAGATAATTATAGGTATAAAATCACTAGCCTACACATTAAGATGGCAATTCAAATACATTTTGGCAAATTCGTATGAAATCATACAATTTTATTTTTGATCTGCCGACGGTCTACGGAGGGTTAGATTTAGGGGTGGGGTTACGAGAGGAGCTTCATGCTAAGCGATTTCCTAAAATTCAATACATTTCCGTTTAAAAATACATTTTCAAATACAAATTCATATGAAATCAGGTTGTAAAATAGGGAATGTTCTGTTTATTTTAAGCGGTTATGCCGCCTACCGCTTTAAATCGCCCAAGCTCTTTAAAGCCAGATGGATGTCAAAAGCTATGTTTTCATCCACTTATTTTTATGCGCATTTTGAGATGTCGCACAAAAAGCGCTGGATGGAAACGGCAAGAAGTGCATAAATTCCCAATTTAGGCGGATACATTTGAAGACATGTAAAACATGAGCATAAACTACAGTGGAAACACTTTTACTGAATAAATCTCTCAAAAAAACTCTTTGTCTCAACAGTGGATGTGATTGGATAACGGGAGTAACCAGCGAACCAATCGGTTTGATCATTCTGAAATGCCATGGCCAAAGTCTGTCATCAAAATGATTTGGTTTAATTCCCTCCCTGAAGAGTCTCACATGATTGCGTTCCCGAACACCAGATAACATGACAGCGTTTATTGCATTTCGCCTGAGAAGCAACACGTTAATGATGTACGATGGGAAAAAAAAGAGCCACGGTGACTTCCCAGATTGTAGCAACTTTCATTTTTATTCGATATTTTGTGATATTTCGTTTCCCAGAAAGTGAACTTTAGGTTTTTTGAACACATGGGATGGAAACTGTGCTTTATTCGTAAATGTTTTATACCTCTGGATGGAAGCATAGCAGTTTTTTTTTAATCGTTCATAAGCTGTAAAAAAGTTCTGAAAGTTCCAATGATATTATTCCTTATTCTCCTAGAATTAGAAACTTTTGGTGTGAACAGGGCTTAATTGTTGTTAAATCTGCAGTGACGATTCATTTCAAATATGCACTATATGGCTAATTCTGCTGGATGCGACCAGCAACACAAGCTTGAAACTTTTCTTGAGATTTTGATTTCCTCGGGACTCGTTCAGCCACGTCAGCAGAGACGAACAAGAGCGAAGAACTCGCTACACGCTTACAGTATTTGACAGCAGAACAGCAGCAGCAAACACTGAAGCAGGCCTCGTCTAGATGACAGCAGCATCTGATACAGCAGTTTAGACTTTCTGTCAGCTGCGAACAGGACAGTGAGCATGATAATGTGTCTATTTAGGGGCCAAACGTTGAAGGTGCAACTATTGCATCTGTTGGCGATCTTATCCTTCTTTCTCCACTCTGGAAGTCTGTGGCAGCCCATAGAACCGTTATGAAATTTGGCACACTGACAGAAGCCAGTCTGAACGGTCACCATAGCAAATTTGGAGCCTATATCTCAATCCGTCTAGTGCCAACCACTGACTTGCACTTTTGCACCGTGAAGGCTAGAAACAAAATCTTTTTTCCTTTGATTCCTTGGCTCAAGACGATCACGAAAATTGAAAATTTTCTGAAAAACCTACTAGTTTCAAACACCTCCTAGACGTTGATCCGATTTTCATGAAAATTGAACGTCGTCCAATAAAATTGTCGTATTTAAACGCATGCTTCAGACACCGGTCACGCTGATGTTCTACTTCGAAGTCATGAAAGCTCTGTAAAAGAAACTTTGGCTTTTTTGTTTTATATTTTTAAATTTGTCAACTAAAATGCATTGGACAAAATACATAGAAGTTAATCGGATAAACACAGTAAATTAAGTTTAGTTTACTAAAAAACGGTGAGTTTATTCTCTTTAAGCACACTTAAGCGACCTTTTTAGTTCATTAATAATATATTATCTGGAAAATTATACTACTTTTAAGATTTGCAGTACAATACAGTGCTTCATTTTCACAAGTATGAAGACATCTACTAGCTTCTTCTAACTACAAACTAGTCCTAGACCGTTGATCCGATTTTCACGAAAATTGAACGTCGTCCAATAAAATTGTCATGTTTGAACACATGCTTCAGACACTGGTCACGCTGATGTTCTACTTCGAAGTCATGAAAGCTCTTTAAATAAAACTTTGGCTTTTTTGTTTTATATTTTTAAATTTGTCAACTAAAATGCATTGGACAAAATACATACAAGTTAATTGAATAAACACAGTAAATTAAGTTTAGTTTACTAAAAAAACGGTGAGTTTATTCTCTTTAAGCACACTTAAGCGACCTTTTTAGTTCATTAATAATATATTATCTGGAAAATTGTACTACTTTTAAGATTTGCAGTACAATACAGTGCTTCATTTTCACAAATATGAAGACATCTAGTAGCCTCTTCTAACTACAAACTCCTCCTAGACCGTTGATCCGATTTTCACGAAAATTGAACCAGATCATCTTCAGAGCATCAAGGAACTCGAGTTGATTCGTCAAACCGTTTTCGAAAAATAGAATTTTACGTAGTGCTTCCAAAAACAGACAAAATAGAATTTGACTATATGCTAATGGCCAAATGTCAAAATGTTGATAGTAACTCCCAAGTGTGGGTAATTTTAAATATTAATGTCTATAGTCCTAAACGAAATGAGATATTTTCACCAAATTTGACACGCTTATGCATGAGGGCACACAAAAAGGTATTGGTACTGCGCCACTTGGTGGCGCTATAATTGAAGAAACCGTGAAATTGGCTCTAACTACAGTCCTGTTGGTCTGATTGGCTTCAAAATTGGCACGTAGTGTCTTCGTCTCAGTTGATATCATAGTCCATTATGACATTGTTGGTCTGCTGCTAGTCTCTTTGTTTGCTTCGGCTGTGCTTGGCTGGCCCCTTGACTGCTGCTTGCAGCTATATTTACAAATGATTTTGTAACTCACATACTGCCTTATTGATAGAAAGACTAAGGGCTTTTGCTCCTTCTGATAGTGGCGCAGATCGTACTGGCACACTGCAGATGTATTTATATTTTATGATTCAAAGCTCTGACCTGTGCCTTCAGGGGAAGAATTTCTTAACAGTTTCCCCCTCTGTAGTTCCCTGCCATCTCTATAAATGACACCACAGTGCTTGACTCGATCAGTAAGCTGTGAGGAATTATATAACATACTTAAATTTCAGGCTCTCATTTCACCCATATAAATGAAAAACCTCATTGCAGGGAACAAGGCATTTTTTTATGCATGGGTCATAATCCCTCTATTTCTCTCCCTCCGTGGGCCGTGCATCACCCACGCCACCTGTGCCCTGAGAAAAGAGAGGAAGCATCCAATAATGTCAGACTGCTAATCTGGACAATTTTTTCTGCGATTTTTCCTTCAAAAATAAATGACACCATCTGACTTCATGCAAGAAAAAATGAGAAAAACACCAAGATATCGTAGCGTCTGGCATTTCAACTTTTAATTGAATTAATGCACATATTTAATGATCATTTAAGCGTGAAGTCATGAGGTAAACGCAAAGTATTACTACTGCTATTAATAAACAACTAGAATAACATGTAAGAAGTATACACATTTTTAAACAGAGTAATTTAAAAGAATATATTAAATGCCAGATGAGTATTTTCAGACTCTTAATTGGATGTTAGTAACACTTAAATGAAGACGTTGCATGAGCTTACGAGTTTGTGTTGACTGACGTATTGTCATGGAAAGCACAGGATTGTGGGATATCAAGGGATACATCTATGCTGCCTCCACAAATCAGTCAGATGAAGGTGTCTCAGGAGACAGGAAGTGAAACCGACTGTACCTCGATGTCTTCCTACCTTGGAATGCATCCTTCAAATGCACTGAATTGTGTAATTCATTGTTTAATTCACTTCAGAATTGTGAGTGAGCCCACTCCCTTGGATGAGAAGCAACCCCACACATGAATGGTCTCAGGATGCTTTACTGTTGGCATGACACAGGACTGATGGTAGCGCTCACCTTTTCTTCTCCCGACAAGCCTTTTTCCAGATGCCCCAAACCATCGGAAAGGGGCTTCATCGGAGAATATGACTTTGCCCCGGTCCTCAGCAGTCCATTCACGATACTTTCTGCAGAAGATCAATCTGTCCCTGATGGGTTTTTTTTTTGGAGAGAAGTGGTTTGCTCTTTGCTGCCCTTCTTGACACCAGGCCATCTTCCAAAAGTCTTGGCCTCACTGTGCGTGCAGATGCGCTCACACCTGCCGGCTGCCATTCCAATCCCGCAGCTGAATCCTCTTTAGGAGACCATCCTGGCACTTGCTGAACTTTCTTGGACGGCCTGAAGCTTCCTTACAAGAATTGAACCTCTTTCCTTGAAGTTGCTGATGATCCTATAAATTGTTGATTTAGGTGCAATCTTAGTAGCCACAATATTCTTGCCCGTGAAGCCATTTTTATGCACCGCAATGATGGCTGCACACGTTTCTTTGCAGGTCACCATGGTTAACAATGGAAGAACAGTGATTTCAAGCATCACCCTCCTTTTAACATGTCAAGTCTGCCATTCTAACCCAATCAGCCTGACATAATGATCTCCAGCCTTGTGCTCGTCAACATTCTCACCCGAGTTAACAAGACGATGACTGAAATGATCTCGGCAGGTCCTTTAATGACAGCAATGAAATGCAGTGGAAAGGTTTTTTTGGGATTAAGTTCATTTTCATGGCAAAGGAGGACTATGCAATTCATCTGATCACTCTTCATAACATTCTGGAGTATATGCAAATTGCTATTATAAAAACTTAAGCAGCAACTTTTCCAATTTCCAATATTTATGTCATTCTCAAAACTTTTGGCCACGACTGTATATAGTGCTGGTGATGGGATGATGGGAAATGCGGTCCGTGACACACATACTGTATGACTTTGAAATAGTGTTAAAGCATAGCGTTTATGGTAAACTAAAAAAGTACTTTAAAGTAATTTGTATTAAATATTTTAAGTAATGTATTGAAATACATTTGTAATGACGTGAAGTTTCAATTCAGAACAGTTAAAATTATAATCAAGTACTATTCAACGTATCAAAATATGAGTACGTATGACAATTATTAAAACACAGTGATTTAAAATGTACTTTAAAGTAAAACTTTTTTAAATTTGGAATTATTACTAAACTATATAAAATAATATAATACTATAAAAATACAGTCAATGAACCTTTCTTATGCCGAGTAATGTAGTGATTAGCTTTTAAAACATCTTCGGTCACAGGTAAACGATTATCAGCGGAAAACTATTTCATGAAGCTTATCCAATCACTTTTGTAAAAACTGCTTTTAAAATCGAACAATATAATTTTAAATGAGCTGTTAATTAAAAGAAGAAAGCGAAAGAAAAGACAAAAATGAAAGCGTCGTCCAGGTCACTGAACAGCAGGAAATGTATTTCTGGTAATTTCTCTGAGGGACATTCATTTGAGAAATTAATGTTGAAGTTGAGATGATGGTGAGATGAGGGAATAAATTAGACTAAAAGCTTTCTCGGCGAGCAGGAGTTGAGTTGATGAACGGAAACTAGGTTCTTCTGGATCCTTCTCATCTCTGCCCAGCAACCTAGAGAACACAGGGAGAATAATTGGAAAGGGGAAATGATTTGCAGAAACGAAGGATCGGAGTATTGAATAAAGCACTTTAATGTTTCAAGTCAGAAAGTCTGCATTTACAGCTTCCTGTTAGGGACGGGTCAGGATGATCGAGGTCAACTTGTTACTATAGAAAGAGCTTGAGACCTCTCGGTTCTGTTTCTTCGTGCGGTTTTGAAAGCAAGGACACGTCTGACCGCTGCATGGGGGGCACGAAGCCAACCGAGCCCAATTACAGATGAATATCGCTCTTTCCTGTTTGGACGAGTTCAGTCTGTGTACAAGCCATTATTTTCTCCTCTGCACTTTGGTTGCTAGGAGACTTATTTGTTGACAAACAAAGCTGACAGTAGAGTTGCCCTGCAATGAATTGCTGTAAAAAATTACAGCATTATTTTACAGCCGTTGGCTGTTTTTTAGTAATACAGCATATTATTGTAAACCGCAATGCATTCTGGGGTCACGTGTTGGTTTGACTCAAATTTACAGAATATTGCTGTAAATTGACCCGTCGTAATTAAAAAAAATACAGTTATTTACTGTAATCAGAGAATACAGGGAAATTCTGTAAATTAAATTACAGTAATACTACTGTAAAATTTACAGTAACTGTTCTGGCAACCCTGCTGCCAGTATTATACTGTCAAATTGACAGTAATTTTTTAACAGTGTGCGGTCCTATTTCTTTATACGGTGTGTGAGCGTCAGTTAATGGATGAAGATGAAGCAAGAATATCCCAGATCTGACATTGATTGCAACGAAGCATAGACGCTTCAATTTATTCAAGGTTGTGATCTGCAAGGATTGTATTAGAGACACTTATGAGCAATATTTCATTTGTGGCATAGCTAATAACATTTGCATGGCGGCACAGTGCTTTATTGTAAAGGGGTGTATCAATCAGATGTTTAGCGTGAGGTCAGATAAAGATGTGCCTGTGCGTGTGGATATGCCCCTGTGCGTTCCTAATGGCTCTCACTGTGAGTTAAGACTTCTGCTCTCAATATTAATCAGCCTCAGTTATTGCTGGGAATTTACATTATTGATCAAGAGGGTGGCAGGCGGAGACAAATGCAATGAGCCAGTAAAAAAGATAAACATGAGGGTAGTGGCTCCGATCAGTCATCTCCTTCTCCTTCTAATTTCCCTCTGGATGTCAGAGACACTAATGAAGCGCAACAGACATGCACTATATATAAAAAGGGCTCATAAAACTGTAAAATTTACAGTTGTAACCTGATTAAAATCACAGATTAGCTGATATTCACACACAGATGCGACAAAATAGTTTTTATGTCAGAGTTGCGGCTTAGTTGCCATTCTAAAACAATAGCTGTGAAAACATGAAACAAACGTAAGCGGTACTAAAATACCGTTTTCCATTGAAACGGTAATATACTGTGACAACATTGCATTCTGGGTAATGTTAGTTGTCGCCGATACTTTCTCGAAACCGACAAATAATATTACTCAGAATTCATTGTAATATACAGAAGTGATATACCGTAAAAAACAACAACAACAATGCATTCTGGGTAATATTTGGTGTTTTTGAGAAAGTAGCCTATAGGATACTTTTTTGAAAATGACAAATAATATTACATTCTGTAAATAGCTGTAAAAAAACTAAACAAACGTACATAAGACTAAAATACCGGTTTCCATTGAAACGGTAATATACTGTGACAACATTGCATTCTGGGTAATATTAGTTGTCGCCGATACTTTCTCGAAACCGACAAATAATATTACTCAGAATGCATTGTAATATACAGAAGTGATATACCGTAAAAAAAAACAAAACAACAACAATGCATTCTGGGTAATAGTTGTTGTTTTTGAGAAAGTAGCCTATAGGATACTTTTTTGAAAATGACAAATAATATTACATTCTGTAAATAGCTGTAAAAAAAACTAAACAAATGTACATAGGACTAAAATACCGTTTTCTATTGAAACGGTAAATGCATTTTGTGTAATATTATTTGTTGCCTATACTTTCTCGAAACCGACAAATAATATTACTCAGAATGCATTGTTTTTACAGTATATTACTCTTTCAATGGGAAAATTTGCCAGGCTTTCTCGTTGTTTTTTTTTTTATAGTTATTAATGATATTATAAGCATATTTTACCATTCTAATATTATAATTAGTATATATTCATTTTTTATAAGAAGTTTTTTTGGAATAAATAGCTACTAGTAGGGGTGTAACAGTACACAGAAGTCACGGTTTGGTACATACCTCGGTTTTGGGGTTACGGTTCGATACGGTTCAATTTCTTTTCATTTAGTAGTGCAAATTACAGTGTTCTGACCGTACGCACCGAATACATCCATACCGTATGGCTCGGGACGAATGCATGCACCGTTACACCCCAATCTTTTGGAATAAATAGCAACTAAGTAACAGCTTCTCTTACCTGTGAAATTAAAAGGAAAATGTCTGTATATCTCTTGTCTATGCACATCAAAGATGAACAAACCTAGCCTTCTTAAATCTATAAACCCAGGTCAGCGGTGTGGTTTAGTGCCTCGCCGTCTCGGCAGGGGATCACCACACATCCGGAGGCAAAACGTGCGTCAGCGGGGGGAACGCTCACATGTTCCTCACCCTTCTTGATCTCTCTGATTTGTCTGCACAGCGAGAGCTGAAGAGGTCGGAAAACGAACCTCCATTCCCTGTCAAAGATGAGTACCTCTAACTGCTCTACATGCTCTGGCTTCCGGCCCCCATCAATCCCTTCATCGTACAGAGAAGGAGAGAGAAACAGATTGAAAACAACAGAGTACCGTTCAATAAGGCTAATCATGCATTTGGGCTTTTTGGTACATGCGGAAATGATCAAACAATGACCAAATATCAGACTCAATCAGCTTTGCTGCTTCTTTTCTACAGCTAAACTCTCTTTCTAAATCCATATTCACCCCAAAAGACTCAGATGGTGACAACCGAATCTCCATTAAGGGTTCGTTCACACTTGTCATGTTTGGTTCGGTTAAAACGAACCCTGGTGCGATTGCTCAGTTAGTGCGGTTCATCTGTGAACGCTGCATCCGAACCCTGGTGCGCACCAAACAAGCCCTAAAAAGACGGGTCTCGGTCCGCTTCCAAACGAACTCTGGTGCGGTTCGATTGATATATGAACGCGACACGGACCAAAGACACGTAAACCAACCAAAAACAGGACGTGACGTCACGAGATGCGACGCTACGAGTCATTCTGTTTCTGTTTCACGACTGTTTCTGCAAACAACAGAGGAAATCCTGCTGCTGTTTTGAATGTTTTGAACATTTGATGAGCTCTTCGTGATTCTCAGCAACGTTTAATCCAGAACACAGCGTTGTTTTGAATGTTCGGTAAGCGTATTACATACGTCATAAAAGCGACCAATCAGGTCGTGACCGTATCCCTGTGCCTTTGGTTCAGTAACTTCAGGCTATACCGAACCGAACTGGACAACTAGTAATATTCTGTACACATTCACAATGATAATTTATGATTCGCATTAATTTATGGTTGTAACTCTCTCCAAGCACGTTCATGACCATGTTGAACAACAAATGCAAAATCAGAATTGCATTCACAGTCAGAATGAGCATCGCTATTAATCACTCGTAGTAAAAAAAAAAAAGTTAACTTTATCATAATTTGAGTTTAATTGATTTGGATTACGTCTAAACATATGGAATATGAAACTTTAATAACATTTCATTTCACAACTTCAACAACAATACGGACCGACAGCGCAAAAAAGAGGAGATGTGGTGACGGTACGGAGGCAATCGTGGTGGATTATGCGGGTAATCAACAATGGAAGCCGCTGGTAATTAAAGTATGCTGGGTCTTAAAGGTCAATATTTGCACAAGTAAAATATGTTTCTCAGACTTCATACTGGTTGAAGAAGGCATGGAGAAATGAAGATCCATGACAACTCACCAGAGCCAATTAATAGAGCCCTCGTCTGAGTGGGCTGATGAGACGGGGTTAAGTCCACTGGGCCTCTAATTAGAAAGCCGTATGGGCTGAGACCAAGGAGCTCACGCTCAACCCACACGGCACTTAATCCTCATTAAAACTACTGTATCGTCACAGTAAGAATTTCAACATGTGGATTTGGCCATTTGAAACAGCATTACTCAACGTCCATAATGCACGTTACTAATTAATCCATTGTGGATAATCAGCATGCTGAGAGCAGTTGTCCAACCAATATCATTAAGGATACATTAAACAGTATCATTGTTTTAAATGATGCCATTTGCGTGAATCAAACAATTCTGCTAAAGCTAGAGCGGATATCCAGTACAGTAGGGACTTGCATTGGCGATCGAGACTTATTCTATCGCACTAAACCTCTCTCCATCCGTTTTGATACTATGGGAACTATGTACTATGTCACACCAACACTTTATTTTGTTGTATTGATACATTATTTCCAGGGTTGGGGAGTAACGGAATACAAGTAACTTAGTTACGTATTTAAAATACAAAATTTGAGTGACTGTGTTTCATTTGAAATGGGTGGTAATCAGATTACAGTTCCATCTGAAAAGTGTTTTAGATGACCAAAGTGATTACTTTGAGTTTTAATGTCATTTAAACAGCGATTGGTGATTCTCTGACTCTGACCGTCTGAAAAAGACGAGTTCAGTTTCTTCAACATTTTAATACTTTTAAGAGGGTCATAAAAATGTTATTTTTATTTAGTTTATTTAGAGTTTATATAAAAATTGCCCAACTTAACTGAACTGTCCTGTCATGACCTGATGATCCACGACTGTTTTCATGTTTTGTGAGTCATTTTATAATTCACTCGACACTGCAAATTTTTCTCACAAGAAAGCTTTTTTTTCCCTCACAATTGTGAGTTTGCATTTCACAATTCTGACTTCTTTTTCTCAGAATTGCAAGTTATAAAGTCAGAATTGGGAGATATAAACTTGCAATACTGACTTTTTTCCTTGAAATCGTGAATTTAATATGTGAGTTTATATCTCATAATTCTGACTTTTCTCAATATTGCGAGTTTATATCTCATAATTCTGACTTTTCTCAATATTGCGAGTTTATATCTCATAATTCTGACTTTATAACTCACAACTGCAACTTTATATCACACAATTCTGAGGGAAAAAGTCAGAATTGTGAGATAAAAACTTGCGATGACCTTTTTTGTGTTTGTTTCACACTTATTAGTATTCCAAAGTATTCTAAAGTATTTAGATTAAGTTACTAAACTTGAGTAATGTAACGAAATACGTTACAAATGACTTGTTAACGCATGTATTTTGTAATCTGTAGTGAAATACATTTTAAAAGTAACCCACCCAGCGCTGATCATTTCCCAGTTTGGTCAGAGCCAATAGGAGGTGAACCTGATTTCAGCAAGTGGCACATGTTCCTAGATCATCCTGGAACAACATTGATCTGATTTGAGGGAAAAATTGACAGTTTATGTCAAGTTTAGGCTTGCAACCAGGTTTAGGATCTCAGTGTTATTCACTCATCATTTCCCTCTGATTTTAGGGATAAGTTATGGGCAGGTTTTGGTGTAGGGATAAGATCAAGACAGGAATACTGTACTGTTTGTCTTGACATGTTTCTGGCTGGTTTGCACAAAATGTCAGAACATTTTGTGGTTGTTTCTGGCGAACTTTTAGACACGTAAAGAAGACAAAAGTAATGGCTGTATGCAATAAATCAAAAATGCAATGAATTGTACAAAGAGATGAGTAAAGGAATAGATCGTTTTCAATGGAAGCTAACGGCACCCACTGTTTCCCACACTGTATTTGAGAGACGTCCCCGCTTTTGCGCCACATGCCCGGCCCGTAGACTCGCTCCTACGGCTCCTTCATTAGCTTTTACGTTGCTAAATAATGAATGTGCAGTCGATGATGGAGTGCATCTGTGGGGAGCCTGCGCAACATTTGGAGATGATTTACATTCGCTTCATTTAGGTAAGCCGGCGAAAGGGCTTTCCTGTTCTCTGTGATTTCTTTGCCCTTTCCCCTCCTTCCCCCACTTTCCCGTTGTGCTTCCAGCCAAGGTTATGACGGATTTCGTCGGATTTACTGCTGCTTCACATCTCCATCTGCATGGGCTGACATTTATGTGTCGCCTGCTTGATCAAACAGGCATGTAAGTTGGCCATAAAGTCATCAGTCTGGTGGAAGAATGCCAGAGCTGGGTCGACTTTGCTGAAGGGGGCCTGGAAATGAGACACTGGGGACGTCAATGGGTTTGACTGAGCCAAAGAAGCTGCTTGAATCCCCGGGTTGACGCTTGTGAGTGCTTTTCCTTACCGCATGTGTGTCCTTCCTAAGACAGCACCTTTTCTAAGTGAGTTGGAGAGGAAGTGTGTCTTTGTGCACTTGTGAGAGACGTGAGGGACTGTCCCTGGAAGATGGAAAAGGCTTTTCTCTCTCCTTTTGCTGCAATTCGGCAAGCTTCCATTATACAGTAAGTCATTTTTTTACCCGCTCACCTGAAAAGACCCAGGTAAACTTCTGACCAACAGGCCGTCTGTTTAAAGAAACGGATATTTGTCGCATTCAAGGTTTGGTGAGTCACTTAATAAAGATTTGACTGTCTTGCACTGGTTGGTATTAAAGGGATCGTAAACGATTCTGTCACTTACACACCCTCGACTTCTTCCAAACCCGTAGGAGTTTCTTTTTTCCGTTGAATACAAAAGAACGTATTTTAAAGATTGTTTAAAAGCTGTGTCCGAAAGCGCCCACTCGTTCACTAACCCCTATATAGTGCACGGCTAGATCAGCAAAGAGTGAAGGAAAATGAGTGAGCGAATGACGTTAATAGCATGAGCCCGACAATTTCGTCATGAACATTTCCTATTCCCGTCTGTAATATGTCCCGTTTAGCTTCATGAATTGTTTATTACTGTTTATTGAGAATAAAGAGAGAATAAAAACACCTGTGTCATGCTATTTAGTACTTTCATATTTAAAACACTGTCACATTTGTTTATTAAAATATAATAGTAAATAAATACACTGTACAACAGTTCACGAACATATGAGAAAAATGATCATATGATAATAAGTATATATATTATGATACAAACCTGCATCGTTTCGCTTCAAAGTATCAAAGATGTTCTAATTAATGCGTTTGTAGAAGTCGCCGCTTCCCGTATTGCCGTCCGTCACTTTTATTTTTCTTTCGCGCTCGATCGCGTTGGATTTCGGGTGACGGCGCTTTAACGGGGATTGTGTAAATCAGAGAGGATTGTGGGTAAAAGTAGTGAACGAATGTAGGGAATGTAGAATTCGGACAGCACTACAAAATGATATAGTGCACTATATAGTGGATAGGGAGCGGTTTCGGACACAGCTATTGACTTCCATAGTAGGAAAAAAAAAATACAATGGCTTTGATTACCAACATTCTTTAAAATATTTGTGTTCAACAGAAAAAAAGAAACTCATCCAGGTTTGGAACAAAATGAGGGTGAGGAAATTAAGCACACCCTTTAAGCACACACACATTGTTTGGTACAATTAGAAATGAATGGATTAAACCTTACATATAATCATATATAGTAAAAAAGGTATGCATATTTAGCAAGGCGAGGGCTCCTGGCTTGGGATATGACTTGAACCCAGAGTGCTTCCCCATCTCTGGTTGAGAGCGAGGAGTCGAGGTGTTGGAGGGATGCTGGAAAACTGTCTCACGATAGAGATAAGTCGGCTATTTATACGGCTGCCACCTCTCGTGCTAATTAGGTGTTTATGCATAATCAAATTCTGTTTAAATCTTCACACTGAGCCCTTGTGAAAAAGAAAGTACCAGAATAAGTTAGCAACAGTACTTCTTACGGAAGTAATATGCATTAAAATAATACATTTAAATACAAATTGAATGTAATATTTCATGTCGATTGCAATTAAATGTATTCATTTACATTTATATGTAATGAAATTGGCTGGACTTTTGAATGTTTTTTGACCCACTTGAATAGACCAAGTATGGGAACTCATACTCAGAATTTGTTCTTGGCATTTAACCCATCCGAAATAATGCGCACTCATTGGGTGTAGTGAGTAGTGAACACAGTGGCGCCCGGGGAGTGATTGGGGGTTAGGTGCGTTGCTCAAGTCCCTATTGTGAATCGAACCCACAATCTTCAGATTACCAGTCTGACTCTCTTACCATTAAGCCATGAGTGACCCAATAGAACTGAATTATATTTAAAGCATGGCAAAACATAAAGATTGATTAAAAGGCATTGCAAAAATGGTGTCAATGTGATATCATACTGACAATAGCTGACAACATTGGACTGTTGTCTTTCTAACATTTCTCAGGGACTTATTGGAGATGAGAAAATGGTACACATGAAAATGTACAGCAAACATTGAATAAACATCTCAGAAATCAGAGTGTGTGTGAAATCATGAGTTGTGGATATAGCAGTCCAGGCTTATACTTTTGTGCCCGTCACAGAAGTCGTGACGAGAAGTATTTTCCCAGAGCGCGATGGCTAAAGTTGCGACTTTAAAAAGTCAAACGGGCCCAGGTGAGGCAATCGATTTCAATTCACCGCAGAGTTCAGGACCACAATTGATGTCAGAGCTGTTCAAAATGACTTCTTGTCCAAGCATTCACATTGTCTTTGGAGCAATTGTTGGCAAGAGCAAACGCAGAGGTCAAGTGAGGTACATGCTCTCCCAGCACAGTCGGCATGAATCTGTCAGGCAGCTGCCAATGTCTGGGCTCACAGTGGAGGTTGCCAATTAGTATGCCCTCTCTCGACTGCCCACAGAGAGCTGAAGAAGGCATCCAGCACACCTGTCAATATTTACTGTTCCAACAAAATGCATCATTCAACGCCATCTGCTCCTGGCCAGAGTACAGCCCAGAGATTTGAAGTGGTGACACTTACTCTGAGCTTAATCAATTAATTTCCCTTGTGCCACTGATCTATCTATCTATCTATCTATCTATCTATCTATCTCTCTATCTCTCTATCTATCTATCTATCTATCTATCTATCTATCTATCTATCTATCTCTCTCTCTATCTATCTATCTATCTATCTCTCTCTCTCTCTCTCTCTCTCTCTCTCTCTCTCTCTCTCTCTATCTATCTATCTATCTATCTCTCTATCTATCTATCTATCTATCTATCTATCTATCTATCTATCTCTCTCTCTATCTATCTATCTATCTATCTATCTCTCTATCTATCTATCTATCTATCTATCTATCTATCTATCTATCTATCTATCTATCTATCTATCTATCTATCCATCTGTGTACGTACACTATCTATCCATCCATCCATCATCCATCCATCCATCCATCCGTGTACGTACACCATCTATCTATCTGCGTACGTACACTATCTATCTATCTATCTATCTATCTATCTATCTATCTATCTATCTATCTATCTATCTATCTATCTATCCATCTGTGTACGTACACTATCTATCCATCCATCCATCATCCATCCATCCATCCATCCGTGTACGTACACCATCTATCTATCTGCGTACATACACTATCTATCTATCTATCTATCTATCTATCTATCTATCTATCTATCTATCTATCTATCTATCTATCTATCTATCTATCTATCTATTCATGCAATATGGCAAATTCTCACAGAAACTAAAAAACAATCCACATAAGAAGCAACAAACCACAATCAGGTTGGCACATCTGACTACTATCCCATAATCCTTAGACTTTTTTAGTTTAAACTGAGGGGGTCTCAGTTAGAAGATTTGTTTTTAGGAGAAAAATAAGAGCCAGCAACTACTTTTTACATATGTTATGAAATGCTTCAAATTGGCTTTCTTCCAGGGCAAGAGGTTGCGACAGCGCTACAAATCGTGATTTTTCAGCACATTTGGTTTGTGCAAGAAAAACCTTTCGAGTTCAAAGTTGAGAGATTAGTGTTGATATGGTAAACTCTCAGTTCAACTGCGTGGACCACCATTCTGTACATGAAAGTGTGGTTGAATTTGGCTTTGCAACTTTCCATAACTTCATCACCAGATGAAGAACATTATTTTAACCCTTAGTGTCACGGACTGCCGAGAGTGCTCGAAGAGGGAAGTGTTTGAAGGTGCCCTTGAAGGTATGCTGCCCAAATACGTTGCTCTGCTATGATCTATTTATGGTTCGTGAAATTGCATCTCAAGGGAATGTCCATGTTTTACTTGAAAAATTGAAAGCCCACACCACATTATGTCAGCGTAATTTACGTAGGTGACCTTGAAGACGCATTATCAGGGTGATCACAGAAACACACACAACACATCAAATGATCCATTCTCTCTCCTGACACCAGCTCTGTAGGTGGATTTCCTTTGTTTCCCTGGGTCACTCTTCCGTGGAGCCTTTCTCCCTGATGGATCACTGCTGGAACAGGATGGATGGCACCTTATCCCTTGCCTGGTTCCTGGCATTTCACCCTTTCTTTTCCATTCATCCATCATCCACAACGGCAATTTGTTATGGTGCAGTAGCCACTGTGTACTCTACAAATACATGTAAGTGAAAACATTAAAACATGCAAAAGTATGCTTCAATTGTCCTTTGTCGGTAGTGCACACTTCTTCACCAAAATCCAAAATGTGCATGTACCTTGTGGTGGAAATTTATCTTGGAGAATGTTCTCTTTTTAAAGGGTACCTACAGGTCATATCAGTCTCTGGTGTCTCCAGAATGTGTCTGTGAAGTTTAAGCTCAAAAAAAACCTTTTTTTTGTAGCTTGTCAAATTTGCCTCTATTTGGGTGTGAACAAAACACACACCGTTTTTGTGTGTGTCCCTTTAAATGCAAATGAGCTGCTGCTCCAGAAGAGGGCGGAGCTTTAACAGCTCAACAGCAACAAAGCTGGAGAATCTCACGCAGACAAAATGACGACGGTGTTCATGCTTACATTGTCCGGAGTCGACACTGATGGAGAGACTGAACAGTTAGTGGATAAATTGATGTAGTTGCTGTGCTGTGGAGTTGATCGACTCATCACTAGCATGTGTCGTCACGCTCATCTTTTTTCCTTGAATCGACCCTCGTTTGTGAAGCGGTCCGGCGTAAAATGACGACATCAACAACACTCGACTACAACAACTCTTCCTCTTCTCTAAAGCAGCCCAACATGGCCCCGCCCCCTTTGTTGCGTGTTCTCGGGGGCGGGGTTTATGTAAATTTTAGGGTTTGTGATGCCACTAACCCAGGAAGAAGTTCGTTGTAGTCCCTACCAGCCGTTTGTTGTAGTCCTTAACAAGTGATTTAATAATATAACTCTGATTGTGTTCATCAGAAAGAAGAAAACCATATACATCTAGGATGAGTAAAGCTCCACTTCATTTTAAAGTGAATTAATCCTTTAATTACAAGAAGAAAAGTCTGAATTGTGAGGTAAAAAAGTCGTAATTTCCTTTTTTATGATTTTTCAATGGCAGAAACAAGCATCACTTCCGTACTTAAAGAAGCTTGAATGAAATAAACACAATTATTTATTTATTTTGCTTGAGTTCATTTGAGTTCTGGGTTCATTTTGTAACCTTGGCCAAGCTTCATTTTTAAAAGCTTAGCAATGCGTTGCAGTCATATTCAACTGAAAAAGAAAAGGAAATAATTGTTTGGAGTTAATAAATCAATATAAAGAGCATGTTTTATTGTATGTCTTTTTCAGAGCTTATTATTAGCACTTCAGTCTAGATTGAGAGGGGACATCCATATTACACAGTAAAAACCCCAGAGTTAAACCAACTCTGCTCAGATAACATTTGGTCCCTCTCTAAATAGTGTTAAAGTCACACTGAAGCAGAGCTAAAGTTAATGAGATAATTAAGCAATTAATTAAGCGATGATTGAACATTATTGATGAACGCCTGCTGTTAACAAGCAGAATCACTGTAGACTTTAACACTATTTAGAGAGGGACCAAATGTTATCTGAGCAGAGTCGATGTAACTCTACTGTGTAGCTTGTCTTATTTAAGACAAGAATACTTATTAAGACTTTAAATACTTATTTTAAACCGAACCATTCCCTCAAAATAAGCCCAACACTCTTAAAATGCGTATATATATATATATTCTCATTTCAAGACATTTTTAGCAAGAGTTTTTAAAACTAACCACAAATAAAACAAGAAAAATATGCTAAATTTAACTTTTTTTTTCATTGGTTTTTAGAAATTTGTACCGCTTGAATCTTTACTCAGTTTTTTTCTCGTTTTAAAATTTTAAAGTTTTTTTTTGTCTTATGAGGTAAAATTTTCTCACCTCATTGGCAGATACTTTTGCTTGATTTGAGTTTTTTTTTTTCTTAATTTATGTTTTATGTTCTTATTTTTTCATATTGATTTTTTGCAGTGTGTTTCAGTTACACTACAATATCCAAATGTTACCAGGCAATAATCATGATTACAGTTATACAATATAACCAAATTACTTTTATTTTCATGTTAATAAATGCAACACACTTATCACACTCTCAAATATGACAATGTATGTAAAAAATAATGTCATATTTATATAAAAACACTTGGAAAAGTGCAGTGAATTGTAATGCTCGGGGAGCGGTGAACACAGCGTAGGGACGCTGTCAATCAGACACACGTTTTATGTTTACATGTGGACAATACAGCTTTCAACACGTCAGCCTAGAGGAGCAGAACTGTCTCAAAAATCCACTCCTGTAATATCGCATAACCGAGACACAGGAAGTGCGAGAGTTTAGAAACAACAATGAAACAAGACCCCCGTCACTCACATTTCATTGCAGGAGACAGCGGTTCTTTTTAGCGAGCTCGAAGGCCGGCGGCCCGGCAAACAGGAAACACAATCAAGAGCTCTCCTTAACGCTAAACACACTCCTGTCAAACAAAACGGTAGCCCATGGAAAGACAAACCACAGTCTGCATACTAGTATAGAAAAGCTTACTGTAAACGGACGTTTTCAAAAGCTGTACTGCAATATTTAATATTATGAGGGTTCGGGAGAGCTCCCTATTATCCATTAGAGCCCCAGAGGAACTTTTAAAAACACAATCCCTGGAGGGCTTTATGAAATACATAAAAATGCCCTCTGTTCTATTATTTTTTCATTTGGTGGGTCAGTGGGGTCAGTCAGAGTAGCAGAGGCTCCGTCCACATCCCCTCCAGGCCTGTTATTGCTTGATGTCGAAAGAGCGGCGGTGGGTAGAATAGCTTAAAGGTGCTGCCATCTAAATCACTTCTGCCTGCGCGCAGTGGACACGATTGATTCCGGAGACTAACTTCCTCCTACGCTCCGGCTCTCCAAAAAGAACCCCGTTCGGCTTTCTTCGGGCGAAAACACTGAACAGATGTGCTGCTTTTATGTGAGGAGTTGCATTGATTGTATTTCAGTCAGTTCAGCTAGGCGTTATCAAACTTAACAAATAAATAATAGCACAAAGAGAAAATAAACTAGTGTTTTGGGTTAAGGTTGCAGTTAACCGTTGCCATGGTAAATACTACATTCACAATACTGACACGAACTGTTTCTGAAACATGGAGACTGATCTTGAACATTATACTTGCATACAAATCCTTCCCAGCTAACACAGTAACGTAATTTACTGATACTAATTCACGACGTAACTATGACAAAGCATGCTCGTATATTCTCTTGCTCTTTATTTACTGTGAGGTGACATAGAGCGCGTGCCTCCGCATTTCTGCATGCAATTGTATCGCGAGCACAGGATAACGTCTGGCAGGACAGTAGAGTTCATTTATTTCTGAGGAGGAAGCCTTTTTATTTTGTGTCAAGTTACATTCATGTTAGAAATATAGCTGCAGGCATCAATTAAGGGGCCAAGCATAACAGAAGCAAAGATGGAAGCTAGCCGAAGACCAGCGATGTCGTAATGTAATTTGATATGAACTGAGACAAAGACACTGTGTGCCAATTTTGAAGTCAATCAGACCAACAGTTCTGTGGTTAGAGCCAATTTCATGTTTTCTTCAATTATAGCGCCACCAAGTGAAACAGTCCCACCTTTTTTGAGTGTCCTCAGAGCTCATGCATAAGTGTGTCAAATTTGGTGGAAATATGTCATTTTGTTTAGTAGTTATAGACATTTATATGTATGAACACATCAAAATGACTGACTTTGATTGCATTTATTTTGCCACTTGCTATCAAAATTTTAACCTTTGGCCTTTAGCGTATAGTCAACGACTTATGTTTTCGATTTCCCCAGGGTGGTTTCATCTCGACCGGACTAAAGTTTTTCAAAGATATTCTCAAATGTAGTTTAAATGCTACATCACAAACGTTGAACTAACCATAAGGCGTCGTTTGGGATCGCCGGACACTGCGAGGATTCAGGAGATGAAAATAAGTTCGCAAGTTATAAGCATGCACATACTTTTATGGGTCTGAAACTTCTCAGACTCCTTCAGGGCACCGTGCCGATGACCCGTGCCAAGTTTCATAATGATACGATCACGAGTTTATAGAATACAGCATTTTACTTCAAAATTCAAAGTGGCTGATGGCCAAAATGGACGAAATGGAAAAATTCGACTTGGCATGATGCCCTGAAACTTTTATGTGGGATTTTTGGACAAACCGTTCTGAAGCAAAAAGAGCCATTTAACCTCAGGTCATGCTTGTGATGACACGGACCAAGTTTGGTCTGAAAACAATAAAGCATTGAGGAGAGCCTGACGGAAGCGCTACATAAAATTCTCTCCCACGTTTTTCGAAAATGCTTTGGTAAATCAACTTGAATTCCGTAACTTTGTGTCAGCATGGTCTGAAGATGATCTAGTTCAATTTTCGTGGAGCAACGGTGGAAAATTCCAAAATTTTCGTGATGGAAGTTTTCAAGCCCTAACGGTTCAAAAGTTGTTAGAATGAAAAGGTGCAAGTTTGGACCATTGGTGGCGCTAGAGGGTTTGAGACGCCAAATTTGCTACGGTGACAGTTCCGACTGCCCTCTATCCGTGTGCCAAATTTCTTAAGTTTCCCACAAACGGTTCTATGGACATTGGATACAATAGGTACCTACACACCTTTGGTGCTTGGCCCCCAATAATGAACATCTGACAACATCTTCTGACAACAGATACTGAATCAGGACTACGTATTTCTCTCAGTTTACTTAAACTGCATCTGAGTCATCAGCGTTTTATCTGCCCACACAGTTCATGACCCACTTTTGGGTTGAGAAACACTTAATAGAGCACCCATATTAAGTCATTTTCATTCTAAATAAACTGGCTCTATCATAAATTGTATCTTAATCACAATTGTTACCTGCTGTACGTCTCGCACAAAAGGAACATGTACATTTTCATTGATTATGGCAGCGGTACTTCATCAAATCATGAAATGATGAAGAACAGTGTCCTATATCCAGGCTGATGCGGTCGAACACACTTTCAGCTTTTTTAAAGGGGCCCTTGATTATGATTTCACCTTTTTAACTTTACTGTTGCTGTTTGAGCAGAAACAACATCTGCAAAGTTACGACGCTGGGAGATATTTTCTTTTACAGAAATCACTTTTTAAGGACTACAACGAGCTTCTTCCTGGGTTGATGACATCAAAAACCCGAAAAATGTACATAAACCCCGCCCCCGAGAACACACAACAAAGGGGGCGGGGCCATGTTGGGATAGAGAAGAGGAAGAGTTGTTGTAGTCGAGTGACTGCTTCACAAATGAGGGTTAATTCAGTGCTGGATTTGCACAAAATATGAACGTGACGGCACATGCTAGTGATGAGTTGAATTTATCCACGAAGCGTTCAGAAACATCTAAAAGTTGGAACGTCTTCCTGAGTCTCTCCATCAGTTTGAACAGTTTCCTCATTTTGTCTGCGTGAGATTCTCCAGCTTTGTTGTTGTTGAGCTATTAAAGCTCCGCCCTCTTCTGGAGCAGCAGCTCATTTGCATTTAAAGCGACACACACCAAAACACTCACACCCAAATAGGGGCAAATTTGACAAGCTATAATAAATGATCTGTGGGGGATTTTGAGCTGAAACTTCACAGACACATTCTTGGGACTAATCTTAAATCTTGAAGGGGAATAATAGGTTCCCTTTAAAGAGTGGATACCGTTTTCTGGATCACAGTGGTGGAGTATTGCAGTCGTGGACAAGTTTGCTAGACTGCAGCATCTTCCTCAACCTAGTCCTCAGAACCAACACACAAGTTGGGAAACTGCGTCGTGCAAATTGCGTTTGGCAGTGTGTTTGCACCATTATCTGATTCACATAATTCCTAATTCACACATTAACACCTTTGATCACATATAAACACTGATCAGCAAACACACATAGAACACTCGAATTTGGTAAATGCAAGCGCAAGAATGCTTACTTGAGCCAATAATTCTTGCGTCATGCCAGCATGTTTGAGCAACTCCTCAAGAACCAATGAGGTTTGTTTTCGCGCATTAAACACGCACGGTTGTGATTCCATGTTTGAGTGCACTATATGCAATTTCATTGTTTAAATTTGAATAGACGCCTAAATTACATCTGTTCATCATATACAGCCGTCACTCAGAAAAAAAACATTTGATTAATATGGATTTCTTTATGATCTAAACGTTGTGGGTGAATAGAATAGTGAGACTCTTATTTCATCAAAAAATATCTTTGTGTCTTTCAAAGATGAGCGTCAATCTTGGGGATTGGAATGTCACGAGGGTGAATAATTAATGACAGAATTTTCATTTTTGGGTGAACTGTCCCTTTAATGGATAAGGTGCTAGAACAAAACAGACAGCATTGTTCAGTGCAATTCACAACACCACTCTCTGCTCTTTTCTTGTGCAGTGAAAATCTCAGTCAGACAGCATTAATCAATGGCCTTCGGGGTCAGCCAGTCATGCCGGTTCTCACACCTGTGACGAGAGTCCTTGAAATTCAGGCTGAAGCAATCAATCACATACATCCCGATGTGTGCGAGAGGCGATAAGCAAGTTTTAAAAGAGAGAAACACAGAGACAACTCCAGAAAGTAATTTACATGCCTAATGAGACATCTCAGCTTGGCGCCCGCTATAGACTCACACACTCACACACACACACACACGTGAATGCATCGCTGCGGAATTTCAAAACCTGCCCTTCTCACTGCTGTGTGGCAGCCCAATTAAATATCTCAAAGCGTTTATGGCACTGAGATATAAATTGAGCATGCACAAGTCTCACTCGGCTACTAAAACCCTGTCCTTATGTGGCTTTTACCTTCCATCACTTTAAATGAAGTATTATCATCCTTCTCAATGGAATCTGTCTAAGAGGAAATTATTTAAAAAAAAAAAAAAAACATCCTTTAGTAGGCGTCTGACCTCATTTGACATTTCATTTAATTAAGGACGACTTGTCTTTTTTGAGTAAGATAGAAAAGATAAGAAGTGAGAAAAATGACTCAATGTCGCGGGTCACTATTTAGTGAGTCATTAGCTGAAAAGAACGAGGATTACGGTCGCTATCTGCGCTTGCATACGCCAGTTCACACGTCTCTTGCAAACTGTCCGTATTTGAGTAATTAAGCGCCGTCCCTCAGGATGTGAACACATATGCTTAACCCCTGTGAAACAAGAAGTGCACTTAATTGTACTGAATCTGGGCTTGTAGTGTGCTTCAAAACTTTTAAAAAAGCTGTACTTGCTGATGATATAATATCAATGTAATAAAAGACCACGCAAGTGCACTTAAAGAGAGAAAACTTTCATGACTAAGTTTCTTAACACACTTTTTAGATATTGCCAAATTAAAAGTTTTAAATCATTTCTTTTGCCATGTCTTTCTGTATATTGTTGCACACTTATTTTATAAAGCGCGTGTAAAGAACTATTATTCAATATTTTAAATTTAAACGTAATTTATTTTAAATGTAGCGAATTGTGTCATTGTTACAAATGTTAAAATGCATTCAATAGAAATTACATGAAAGAATATTTTAGTTTAATGTAAATGCGTGTCGGTGGATTTGGCAGTATACTTTAATCCTATTCCAATGACAACCGATATAATTATGAAATTACATGCAAATGTACTTAATAGGGTCAAAAAGTACAACTAACTGCATTTAATATACATTTAAACTGTGATGCATTTATTTAAATTCAAATGATCATGCAATTAAGCATTACGTTAATTTCGCACTTGTGTTTATGCTTATTATTTATGTGATAAATACTCTTTTTAAAACTGAATTTTCTAAAGTATTAGTAATACTAGTCGATTTTAGCTTTACAGTTAGTGTTGTTTGCTAATGTAAGCATCGCTCTCTTATACAATTCATGTATTAGATCCATTAAATCCTTAACTGTTTTTAAAGCTATGTTAAAATCACATTTGATTAGTTCTGAATGCAAATCCCAATGATGGTGAGTGATGTTAAATGTGTGTGTTTTATTTATATTTTTTGCTCTCTCTTGGCATTGTGAAGCACTTTGGGACAACTAACGTTGTATTAAATTGGTGCTATATGAATAAAAATACAATACAATACAATAAAATGTGATTTTTAAATGTGATCAAACGATACTGGATGTTACAGTTTGTTCCAGGTGAACAAACCCCTAACACTAAGCATAATCAATAATAATAATAACGCTTTCTTTAGCAAAAACTGCTTGTGTTGTTTTTGGGTCATGAATTGAGAAATCAAATTTTCCTTGAGCTTTTCACATATAACAGGTCATCACACCACAAGAATATCCTGTAAGTTAGGAAACCAAGTCCAACACTGGATCGATGATGAACATGCCTTTAAAAGAGTGCAAAATGTGGTTTGTTGCTAAAACACAGTAGCTTCATTGGATCTGCAGAGAGCCTGAAATAAAAAAAATCTTCTATATTAGATCCGAAAGGAACGGCGGAACACACTTATGTGAGCAAAAACGTTTTTACTGCGTCACTGTTACTTTGTTGCAGTGTTATGTAGAGATTATGTGTCTAACCAAAATCACCAGTGACCAGTGAATTCTGAAATGTAATGATTCATGCAAGCCTACAGTCAGATGTTTTTGTCTCAAAATCTTTTATCATCACTAAATCAAACCAGTGACTGAACGGTCAACTTCTCATCTTGGTAGGATGAAAATAATCTGTTATTTAAACTGTGATTAAATTATATATAGAAAGCGATCAAAGAACGCTCCCTTTACAATCGCTGGAGCTGTCAATCAAACAGTGCGAGTGCTCTGGACTCTCGCCAAAACAAATCTCTTATTTACACTGTGTTTGCTCTGTTAGTTATGATGAAAGCATTCGTTAGTGTGGAGGAATCGAGTTACAATGACGAGTGATCAGATTCATGCTCATCACTGCAACCTTTCATGATATATATATATATATGCATTCATCACACTTTTCACGATTAGTAAACGTTGAGAACTGTAAAAGTAAAAACATGCTAAAAGTTTGAGAGAATTCCATATGTAATACTATTTTCATATGCAAAGATATTAGCCAATCACAGCAGTGGGCGTTTACACTGAAGTCTCACAGCAGACACGCCCCTTCTAAGAGAGCGTTCAAATCAGGGTAGGAAAAAAATGCCTTTTATTTCTAAATGATGACATTTTTGATGTAAAAAAAAAAAAAAGAGGACCGCAGGAAACATTATAAAATAATAAAATGATGCATTTCATGACCCTTTTCAATGTTTCCCTACACTGAATGGCCAGTCTCTCACCTTACCTGGCTTTCAATCCTTACCTGAAGTACAACAAATTCCAGTTGATTCATTGTCACATTGTTGAAACTTGTCCACAGGAGACAGAAGAAGAGAAATATTTTACATTTTTCATTCCAGAAGTTCCATGTTCTTCAGTCGCAGATATTTTCAGACACAGCAGCAAATATTGCTATGGATTCCTTTTCCCATTTGGAGCTCTGCAGGGCGTTGGGGAGGCAAGAGTGAAGCTACCCTGGGACATCTCAAAATCTCAGCAAGGTGTCTCAGCTTTTAAAGGCATCACAACATTGTTTCCTCGTTTTGACAGGAGCATCTTGTCAATCTCTGTCAGTACTGGGGAGATGAAAATGAACAAACAGAAAATGGAGGGAACAAGACAATAAACAGTTTTTCACACTCTCACTAGCTTATTTCCTTTGTCCACTGACAATGTCCAGCAGTGGACACACATGTATCACAGAAGTATTTGTCATCCTTGATATTTTTTGGAATAAAATGGTTGACTCCTTTATCTGGTTGACGCTAATTTGCTAGCTAATATTTTTGACATTCTTAAACACACACAATATAATAATATCTATAATAAAATGATAATTTTAGCATAATTTGACAAAATGATCACTATTTGGCAGAACTCAGGAATCACATAGTCTCATGCAGGAGAGTCTTAAATAAATCACTTATCTTCCAGGCAAGAACTTAAAGCACAGGTAAAGCCTCTGAGGAGCAAAAGGTCAGTATAAGCATCATATTTCAAGGTCAGACAAATGAAGACTGTGAAGGAGCAGTACATCCACATAAGTCCAAATGCTCAGCTCTACCGAGAAACGGATATGTTTCAATAGCACTCTTGGGTGTGAAAGCGGGTGAGTGATGGCAGTGGTGGCATTTCACAAAAGCCTAGGGTATGACATGAATCCTTCTGGCCATACAACAACGACATTCCCAAATAATCACTTTATATCTAAACAAAATGTGCACAAAAATCCACTGTGCTGAAAGAATACAATTGTAAAGCACAGACCAGACAACAATACGAAATACGAATGTTTCAAAGTCGGAATTGCGAGATATAAAGTCGGAATTGCGAGATAAAAAGTCAGAATTGAGAGATATAAAGTCGGAATTGTGAGATATAAAGTCAGAATTGAGATATAAAGTCGGAATTGCGAGATATAAAGTCGGAATTGTGAGATATAAAAGTCAGAATTGTGAGATATAAAGTCAGAATTGTGAGATATAAAGTCAGAATTGTGAGATATAAAGTCGGAATTGCGAGATATAAAGTCGGAATTGCGAGATATAAAGTCCGAATTGCGAGATATAAAGTCGGAATTGCGAGATAAAAAGTCAGAATTGAGAGATATAAAGTCAGAATTGTGAGATATAAAGTCAGAATTGAGATATAAAGTCGGAATTGCGAGATATAAAGTCGGAATTGTGAGATATAAAAGTCAGAATTGTGAGATATAAAGTCAGAATTGTGAGATATAAAGTCGGAATTGCGAGATATAAAGTCGGAATTGCGAGATATAAAGTCCGAATTGCGAGATATAAAGTCAGAATTGTGAGATATAAAGTCGGAATTGCGAGATATAAAGTCGGAATTGTGAGATATAAAAGTCAGAATTGTGAGATATAAAGTCGGAATTGCGAGATATAAAGTCGGAATTGCGAGATATAAAGTCGGAATTGTGAGATATAAAAGTCAGAATTGTGAGATATAAAGTCAGAATTGTGAGATATAAAGTCGGAATTGCGAGATATAAAGTCGGAATTGCGAGATATAAAGTCCGAATTGCGAGATATAAAGTCGGAATTGCGAGATATAAAGTCGGAATTGCGAGATAAAAAGTCAGAATTGAGAGATATAAAGTCGGAATTGTGAGATATAAAGTCAGAATTGAGAGATATAAAGTCAGAATTGAGAGATATAAAGTCAGAATTGTGAGATATAAAGTCAGAATTGAGAGATAAAAAGTCAGAATTGAGAGATATAAAGTCGGAATTGTGAGATATAAAGTCAGAATTGAGAGATATAAAGTCAGAATTGCGAGATAAAAAGTCAGAATTGAGAGATATAAAGTCGGAATTGTGAGATATAAAGTCAGAATTGAGATATAAAGTCGGAATTGCGAGATATAAAGTCCGAATTGCGAGATATAAAGTCGGAATTGCGAGATATAAAGTCGGAATTGCGAGATAAAAAGTCAGAATTGAGAGATATAAAGTCGGAATTGTGAGATATAAAGTCAGAATTGAGATATAAAGTCGGAATTGCGAGATATAAAGTCGGAATTGCGAGATATAAAGTCGGAATTGTGAGATATAAAGTCGGAATTGTGAGATATAAAGTTGGAATTGCGAGTTTCATGGCTGGAACAACATACAAAGATATGATAATCCCAGGTGCAGAATTTGTGGTTCATTTAAAGTAAAAAAAGAATTGTGACCTTGAAAATCTTTCTTGACCTTTAAAACTGAACGCAAAAGTTGTTCACCTTAGATCTTGAAAATAAATGAAAAGAAACAGCATGTTAAAACGGTCCACTCACGGTGAAAGTGTTTCAGTCACTCAGCATGTATTTTTAATACGTGATGTAAGATTTAGGAATGTGATAACGTATTCTACTCCATTTCGTTGTGAATGCAAGCTTGTAGAGCCTGTTTATTGTCGCGTCTCGGGTCGAGTCTGCTTTGAACAATTGCTTGTCCCTGGAAATCTTATAACATGGCGTCTGGTTTGCACACGACGTCAGACTGTTTAAATTTGCTTTTCAAAGTTGAAGTTTCTGTTAAAGGCCAACTCAAGCAGCACAGATAAGTCCTACTTTAGAGGGTTAAAATGCACTCTAAAGTTCAGTTAATTGTATTTAATATCAAATTTTAACTATAGCAATTAGCATAACGTTAGAGCACTCGCACATGAATCAACAAAATATCTGTTCTTGCTGTGAATAAATGTAGAGCACAGCAATGTTTCATTACTGGATGAATCTCTTGAATGAAAGATTCAATGACTCACTCATAAAGACATCACTTATTTCATTACTGGTTGAATCAGTATTTTTGAACAAATCTCTTGAATGTATGATTCAATGACTCGATCATAAAGACATCACTTGTTTCATTACTGGATGAATCAGTATTTTTGAACAAATCTCTTGAATGAATGATTCATTGACTCACTCATAAAGACATCACTTGTTTCA
Source organism: Opsariichthys bidens (assembly GCA_037194245.1). Classification (NCBI taxonomy): domain Eukaryota; kingdom Metazoa; phylum Chordata; class Actinopteri; order Cypriniformes; family Xenocyprididae; genus Opsariichthys; species Opsariichthys bidens. Next base: position 8,693,380 of record CM074311.1, on the reverse strand, counting down.
TTACTGGTTGAATCAGTATTTTTGAACAAATCTCTTGAATGAATGATTCAATGACTCACTCATAAAGACATCACTTGTTTCATTACTGGATGAATCAGTATTTTTGAACAAATCTCTTGAATGAATGATTCAATGACTCACTCATAAAGACATCACTTATTTCATTACTGGATGAATCAGTATTTTTGAACAAATCTCTTGAATGAATCATTCATTGACTCACTCATAAAGACATCACTTGTTTCATTACTGGTTGAATCAGTATTTTTGAACAAATCTCTTGAATGAATGATTCAATGACTCACTCATAAAGACATCACTTGTTTCATTACTGGTTGAATCAGTTTTTTGAACAAATCTCTTGAGTGAATGAGTCAATGACTCACTCATAAAGACATCACTTGTTTCATTACTGGTTGAATCAGTATTTTTGAACGAATCTCTTGAATGAAGGATTCAATGACAAATACATTTTTAACAGTCTCGTGTCGCCACCTACTGGTGTACCGATGTAATCAGTACTATCTTTATTTGAAGCGTCAAGTTACTTTGAAAAGGTGTTTTTCCCCTTTTTTGATTTAGGTGCTATATATCTCATTGAAAATCTGATAAACAAACATTCTTATACAAGTCGTATACACCATTAACAAAGCACAAAAAAAAAACAAAAAAAAAACGGGAGGTTAATGCTGGATTTGAGGATATGCAAATCCTGGCCTCCTGCCACGTGTCACTTCCTCTCGTAATGAGTGAGGGGTGCTGTGTGACAGCAGGTGCTGAGAATAGAACATGGAGCCGCTCGCACTCATTTTCTCTTTTATAATAATCAGCACAGAAACGCTGAGGGCCTGTCAGTTAACATCAGCGCTCTAATGCAGATGTAGCTTTTCATATTTAAACGTGCTTAGACTCCGTCTGGTCTATTACATCAGAATCTAAAGCACATGGGATGGAGTGAGACAATCTCACCGAGCAGAAGAGTCTGGAGAAATTGATAAATGGAGATCATGAATCTCTCTCGTTTCTGAATAGACAACTAAACAAAGTAACTTGAAATTTACAAGAGGATCTGACAAAATGTTAAAGGGTTAGTTCATCCAAAAAAGGGAAATTATCCCATGATTTCCCATCAGGTGTATCTTCTTTCAGACGAGTACAATCGGAGATATTTTTAAAAATGTCCTGGCTAACGGCGGGCGAGAGTCCAAAAAAATAAATAAAGGAAAAGAAATAAAATTATATAAAATAAAATAAAATCGTTTTGAATGAATGATTCAATGACTCACTCATAAAGACATCACTTGTTTCATTACTGGATGAATCAGTATTTTTGAACAAATCTCTTGAATGAATGATTCAATGACTCGCTCATAAAGACATCACTTGTTATATTACTGGATGAATCAGTATTTTTGAACAAATCTCTTGAATGAGGGATTCAATGACTCGCTCATAAAGACATCACTTGTTTCATTACTGGTTGAATCAGTATTTTTGAACAAATCTCTTGAATGAATGATTCAATGACTCGCTCATAAAGACATCACTTGTTATATTACTGGATGAATCAGTATTTTTGAACAAATCTCTTGAATGAGGGATTCAATGACTCGCTCATAAAGACATCACTTGTTTCATTACTGGATGAATCAGTATTTTTGAACGAATCTCTTGAATGAATGATTCAATGACTCACTCATGAAGACATCACTTGTTTCATTACTGGATGAATCAGTATTTTTGAACAAATCTCTTGAATGAACGATTCAATGACTCACTCATAATGACATCACTTGTTTCATTACTGGATGAATCAGTATTTTTGAACAAATCTCTTGAATGTATGATTCAATGACTCACTCATAAAGACATCACTTGTTTCATTACTGGTTGAATCAGTATTTTTGAACGAATCTCTTGAATGAATGATTCAGTGACTCACTCATAAACACACCACTGTTGAATCAGTATTTTTGAACGAATATCTTGAATGAAGGATTCAATGACTCACTCATAACGACATCACTTGTTTCATTACTGGATGAATCAGTATTTTTGAACAAATCTTTTGAGTGAATGATTCAATGACTCACTCATAAAGACATCACTTGTTTCATTACTGGTCGAATCAGTATTTTTGAACAAATCTCTTGAATGAATGATTCAATGACTCGATCATAAAGACATCACTTGTTATATTACTGGATGAATCAGTATTTTTGAACAAATCTCTTGAATGAATGATTCAATGACTCACTCATAAAGACATCACTTGTTTCATTACTGGTCGAATCAGTATTTTTGAACGAATCTCTTGAATGAATGATTCAATGACATACAGTCTCTTGTCGCCACCTACTGGTGTACCAATGTAATCAGGACTATGTTTATTTGAAGCGTCAGCTTACTTTAAAAATGTGTTTTTCTCTATTTTGATCTCTGTTCATATCAGAACTGTTTATATACGAACTGGATAAGTACTTCATCCCAGTACTTCTGTGATAATTTGAATGTTTGTATCACAGAAATAACAATAATGTGAGACTTTTTCACAACTATTCATGACAAATGCTCTCTCTCGGTCAGCAGAATGTCCGCTGTGAACGCACTTGTCTTGATCGACATAACCAAGTGATTTTCATTTTGAAATAAGATTGCACGGGTGTTTGAATCAAGATCAACACTAAATGCATGTGCAACATTCCTAATTTACCATTTTCCTTCAACAAATGTGTTCACATGTCTTCTTATCTCTGCTCAGTCGGTGTGAGTCGAGCACAGTGGCACGTGAGCGTTGCAGTCTGGTGTTTCTGCACAGATCTCTCAATCATGTATGAACGGGGCATGAATGATGGAAGATGTCTCAGCCTCTGTTTCAGCAGATGACATGCAGCTGTTTTCATTACGGGTGCGAGTATGTAAAACTTGACACTTAATAAAACTTTTATTCAAATGACAGTGACTTGTTTAATGTAGAGGGTGCTGTGTGCAGGAGAAATGGAAAGCCAGTGTAAGATAAATAGAGGCCGGGGCTAGTTGACACACTTTTTATACTCCAGTGAGAATTCCTTTATTTCTGAAAGCCAATTTCTCTTGACACACACTTTAAAGTCTTGACTAAAAGCACTTTTTGCCCTGGAAGAAATGTACAGTAGATTTAGCAAACGTTGACCTACCGTGGGGCAATTTGTCATGTTACATTACGATTTGTGCTTATTTTGATTGTCCACTTTAGGCATTCTACTACACTCTGAAAAAAAAAATGGGTTAAAAACAACCCAAGTTGGGTTGAAAATGCACAAACCCAACAGTTGGGTTAATGTTTTCCAAACCTGCTGGGTTAAATATGAACCAAAAATATGTTGGAAATTAAAGATCAGACACATCATTACATAATTTAATGAATATTTATTGTTTAATTGTTATTCATTAAACGTATGAATAAATGTTAATTCCCAACATACTTTGGGTTAATTTTAAGCACATTTTTTAAACAATAGTTGGGTTACATAAAACTCCCCAGCTGTCACGAACTATTTCCCTTTCGTTAGTTTCCACGTGTTTTCATGTGTTCCAGTTTCCCGCTCCTCATTTGTTAATTAATCGTCATCACCTGCTCATCATTTGAGTTTGTATTTAACTTCCCTCTTTTCATTCAGTTGTCGTCTGTATTGTGTAGATACGCTGTGCCTTCTTGCATTATTTGAGTTTATTTCAATGAATTGCCTTTTGTTTGTGGCAAACATTTAACCCAATCACTGGGTTTGTCCATTTTCAACTCAACTCTGGCTCTTTTTAGCTCAGCATTTTTGCAACTTTGCAACTACATGTCAACTATTAGAGACTGTAATATTTAACCCTGCAAGTTGGTTTCACCCACTGTTTGAGTCAAATCAACAACCAGTATTCTGGGTTAAATGGTAAAAACCAGCACTTGGGTCAAAGCACGTGTCCTGTCCCATAGTTACAGTTTTTAGAGTGTGCATAAGCTAAAAGTATGTACTTCCATTTCACAATGAGACCTTTCACTTAAAATTGTGGTTGAGCAAAATGATTGAATCAGTAACCACCGTTTTCAGCCGTGTTTTGCCTGAAATAGACAATTCATTATGTTTAATTATTTTAATCAGAAGGATACTACTCATGCAATCAGGCATTTCATGCCATCAAGCCACACGGGTCATTTAAAAACAAATGCTTATCCAATGCTCAAGCATAATTATAGAAAGCATTTTTGGCCCAGTTGTTTATGGAGAGCAAAAGTTCAAACTAAACTAAATAAATAAATGACAGCTTGGCAAGAGAAAGAGAGTGAAATATTACTTGCATTCATGTTTCAACAACATTTTAAGCTAAAAAAAAAAAGCGTGCAGTTCAACACAAATACGAACAATCACACGTGCCGCTAATGTCTTGTTTATTTTCCATGTATTCTGTGTTAAACACGTGGCTGTCAGAATGAATAAAGGCGCTAATTGGCGGGAAACGGAAAGACACAATTGATACATCCATTTTTTCCTCACTCTGACGTGCCATCACAGTATATCTCAGCACAGCATCACTTCACAGTTGAGGTAACTTGTTTTTCCACTGAACAAATTGAACACTGAAACCACAATGTTTTACTGCTTTCTGTGGTATTTCTCAGTGTTGTTCTGGCAATCATTTTTTTTCCGCTTGCCGCTTTACCTCATCCCGCAAAATCCAGTTTGACATTGCTGATGGCCTGAGGACTTGAGGACCATTAGGTAGTCGTGGCCTAATGGTGAGGGAGTCGGGCTTGTAACCTGAAGGTTGTTGGTTTGATTCCCACGCCGGCAGGAATTGAAAGTGGGGATTGTGAATGAACAGCACTCTCTCCACCTTTGATACCATGACTAAAGTGCCCTTGAGCAAGACACCTAACCCCTAATTGCTCCCCTTGTAATCAGGGCTGGGTGGGTTACTTTTAAAATGTATTTCACTACAGATTACAACATACGTGCTTTAAAAAGTCATTTGTAACGTATTTCGTTACATTACTCAAGTTTAGTCACTTCATCTAAATACTTTAGAACACTTTGGAATACTAATAAGTGTGAAACAAACACAAAAAAGGTCATTGAGAGTTTTTATCTCACAATTCTGACTTTTTCCTCAGAATTGCGTGATATAAAGTTGCAATTGTGAGTTATAAAGTCAGAATTATGAGATATAAACTGAAAATATTGAGAAAAGTCAGAATTATGAGATATAAAGTGAAAATATTGAGAAAAGTCAGAATTATGAGATATAAAGTGAAAATATTGAGAAAAGTCAGAATTATGAGATATAAAGTGAAAATATTGAGAAAAGTCAAAATTATGAGATATAAAGTGAAAATATTGAGAAAAGTCAGAATTATGAGATATAAAGTGAAAATATTGAGAAAAGTCAGAATTATGAGATATAAAGTGAAAATATTGAGAAAAGTCAAAATTATGAGATATAAACTGAAAATATTGAGAAAAGTCAGAATTATGAGATATAAACTCACAATATTGAGAAAAGTCAGAATTATGAGATATAAACTCACAAACTAAATTCACAATTACAAGAAAAAAAGTCAGTATTGCAAGTTTAAATCTCGCAATTCTGAGAAAAAGAAGTCAGAATTGTGAAATTCAAAACTGTTGTGAGAAAAAAAACAAATTGTGAGAAAAAGTCACAGTGACGAGTGAATTATAAAATGACTCACAAAACAAGAAAACAGTGGAAAACATGAAACTGAACTCCTCTTTTTCAGACGGTCAGAGTCAGAGAATCACCAATCGCTGTTTAAATGACATTAAAACTCAAAGTAATCACTTTGGTAATCTAAAACACTTTTCAGATGGAACTGTAATCTGATTACCACCCATTTAAAATCAAATACAGTCACTCAAATTTAGTATTTTAAATATGTTTCGTTACTCCCCAACCCTGCTTGTGAGTCGCTTTGGAAAAAAGCGTGTGCTAAATGATGTGATGTAAATGACTGAATTTAACTGCTTTCAGGTTAATGAAAGCTGAATTTAAAAGGTGTAAAAGATTTTGAGCTTGCTTTTGTAGAGGAAATGCTCACGTGGTCGAACGTGCGCAAAAAAAAAAAAAAACCATTATGGGACGTGAGCTAGCCAGATGGGATTTAATCTTAGTCCGCTGAAGACCCAAGTTTGGTTTGAAGAAGAAAAACATACCAAGCACAATGCTCTCTCACCATCTCTAACACACTTTCAGCTGGTTTTGTCAGAGCAGAAACGGAAGCTGATGCTCTCCGTATGTTTTTCCGTCATCAAGAGCGCATTCGTATGTAAATTGTGCAAGCTTTTAGATCTGAAAAGACTTTTACATAGACCGTCCCGGCGAAGAAATCAGGACGGAAGTGGACAAAAGAGACACCAGGTGTGAATGGGAACGCCTCTCTCGTCTACTTGTGATCCGTTACTAGTTCAAAAGTGGCGTGCGTTTTTTTTTAGTCCTTTTCGTGGATCCATGTAAACGGGGATAGTTTTGATAACGCTGTCATCTTTGCAAAGAAAAAAAAAAAGCATGCAATTGCCATGTAAACGTACTGTAAGTCATGCAGAGGAGACTGAGAGCTGTTTTCCTGAGGATTTCCTGAGGAACCCTTTAGAAAAAACAGACTCCTGTCCCTGTTTTGCTGCTCTCTGTGAAACTCTCTGGCGCTCTGTCCAGGTCAGATCAGTTGCAGTCTACTAGAAATGTCCATCTTTTTATTTTGACTCACATTGAGATGATGCACTGAATCAAATGAATGGCCTTGTGAAATATAACTAGGCTTTAGCGTGCATTTAAAAGTGCTTATTACAGAAATAATATACTTCTGAATGTAATGTTTTCACATTTGTTAACTGCAGCTAAACGAAAATGTATTGTAGTTTAAATTTATATTAAATGCAATAATCTGAACTTTTATGACTCTCTTAAGTTTTATATCTTAAAATATCATTTCATGTTGCCTTTGAAATACAATACATAAACTGTACTGCTGAATGAAGTGAAAAACGTTTATGGTAAACTAAAATATACTTTAAAGTGTTAGTTCACACGAAAAATGAAACTTCAGTCATTAAGATCTTCGTTCATCTTCAGAACACAAATGAAGATATTTCTGATGAAATCCGACGGTTCAGTGAGTCTCTATTGATAATGAACACTTTCAGATACTAAAACATATTTAAAACAGGTCATGCGACTACAGTGGTTCAACCTTGATGTTATAAAGCGACGAGAATACTTTTAGTGTGCCAAAAAAATAAATAATGACTTTTCAACAACATCTAGTGACGGACGATTTCAAAACACTGAAGCTTCACGAATCTTTTGTGTCGAATCAGTGGTATAAAACTGCCCAAATCACAGGAACTATTGAAATTTCGAATCACTTATGACGTAACGAAGCCTCGTTGACTGAAATCACGTGACTTTGGCGCTCCGAATCACTGATTCGACACAAGATTCGTAAAGCTTCAGTGTTTTGAAATCGTCCATCACTAGATATTATAGTCAAGTGGCCTTTTATTTCATTGATATTATATTAAGATTTAAAGTGCACAATGAAATCAATTAAGCACACTTCTTTTTCACAAGGGTAATGGAGAAAAATAACTAATTTCTAAATAATATGGCATGTCAGAACGTCTTACCATGAAAACAAATGACATTATATCTATATATCTGATCTTTTGTGCATAAAAGGGGAAATTAGCAGTGAAAACTGATTCTGTTTTGAAAAATTTAGATTTTTAAACAACAAAAATGCACTCCTGCGGTACAGAAATATGAGAACATTTGGGTCAACAAGGCCAGATTAAACTTCAGCTTTCACATCTATCACTGCCAGTGAGGAGAGAGTTAAACAGCAAGATAAAAAGAAAGATTTTATGCAGAACGAATATATGTGGAACTATGTTGTAAAAGTTTAACTTTAAAGGAAACTGGGATGGTTTCTCCATTTACCAGGGTAAAAACAGGACAAAAAAAACCCCAAACTAATCTAAAACAGCAAATTGTGATTTCATCTATTTCCAAAACAACTCAAAAAATTATTTCAGTCTAAACATAAGTTTTATGTAATTTAATTACATAGCAATTTTCCATCCATTTGGATGACATAGTTTGAACATAAACAAACTAATAAACTTAATGTGATTCATATTTTGAGCAGTACTGATGAACGCCTGCTGTTAACAAGCAGAATCACTGAAGGACAGAGAAACTCTCAACTGAAGATAAAAGACATTTAATCTCTCACTATTCATATACTCAACTATTACATAAATCTCACCTATTTCACTTATATATGACTGACACATATAAATCAAATTAAGTTTATTAGTTTGTTTATGTTTAAACTATGTCATCCAAATGGATGGAAAATTGCTATGTAATTAAATTACATAAAACTTATGTTTAGACAGAAATATTGTTTTGAGAGCAAGCATTTCTCCCCTATTTCTCCAAAAGGAAGACCATAAATATCCCCTGACGTGACTCATCCGTACTGATAGAAGAAAAACAACCAAAATGTCCTTCTGTTTATGTGTGTGTGTGTGTGTGTGTGAGGATCGGGTTGAGCCCAGTGGTGATTGACTGAGGTGAAAACAGAGAGCGCTGCTGGGGAACATGATTCCCCCCTCCTTATATCTCATGTCAACTAGGGGCCTTTTGCAGGTATGAGAGTAAAATAGAGCTTTTAAACTACAGAAAAGACCCATGTGGAATTAGAAAGACGTTGCCTTTGGCATCTGCTCTATGTTCAAAACAGGCTTGTGAGGATGGAAAAAGTTACAGCAGAGATTTATGGGTTTCTCTTTCCACACCATTGCTAGCTGCTGTATTTTGTTCACTCATATCCATAACGTTCACTTCACTGTTAGCGGAAAAAAACCCAGTGATCAACTTCTACAAAACTAAGCTGAATTTAATTGAGATTGTGGGTTAAATGAGGGGGATATAGCGCGTATAGATAATGATGTGAAAAATGCCATTTACAAACCTGTTTTTTTCTGGTGAAAAAAATATATAATTAGGAAAAAAATGTAAGAGGGGCTTGATTTGATTTATTTTTGAAATCAGCTGGATTGTGAAAAGAGGGTGTTAGTAGATCTGAATGAGATTGAAGTGAATTTGGTTAGACTTTATTTCAATAGTCTACTTAAGACATTCTAATAACAAGTGTCAACTCAACTACGTGTCAACTGACTCTGAGTATTAGTAGACTATAATGTCAGGGTTAGTAGAATAAGTTGCTGCAAAGTTACTAGAATATCTGTTGGGGGACGATCAAAATAAAGGGTTAGTTCATGTAAAAATAGAAATTATCCCATGATTTACTCACCCTCAAGCCATCCTAGGTGTATATGACCACTTTCAGATGAACACAATCGGAGATATATTTGAACATATCTTGGCAAATGGAACTTATAATGGAAGCGAATGGAGGGCGTGTTTTGAAGCCCCCCAAAAATGCATCCATCTATCATAAAAATAATCCACACGGCTCTTAATGAAGACCTTCTGAAGTGAAGCAAGAAAAATATCCATATTTCAAACTTGCATGTAAAATATCAAGCTTCTGTTCAGATCATTTTCGATAGAATGAAATAAAACATAAATATGACATGGAAAAAAAGTTTAACGACTAAAATTGGTAAAACTACAACTGAAAAAGAAACCTATAGAAACAAACAACTAAAATCTGAGATCAAAGTGAAAATATTCTAATTGCATGTAAGTAATATATTTTTTCAAATCAATCGATATTTTCTATTATTGCTAACTAGAACTAATATTAAAGTGCGACATTAACTACTGGAATGAAAACGTTGCTTTAGAGGAGGAGCAAGTTAATTCATTTTTAAATATCGCTCACGATTTTTTCCTTTTACGATAACGTGATGAATTGCGCAGGAGAACTTCTTGTTAAAGGGTACAGAGACTCGTATATCCAATGTACCCGTTTAATTTTCTGCATCATTAACCGTCTTAGTTTGAGTGCAGTCAGCCTGAGGCAATGGCCGACATGCGGTTGTGTTTACTAGCATGTTTATGACCTTATGAAAAAAGAGAACTGGATAAATGGTGGACCACTGTGTGCTAATAGCTTAATGGTTGAGGTGACCCCAACAAGCCCTTTAACACAGAGAGGGGTCAGTTTTAGTTTAGACTTTAACTATGGGATGCATCAATTTGATTTCCATCTAAATAAACTCGGAAACTGATGCTGTGCAGTGGAAATGTGACCTCATGCAGCAGACCATTACGTACTCTCTCAAGTTTTGGACTAATTGGCAAATTGAAGCCATTTAAATGGCACTTCAACCGTTAGAAGAGCGAATAATGGTGGATTTAGCGTGTGCTGTAGCAAAGTTGCATTTTTTTCAGATTATCTAGACATTTTCAGAAAATAAACATCATGAAAGCCTTTGCCGCTGGGTGACTTCTCACAGTTCACAAGAATGCATTGCTTCGATTTAAAGACTTGTGTGTGAATATGTCTTTGCAATGAAAAATAGTGACTGAAATGAAACCATAATCTCTGAAGATTGCTCTGCACAGCTCGCAAGGTTAACTATCGCCAAAAATGTCTGCATACATACAATACCAACATTAGCCTTTTGAGGGAGACTTTTATTTTTCAATAAAATTGCATGAGGACAGAGCTAACCTTTCTTCTTATCAGATTGTCTAGATGTAGGGTGATATTATCCTCCACGGCTCGCTCTTCAATATGTCTCCGTACCTTTACATAAATCTCACCCTTTATCTTGCGGTTCCACTCTCTGTTTTAGACAAGACAAGAATAAAGATCCTGACATTATGATTTAAAGTCTGCAAATGTTTTAGTTCAAGTTCTTTCGTTTTCTTTTCCCTTAGCTTCCTTTTTTTTTGGCTTTTGGCTTTTTTTGGTTCATACATACGTACCTGTACATACACAGAATATGTATATATGCAGACATATACAACTGGTTCTCGAATCTGATTGGCTGAGAGGACTTTCCTTCACCGTTTGAATCACTCCGCTGTCAGCATTCTCACAGCGAATGTCATGGCGGACGAGGAAATCTGACATATTTGTAAAGATACTAGTTATTTTATAACGGAATATAGTTTTTTTTAGTCGAGCTATAGACCTCAGATATGCAGTTTATGAACATGAAAATTTGTTGGGACACTTTAAGAGATGTAAACTCCAGGGCGCCAGCGACCTTTCAGTGTTCAGGTACCCGCCGAGAACAGCTGCATCTCGGCCAGTTCTTCAGGAATTTGCCGCCGGCTCTTATGTAGATAGTGTTTAAACATGAGATATAAATTGTTTCGGGTATATCGAAATAAACGCATCTTTAAAAAGATGATAGATTCAGCATTAAGGCTATATTCAGTTTCATAACTTTATATTTACATTAAAATGAAATCCTGCAGTAACTAGAACGCTGCTTTTGTACGTTTGACTATTTGTTTATTTCCTAGTTTGCTTCTTATACTGTTATAATGGCTATTGTTGTTCATTTAAATATTATTTTTCAATTTTATATAAATAACATGCCATCATTTTTGGTTTAGAGAAAGACTGTCCTTATATTGAAATGGACTGAAACAAGGAAGCAAGGATTTTTGTTTTTTACGGTTTATTAACATTGACTAGCACTGTCATGGGAAATCCTCTTAAATATTAAAATGACAAAGATATCGCTTTCCTCAATGGACATTCAAACTGATTCTGTGAATCTGAATATAAGATTGACCTGAAGAAAATCAGCTAGGTGCAGGCAATGCACTCGTTTAGTCGATCTCTCTCTCTCTCTCTCTCATAATACTCTATATAGTGCAACGAGTCTCAATGAAGCGACTCAACGTTCTTTCGTTACTAGTTCAACTAAAGCAGCAAGTCCCAAGAAGCCGTGGTTTACAGTGAATTTATAACAGCTAAGGGGCGTTGTTAGGCACGACATGGAGCGGAGTGCATTTCAATCTGAATGCAGCTAATAATCTTGGTCACTCAATATCTCTCTCATACTCATTTTACAATGGCTTTGAACATGGCTCAACTAATCAGAATCAAGGGCTGGGACTATCTATTTTAAATAGTGACATTTTAGAATTAGTAACGGAGGCCTGGGCTCAGCTGAATCAGTGGCGGAAGGAAGTAGTTCCTCACAAAAGAGGGTTTTTAAAGACAATTTGTCGTTCTATCATATATGCATGTATGAACTCTCAGGAAAGTTTTAGCAGAGTAGTTTTATAATGGCATTGAATATGGCATTTTTAATGTATTTGGTCTTGATGGACTACAGATCTACAGATATGCTGCTCCTATAAAAAGAGACACATTAATCCCGTAGCAGATCCATGCAGGTGGAGCTGGGGAGGTGGAGAGTTACTGAGGAATGCAGTACTAGCTTACAGCGAACACTGAACCAGAGTATTTAAATGTTGAACAAGCAATCTCGTTGGCTGCAGAATCAGCAGAGGCCAGTCAGCTTGAGTCATGCATTAATGTTGTGACATATGATATGATGATAACAGGATGATATACCGCTGTTCATTAGTATTGAATCCCCGACATCCCACGATTGAAAACAAAAAGAAACTTCATCGACATAAAAGTTGACATCAAGTTCTTGAGAGGGTAAACTCTTGTTCAATATCTTTATACTTTTGCAAGACTGACTAAATTTATCAAGTGTATCACATAAAATTGATGAAATTCACATAGGTCTCTTTTAAAAGAGACTATAACATTGATAACAGAGGGATTGAGCTTATGTACCTGTCTCCATTTAGCTACAAATATTATTTATTAAAATTATTATTTTAGTAACACTTTGTCAGACAGAATGTTTAAAATCTTAAAGACATTTACTGTAAAAACCTATCTGTCACTCTCACCCTTTTTGCCCTTTTTGTTTTGTTCTCAATGTTCCCTCTGCAAATTCCAGGTAATATATGAGCTTTCTGTCAGGCTGCATTAGTGTCATAGCAAAGTGCTGCTTACCCAGGACACACCAGGCGCCCTGGAGCACATGGAGGCAGTGGACCTTGTTCAGAACAAGTGTGATGCCATGTCAGAATGGGAGAACTGTTTTCGCCTGAGTGCAGCGCTACTGTGAAAGGCTGTAGGTGTTTGAGTGCTTATGCAATATTTGTGTCAACAATCATTATATTAAAAACAAAAGTTCAGAAGATATCAAAAGTGCAAGTAATGAAACAAAGATAATTTACATGATTGTGTTTCTTATATCACCCTATATGTAACATAATCCTGACAATTTTTTTTTTTTTTCATGCACATTGCTTCATCTATGAATCCAACAGATGACACAGTGTTAGGGCACTATTTGAGGGAACAGACATTTTTAGTTTTGTCCGAAACCTTTGTGGACATTATCGCACTCATTCAATCCCACAATGCACAGCAATATATATATATATATATATATATATATATATATATGTATATGTATATACAATACAGCTTACATGAATTACCCACAGCAGATCTATACAGGTGGAGCTGGGGAAGGTGGAGGGTTGCACTGCTAAGGTCAAGCACTCAAGCTCATTGATTCCTGCCGAATCAGTAGCCAATCAGCTGTGTCCTATAGCTAACGATGTGATTACGGTCTGGTTGACTTAAAGGACCTATTTACCTGTGCCATCTAGAGTTTCATGGCAGAACTATGTATGTATATCATTAACTGAAAGTGAGTTTATATACCATTCTTTTCCACTATAAACTTATATTGACAAGACGACTACATCAAATATATAGGTGGTAAAGAGAAAGCCACATTATGAATCCAAAGATCACCGTAACAAGCAGAGGAAACTACTTATATATATTGAAAGTATGAGCAGTATCATACAAATAAACAAACAAACAAAAAAACTCATGATAACACACATGACAATTTACAAATATGTAAAAAGAAAACATTTATTTTAATATAATCCCCTTATTTACATAACCGATGAGTAAACACTAAGAAGAAACTTATCGCTAACTAGGGTCAGATTTACCTCATATTGTAGGCAAAGGAACTTTTTTCTCTCATTTGGAAAAAAATCTCATGTTATTAAAGTCAAAGTGCTATGCACAGGCTATTTAAGACAGTATTGACTATGACTTGACAAAAAAAAACAGACTGAGATGCTTTCCTCTGCACCTCAAATACATGAAACCTCTTTATATAGTGTTTCTTGATTGGTTCTTTAAATATAGGGCCAAATAGGAACAGTTTGCGGCAACTAATGGCAGTCAAATTAGGTAGTCGTGGCCTAATGGTGAGGGAGTCAGGCTTGTAATATGATTGCTGGTTCGATTCCCACGCCGGCAGGAATTGAAGGTGGGGATTGTGAATGAACAACACTCTCTCCACCTTCGATACCATGACTAAAGTGCCCTTGACCCCTGATTGCTCCCCGGGCGCTGTGGCAATAGCTTCCCACTGCTCCGGGTGTGTGTGTGTGTGTGTGCATTTGTTCACTACTCACTGCTGTGTGTGTGCACTTGGATGGGTTAAATGCAGAGCACCAATTTCGAGTATGGGTCACCATACTTGACAATACGTCACGACTTTCACGCAGTAAAACAAAATAGCACGGACATAGTTATTTTTGCTGCTGACCTTATTGCATATGCATTTGTAGGAGTTTGCCTCAATTTACTGGTGTTTGCGCTGTTATTTACCGGCCAAAAAAGCACGCCTTAAACCAGAACTAGTTAACTAGTTAACCGCTAACTAGTAGTTTGCCTTGGTATGGAAATGATCCGGCTGCGTCTGTGTTCTTTAATGTGTGTGTCGTCAGTGTCACGATGGGCAGCTGGAGTGCCCATGAAAGCCACTAGAGGGCACTCCACTCTGGACTCTGATCACACACTCGCACTCTCATTCATTCATACAGGACTACATTTCCCATAAGCCCCATACCATTCACTGATCACCGCACCAGCTGCACCTCATTCATCAGTCACTGATCACCGCACCAGCTGCACCTGATCACCCACACTATTTAAGCATTGCTCACACTTCCATTCACTGCGAAGTATTGAGCGACATGCCGTACCAATTTGTTTGTTTTCCCGGTTTTGATTTTGCCTGTTTCCTGATCGTTATCTGCCCATCTTTGGATTCACTGCCCGTTTACTGACCGCGATTCTGATTATCCCTGTATACCCGTTTGCTGATTTTTGACCACTGCCTGTTTGACCACGTCTACTTTTAATAAAGCTGCAATTGGATCTCACTCCGCTGTCTCGCCATAACAGTCAGTATATCACGTGCAGAGCTTTCCACTCCCATTGGCGCTTTTTTTGAAATTGCGCTCTCATGCTAATTTGCCCATTTTAGTAAATTAGTAATCTGGCCCATAGTGTTTCTCAACCAGTTCTTTATTTACCCTTGCATTACAAACTGAAACAGTCCCATATATATATATATTTAAGTCTCTCCTCCTTGTACTTGGACCCCCCTTAGACGTGCAAGCAAAGCCACGCGCCTAGAATGCCAATGCATAAATCCGGCCCTGTCGTTAAACATTTAACACTAGCATTTTTACAGTCTTTTATGATTCATCAAATTACGATCGCTTTTTACAATGTAGCATTGCTTACAATATCTTCAGGGGGAAAATAACCCCATAAATAAAA
>CM074311.1:8547707-8672707 GCA_037194245.1 Opsariichthys bidens | reverse complement strand
TCATATGTGTGTGAATATTTTGTCTTTGCGTCTGTTAGCTCAGAGATGTGCTGTTTTTCCCTGATGCGCTCGAATTTTACTCTGTGCTGCTGCTGTTGTTGATTAACAACAAGGTCATGAAAGACAGACAGGGCGTTATCTTTGTTGTTGCGTGTGTTCTTGTCTAACTCTTTTCACAAACCTCATTGATCCATCCTGCCAAGCTCAGGCCTACTGAAAACAATCATGGAAAAATAAATACATAAAGCAAATATCATCAAGACAAAGGAACAGGATGTGTGGGTGGTTTACTGCTGTGAGTCACTCACCGAGAGCGTTTTACTGACCTTACGAGTTTCATCCATTGATCTCATTATTACAGAATGTAATGAAGTACGACACTTTCCACGAATAGGGCACAAAAAGGACCTGAAATGATTTTTTTTTTTCTTCAACAAATGGTCAGTGAAAGGAGATGTTTAGCCTTCAGAAAATGTTGATTGTTTACCTCAGGAGGTCAAACTGTTTTATTTTGCATTCTTGGTCAATTATGTTTTTGCAATCCTGTTACCAAAATTTGGGACAAGTGGTTTAAGAAATGTATGAAATTAATTACATGAATGAATGAATTAATGGTTTGGTTTTGTTTTCATTTTTTTCCCTATTCTTGTTTCCCTGAGTTCTCGTGCATTGTTTGTTTGTTCTCTTGTGAATGCACATTTGCTCTTCACTTTCTATAATAAAGCAAACCGAAAGTGGTTGCCAAGTCATTTAATCATGTATGGCCGAACTCTGGTAACACTGACCGCAAGTCTACCAACCAGCCACACCCATTGCAGATTACAAGCCTGAGCCCACCACAAACCCAGAGCCAACGCCTGAGACCATCTTTGTCCTGGAGCCTGAGCCTAGCTGGAAGACTGACCAGGTGAGCATGGAGTAAGAGGGCATGGAGTGGAGCCCCACCCATAGTCCTGCCGCTGAGGGTGAGCTGCGCCAGGACCCCATACCATTATCTGAGGAATGGGAAAGGATTATTCCTCAAATTCTCTCATTGGGTCCTACCCAGCTCCAAAACTTCCTTGTCGCTACTGGTCACGCCCAACTCTAAGTTTTCTTTGTCGCCGCTGGTCCCACCCAGCTTCACATCTCCATCTTCGTCACCGCTGGTCCCACCCAGATCCAAGTCTCCTTAGTCACCGTTGATCCAGCCCAGCTTCAAGTCTCCATATTCGTCACTTCAAGTCTCCTTCGTTGCCGCTGGTCCCGGCCAGCTCCAAGTCTCCTTAGTCATTGCTGATCCCGTCCAGCTTCACATCTCCATCTTCGTCACCGCTGGTCCCACCCAGATCCAAGTCTCCTTAGTCACCGCTGGTCCTGCGCAGCTTCAAGTCTGCATCTTCGTCACTTCAAGTCTCCTTTGTTGCCGCTGGTCCCGGCCAGCTCCAAGTCTCCTTAGTCATTGCTGATCCCGTCCAGCTTCACATCTCCTTCTTTGTCGCTTCAAGTCTCCTTCGTCGCCGCTGGTTCTGTTGAGCTCCAAGTTTTCTTTGTCACTGCTGGTCCCGCCCAGCTTCATGTCCCTTTCTTCATTGCTTCAAGTCTCCTTCGTTGCCGCTGGTCCTGCCCAGCTCCAAGTCTCCAAGACTTCTGTCACTGAAGGCCTCAGCCAGCCACTTTAGTCTCTCGGCTCCTCCTTTGGTGGCTGCTCCCCTTGAAACTGTCTCGGGCCTTCTGGTCTCCAGCTCCGCCTTGATGTGTGAATCCCCTGGTTCTGCCTTGGGCCACTGAGCCTGTTACTCCACCCCATCGACCAATCTGCTCCACCTTGGCTCCTCACTCCCTCAGTTGCACCTGGAACTATCAGTCTTACGATTCGACCAGGCAACCTTGTCCTTCTGGCTTCAGCCACGATGATTCGTCACGCCTTCTGCTCTGCCTCAGTCCTCTGGTACTCTGGCTCCACCTTGACCTCCAGGTTTGTCGCCTGGTCCTTTAATCTCTTCTGCTGGGTCTCCAGCTCTCCTGGCTCCATCACTGTCGGTTGGGTTCCTGGTTTCATCCTGGCTCCTCCCTCCATCGGTTCTGCCATGGGCCTTCATCCTGATTTTGCTCTGGGTCTTCATCTAGTTCTACCCTCCATCATCTCCACCTGTGTGTATTAAAGCCCTTGGTTCCTTCTGTTCATATTCTGTACATATGTGTTTTATGTAGTTGTATTTCTGCATTTATGACTTAGTACTACTGCTAATATTGTGTTTAATTCTCCTTCATGCGATCACATCGCCCACATTGTTACAACTACACGGCAAATTGATCCTAAATCAAGCTTACTCAGTACTTTGCAGCTAGTTTGCGACCACATGTTGGGTTGTAGTTATTTTTAAACATTTCACATCAAATAAAACATGGTTGATCATTTTGTTTGTTAATAGGCTGAGCTTGAGAATGCAACTACATTTAGTTAAAAAATTAAATTTGGTGAGAAAATGAGATTATAAGGAATGCTATTTTTTGAAATGGGAAAATCATGCTATATAAGGGTCGAATATAATGTGCTTATATATATATATATATATGTATATATATATTAGTTTAAAATGTAACTCAGGTGTTGTTACATTATAAAAATGTATTCATTCAATGAATGCTGATGAAGTGGGATTGTAGAGGATACAGTCAAAAACTGAGATGTTTGATTTTCTTCAACTATTTATTTTTCAATGTGTGTTCATTTTATCTAATAATTCTACTCAAAATGTGGGATTTGTGCATCAAATCCCTTAATCCCTTAAAAAAAGTAATACACCAAAATGTATTTGTGGAAATTGATCAAAATCCTCCTTTTCAGTCTCCACTCTTCCCTTGTGTCAAATAGTTATTATTTAGCTTTCTTGCTGGAACATAAAACCTTGAGTCTTGATTGGGTGAGGGAGTGGTCCAATGAGAGAGTGTCTCTCTGTAAGCCAGACCACATAAGATTTGAAACAAATCGATTCTCATTATTTATGGACTTCTCTCACCGTGTAAACCAGTCAGGCTTGAATAAACCGACCACACGATCAGTCTTGCACAGAACATTTCATAACACGCACACACACACACACACACACTACTCACCTTCAAGCTCAACTCCTGACAAGTAAGAAATGAGATAGTGGACGAAGTCCAAGAGACAAGTCACCCTGGACCCGCAATGTGTGAGAGAGGAAGCTGACAGCCTAAAACCAATTTACACGCTCTTGCATTCCCAATTCATTTCACAATTATTCACTTCAGACTGCATCTGCACCTGAGGCAGATGGTCACAGTGAGCTGATTTTTCCAGTAAGCTCACCCGAGGGATGCGGTGTTGGTGTTGACCATGAAGTATTCACTTTTAGATGCTAATTTATATAATCATTCTCTTGTCACTGTTAAAATATAATCAATACCTTTTTTTTCAGGAGTAATTATGTACAAATGGCACATGCACGCACATAAGAAATACCCAGCGGAAAGTAATATTCCATTCTTTGTTTTAAATGTTTCTGCTACTTTTACGGTCCAATTCTCACTATTAACTAGTTCAGTAATTCTTAAAGTGTGGTCCGTGGACCACTAGTGGTCCGCAAAAAGATGACCTAAACCAGGCAAGCCCTTAACCCGCACCGGATCACGGGCGGGGGGGTTGACGCCAGTGTGTTTTAATATCGAAAAAATGGATCATATCATTGCATTTGTGTTTGAATAATTAGTTTTTGACGTGAAAAAGTTGCATATTAAACTTAAATTTAGTTTATCCTTCCTATTTTGTTGTTTTTGGGGGGCGTGTTAGAGTGGGAGGTGGTCCTCAGAAAAAAAAATTGGAAGATAAAGTGGTCCTTGAGCTGAAAAAGTTTGAGAAACATTGAACTAGTTGCTTATTATCATCCATATTACTAGGATATTGGCTGTTTATTAGTACTTATTAATGCCTTATTCTGCATGATGACCGTATTCTACATCCCTTATTCCTACCCCATACCTAAACTTAACAACTACTTTACTAACTATTAATAAGCAGTAATTAGTTTATTGATGCAAAAGTTTTTTTTTTTTCCACATATTTCACATTAGCTATGTTTCCACCCACCTATTTTTATGTGCATTTTGGGATATCGCATTTAAAAAAAACACCAAGATCCATATAATTTCTAAAAATGAGCATATAATATATATATATATATATATATATGCTGAATTGAGGTGGATACTTTTTTTATATCTGTGCATAAACTATGAAGGAAACACCGAATAAATCCACTTTGCCTGAACAGTGTGACTGGATAACGGGAGTAACCAGCAGACCAATTTCATTGCACAGCACTTCAAATGTTGGTTTGATCATCTGAAATGCAAAGTCTGTCATGAAAATGATTTGTTTTATTGCCCTCCCAGAAGCGTCTCACATGATTGCGTTCCCAAACACTGGGCATCCAAATGCGCAGTGGCTTCCATTTTTATTCCAGATATCTTCCCCAGGAAGTGACGATTTTGTTCTCTTGAAGACATGGAGCGAAAGCGGTGTTTTATTCGCAAATGTTTTATGCAATATTCCAATTTTGCACGTGAGTAAATTCACAGCTTTGGATACTGTTGGAGTATCTCTCTTCCAAGTAGCTTTCCGTTTATGAAGCCCCTCCTTCCAAAAAGCACAATGTGCTCCGATTGGTCGGCTGGACCAGTGTGTTGTGATCGTCCAACCACTTCGAGCATGTTTCCGAAATGTCAACTCAACCAGGCCTCGTCCTTGTTGTTGCATATTCCTCGGGCAGGAATTATTTATATAAGTAATCCTGAGATGTGTATATTCCTGGAATAAAACTTAAGACTACAATTGAGGTGTTTCAGGTACGCACTCACATAGAGAATAACTTGTGCTTTGCAACTACAACGTTTTCATGGTCAAACAGCAACATCTCAAACCCAAAGAAAGTAGAAAGAGCACAATAGATGCTCCTTAATGTTTCATAAGGAAATAGATCAATACCAGCGGGGTCAAAGTTTGGCCGTTTGGCAAGGGTACGCGGCAGCAAATGAGATGAATGGGAATGCTAACAGATTGCTTTCACAAAGTATTATAGACTTCACTGATCAATACAGGAAGAAAATCGCACTCTTAAAGTGATGCCAAAGGGTCTTTAAGCAAAAGTTTCCTTTTGTTCCTCATTAATCTCATTAGTGTCATCTCATTTTCTTGTGATTTTTCGTTCCAAGCTGGTGTATAACCAAATACGCCAATTTTTCTTATTAGGTGAGAAATCTGAACACAATACATCCAGAGTTCAATAAATGAGACAACATCTATTAATAGGTTGGAATTTCCAGAATGATTGTCGTGAATATGAGAAACGTATGTGTTTCAAACCTGTGCCAGATCAAACTCCACTGCTTATCGTCTGACTTTTGAATAGATTGATCGATTAAGCAACAAAAAGCAGCTTTTGAAAATTCCCAGTTTTTTCGGAACAAAAGGATAATTTGAGGTAATAGATTGCGGTATTGATTTTAGACTTACAGGAGCATTGCCTTTGTGAGGCTTAAGAACTGTAGAGTTTTAAGGCAAACCACTATCATCTTCGATCTTTAAGACAAGCAAGTACTAAGTGCAAAAAACATTTTTAGGGAGGAAAAAAATGAGCTTGACTGTGATGAAAATAATGTCATAATGCATGAAAACTAGTACTGATCTCTTTACGTAAAATGTTATTTTTTTTCTAAATGTTGGGGTATTTTTTTCATATGCTTTAATAACTTTAAGCCACATGCAGCTCGCATACAGTAACAGTTCTGTTTGCCCTCTCACAGATCTCTAATTAATCACAGGTCAGGAGAAAAGGACCACAGCTGCCACAGGTTTCCCCCTGCGTTTGTTTGCACTATAAATAAACCGGTTATGCCTGACTAATCTCTTTAATGAAAGTGTAAATGGTTTTAGAGCAGCAGAACCGCCGGGTCACGAGGATTAACATGCCACTTTTCCACAGCCTTGATGTTTAATTATAGAAAAGTTGTTATTTCCCTTCCTTATTATCACTGTCTGTGTTCACTGTGGTTAGTGAGCGTTTGTGAAAGATCAAATCTGCTGAGGGAGTGTATGGGGGCAAAGGTCATGACAGTTGACCACAGGGTTGGGGAAAGTTACTTTTAAAAGTAATGCATTACAATATTGCATTACTCCCCCCCCCAAAAAGTGTTACTTTTTATGGAAAGTAATGTGTTTGATTACTTTTTCTGGGCATCTTGCTTGTTTGCTTTTTAATATTTCTTTTTTAAATGATTATTTATTTGTTTTTTGGCAAATGTAACTGCCCTTTCACACCATAACCGAAATGAATAAGCCTCGGGCAGAAGGAAACCCGCATTCACTCATGTACAGTAGATGGCGCGACTCAGACAAGAAAGTCCAGCGCTCTTCAACAATAAAAGTTAATAATATGGTTGAATTGGATCGTAGAAGTTGGTTAATAAAGTGTGATTCAATACGTAAAGTGTTATTTAACATATTTAATTGGTGCATTTTTCCATCATATTCTGAGTCAACGAATATGAAAGTACTTATTTGACAAAGTAACGTTACTAGTGTTAAGACCCCAAGATATTCTGTCTGTTTTCATCTGTCTCTGTCTGCGTATACTCTCTCTCTCTCTCTCTCCATGTGTGTAGATGTGTTTGTTTACAGGTGGGCGTGGCCTTCATTTGAACATTCTGATTGGTCCAGCCGAAAACCTGACATGTATTTAAGGAACGCCCCAAATACTCATTCGCTGCCATGTGCCTCGTTGACGTCTATTGTTCTTCGCAAATTTCGATTGTTGTTATTCGTTTCAGATCAGAGAGATTGTGAGTGTTTAGTAAGACTGTGATTGTTTGTTTATTGTTATTTATGATTTCCTGGTTTATTTGAATATTTGGAATTTGGAATATATTTGGAATAAACAGCTCTCTCTCCACCTTCAATACCATGACTAAAGAGCCCTTGAGCAAGGCACCTAACCCCTAATTGCTCCCCTTGTAAGTCGCTTTGGATAAAAGCGTCTGCTAAATGATGAAAAAAAAAAAAAAAAAAATTTGGAATTCGATTTGCTTGCCCAAGACTGTAAATATCGCAGTACAAAAACTTTTCACTTTTGGGTTTGACGCCAATTTATTTGACATTATTTTCACTTTGTTTGTGGTTAAGGGAGGTAGGTGAGTTAAGTTGTATTTTGTTTACTCTATTTTCCCTCAAGGTAATTTAATTTCTAAAAGAAGATTGTTTTGGCCTTGTCCGCCCCTGACGTTAAGCGCTTATTATTGTTATTTTTATTGTAAATAAAACTCTACTATTGGAAATCTCTCTGGTATTGAAACTCGCTTTCTTTCTGTTACGGCTGAACCCCTAGCAGTCGTAACACTAGTTACTTGGAAAAAGTAATCTGATTACATAACTCACATTACTTGTAGTGAGTTACCCCCAACATTGGTTGACCACATGTTCAAGAGGAATCCATGGAAACAAAAAGTCTGGGAAAGTGCAAGACAAAAAATCAGAACTCCAAATTTCCTCTCCAGTCCAAGAAACAGCATTTTAAATCATAACAACTCAATATAGTTTTAGTATGTTAATGAATATGGAAATGCTACGCTGCTGGTATACTGTAAGTATGGACTTGTTACTGTGTTGAGCGTCTGAGACTCGCTTTCAGTTTCATTTGTGGCAGTTTGCACGGCCGCTTGCTCTCACTCGTTTATTTTCAGGATTTTTGGGAGAAGGAAAACTGGTTTCAACAACCAGATGCACTTAGACTTGTGCAGTTTTGACGGGAATGCGTCCTAAAATCCGTCCCGAATGCATTTCGGAGGGCATTTAGACATAGCTGTCCCATCAGAGAAAACGTGTAGCACCTGCAGCTCTGCAGATCCTGGTGGATGCTGTTCCATCTAGTTTATTTTGTGTTTGCATATGCATACAACTGAACGCATAGCTGGAGAAACTGGAGAAAACTATAGGCTTTAGCTCCCCTGCAGCTGCATTAGTCAGCTAAAAACACATTGAACAGCAGAATAAAGTGCATTTGTGCAGCCCTGATTGACCTGAAGAAACTGTAATTGATCCCTCTCTGAAACGGAGACACCAGACAAGGGGAGGCAGGCAGAAATTTAATGCGCAAGTCAAAACATCACATTCATCACGTTGAGTCTCAGGCATAAGGCCGTACCTTTAGATTCCTGAGCAGGACGACAGCTGCAGAATTAAATATTGATTTACAAAGGCAAAGAGTGTTGACTTGATCATGTATTTTGCTCCAGAACAAAACAAGCCTCACATTCTAAACTCTCTGAGGAAAAGTAACAACTAGAAACTTTGAATGGCCCTTAATAAGCATCTGTTTCTCACAAACGTTGATGACCAAAATATGGAAGAAGAGGCCTGTTTGGAACTAACTTTACACACATTGGAATGAACCAAAGCATTCAATTGCCCTCCTGCTGGTCTTTGATTCATAACCCCTACCCGTAAGCCCCGAAAAAAAACACAATTCACCTCAGTATGAAGGTGCATGAAAGTGATTAGACCTCTTATGTCCCATGTGCTTTGATAATAAAGTGCTTTTTAAATGTTTAATACGTTGTTAAGAATCAAAAGTATTCAATGCAACATTACCAAAAGCAATCAAAAAATGTCACCACAAGATCAAAAATGTCTGGTATAACTGTCCGATAAAGTAGGGAATAACTGAACAACACACACACACACACACACACACACACACACACACGTTGTGTTTTTATGTTTTATGGGGACATTCCATAGGCGTAATGGTTTTTATACTGTATTCTGTATGATTTATAAGCTTGTTTCCTCATGGGGACCAAAAAAATGTCAAAATTTACTAGTAGTACTATACCTGTGGGGACATTTGGTCCCCATAACGCATGTTGTGTTTTCATTTTTTATGGGGACATTCCATAGCCATAATGGTTTTTGTACTGTACAAACTGTACATTCTGCCCCCCTACACTACCCCTACCCCTAAACCGACCCATCACAGAAAACGTTCTGCTATTTTAGATGTTCAAAAAAGATAATTCTGTATGAATTATAAGCTTGTTTCCTCATGGGGACCAAAAAAATGTCCCCACAAGATCTACATTTACTAGTATTACTATACCTGTGGGGACATTTGGTCCCCATAATGTAGGGAATACCTGCCCACACACACAAACACACACACACACATATATATATATATATATATTTAAGACAGGTGGAGCTGGGGGAGGTGGAGGGTATAAGCAGCATCCGCAGAGGCCAATCAGCTTGTGTCATGAAGTAAATGATGTGATTGATAGCAGATTGTATGCAAAGGTACTATCAGCCTGTATAACTATATTTGATCCGTTCTGGTAAAATGAGTCAGAATGTGAACAGGCTAATTTCGAGCTACAGGCAAAAACAAGTCGAAAGTGTCGATTTTGGTCAAATTTGTAGTTTTCGCATTAAGTCCTCGTCTTGTAATCCTAATGCTATAGCAATTAATCATCTAAAATGATCGTTTTCTGAGAGGAGTACCTTTCCTCTGTCCATGAAAACAAAGCGTCGCCCCTCAGCACAAGTTTGGTATCGTTGTGAAGAGCAGCATTCCAACTTTGTGAATATACATAGCAAATTTTTGATGGCATTGAACCAATGAAACGTGATTTTCGAACTCGTGCTGATGGAAACAAATTGATCTCATTCGCGCTGGGCACAAAGACACCTCAGACAGCTCGATTACATTGCTTCAAAATATTGAAAAAAGTTTAATGTATTTGGTCTTATAAATAATTGGATTTCATGAGATGTGTGCTAAATTAGGTGTTATGGTATATAGGTGTAAAAGTTATGGTTTCTAGGTGATTTTATTTTGGAACCTTCAATTCGATTTTTCTCCAAATTGCCTTTGCTGACTCTATCGACTTCCAACAAATCATGCATCATTTTGAAGGTTTTTTTAATAGAGACTGTGAAAAAAACTCCTTTTTGAAAATTTGACTCATTTTGCCATCACGGGTTACATATAATATATATACATAAAATCAAGGAACCCCTTGAAGGGACGCATTTAGCAATGGATAACGTGTGTCTAATAGAGCCACATATACACACAAAATCTATAGCTATTTTTTATACAGTTGATCAATCATTAGGTCCTTTTCCCTTCTGTTGTCTGTAGAAAAGCCGTATTGATTGTGACACTTGGGAACTTTCAGCTGGCACTGATGGAAAAAACAAACAAAAAACAAAAAAAACTTTGGTAGGCCTTTCAAAGCTCCTCTAAATAATTTGGCTGTCTTCATTATTGCTGCTTATTGTGTACCGTTAGAGGCTAGAAATCAATCCGAAGCTGTAGAGGCCTGCTTATTATCAGTCAATACTCTGCTTTATAGCACCACTTTCTTAGCTTGATCTCAATGAAGGTAATTTAATAGCTGCACAGCACAGGGGAGAAAGAAAAGGAAATAAAATTGAACACGTTAGATGTTTGGCCCTGAAGAGGAAGCACAACGGTGGTTAGCAACACCCAGCTAGCCTCTACTGGTAGTGTCGTAACTACACATTAAACCCGTACGGTGAAATGAAAAGAGTACATTTCACTCAAATGTGACTGAAAGCTAATAGAAAAAAAAGTGGTGTGAACTCAAAAAGAATTTATTGCAGCAGATTTCTAGTTCCCAGCATGCTTTTCGTTGAGTTGTTTCTTTTTTGCTCAAGAATAATATAGGGAAATTTGTGTTATTGTTAAGTGTGACCGTCTAATTGCTAGTTATATTAGCACATGTAAGTGCGCTATCGCTAACCCAGAGTTAAAGCCTAAAGTATACTTCAGCCGTCTGTGATGCTGACATTTTTGCGTCATCAGGAGGGTCTGTGGACGTCCGTGTGTAGCCCAATATTTGGCGGATATTTCAATATTTCAGCACACGTGTGAGCGATTTGAGCGCTTGAAAACAAAGTCCGCCTGTAAGGAATGGGCGAGTCAGCAAATGAGTTCCAAATGTAGGCTTATTTTAAAGCACATGGTGTAACAGCAATAGTTAGGCATATAGGCATAGGCAAGCAATAGTCCAGAAATCCAGAGCAGTAGTTCCAATAAGGTTGGCGGCAAACAATCAGCAAACTGAGCAGACAGGCAGAAAACAAGACCGGGAAAAACAAGACAGGGAATCAACGCTCGGAATTGACAGGATAACCAAAATCAAGACTTCGCAGGTGGTGTGGTGTGAGAATGGTGCTTATAAGCGGTAGGGGATGTTTTTCAGGCGTGTGTGTAATCAATGACTGGTGAATGAGGTGCAGCTGGTGCGGTGATCAGTGAATGGGAGATGTAGTCCTATATGAATGAATGAGAGTGTGAGTGTGTGAGAGAGGGAGTCCATAGTGAAGTGCCCTCTAGTGTTTATCGCGGGCACTTCAACTGATAATCATAACAACACCAAACAAGTTTGGAGTTTGGAGTAGAGCATGGAAAATTAAGCCTCGTTTCCACCGAAATTACTCTCAACAGTTTGTCCCAGGAACTTTTTTGCCAGGAACTTCCGCCCCCGAGACATGTTGCTCTTTGCGTTTACCGTGAAGAAGAGTCCGGTGACGTAGGACTGCGAGTGACTTTCCGGTTCCCGCTGGATTTCGCCCTCCGCGTATAAGCATAATACAGCCTGAACCTTGTTGTCGCTCCATCGCACATATTTTTCAAACAGCTTACCAACAGAGTTTTGAAAATGGTGGCTGAAATAAAATGCTACGTGGAGTCAACCAATCAAAATGCTGCATGAACTCAACCAATCAGCATCTTCAGCATCTTCATTCCCACCTCTGAACGTTCCTGAACTTTGGAAAAAGTACTCCCTCTTGAGCAGTGACTTTCTGAGGGCGGATTTTTACCAGGGACTTTATTTAGGGTGCGTTCACACTTGTAGTTCGGTTGGTTTGGTTCGGACCAAAAAACAAAAACAGAACATATAGTTCTGGTCCGCTTAGCGTTCACACTGGCATTTTTAACAGCGAACCTTAAATTCAAACCAAAGGCACAGGGATACGGTCACGACCGGATTGGTCGGCTTTTATGACGTATATTTGGCGACGGATCTCGCTTACCGAACATTCAAAACAACGCTGTGTTCTGGATTAAACGCCGTCATTTCATGCTTTATTTTGACCAGCTGAGAATCATGAAGAACTCATCAAATGTTCAAAACATTCAAAACAGCAGCAGGATTTCCAGAAACTTCACCTCCTCGTTGCTCCACGCTTGCCCTCGACTCATTTTGGATTCACCGATCTTCCCGCGTCGTCCAATCAGTGACTCGTAGCGTCGCATCTCGTGACGTCACGTCCTTTTTTTGGTTCATTTACATGTCTTTGGTCCGTGTTGCGTTCATATATCGATCGAACCGCACCAGAGTTCGTTTGGAAGCGGACCGAGACCCGTCTTTTTAGCGCTTGTTTGGTGCGCACCAGGGTTCGGATGAACCACACTAACTGAGCAATCGCACCAGGGTTCGTTTTAACCGAACCAAACATGACAAGTGTGAATGCACCCCTCTGGTTCCTGTGTTTGAAACCCACCAAAAACCACCCCAAAGTCCTTAGTTCCTGGGGAAAGCTCCAGGGCTGAAATTACACCTGGATCAGGGACCTATTAACGCACAGGCCTAGTGGAGGCCCAGACGAGCAGGGTCAGCGTCCGGTCGGCACTGAACGAGAAATTTATGGGTGCCGCACACCATTCAGATGTGCTACATCTGCTATGTTATCATTTTCATATGAGCGTCCATAAATCCTCTCCCGTGTCCTCATGGGATGGTGAAGTATCCATCGAATCTCATCCCTCTGAATACGATGAATTCGGACTATTCTACTCACATACTGTTTTACTATAGTATGGAAGTAGGTATATATTTAATCTTACTTGTAACTGATTACCTAAATTAAACTGTGTGCAATATTAGAGCATCTTTTTCCATTTACAGCCATTCAAATGTGGCCTTATAGCTAATATTTCACTATATTATAGTAGGATATTGGTTTTACCGGTTAATATTGGTCAGGTACTATATAGAATTCTTTCGGTGGCACCACAACTTTTCCAACAAAGTTGTTTTGTACCTAAAATACAGATGTACTGGATGACCACTTCCACAGAGCCATGAGTTTTCATGTCGGCAGCAGGTTTCACTTTGTGTTTCATGCAAGACTGCAAACGTTTTTTAATGCAAGTCAAACTGTTCTTTTGCATTATACACAAAGCAGAAAGTGATGGCGGAGGGAAAAAAACATACTCGTTACTTTTGCTGACCCAGAATCATCGCTTCTTTCATCTCGCAAGCCCCGAGGTTTCAGTGCGGCAGAACTCTAGAAGAAAAGTTGACATTTGGGTCAGATCCAATGACTCAAGCTCTCTTCTATCTCTACCTTTCCCAAATCTCATTTCACTTCTCCCCACACGGGAGGTTTCTTCCATGACCTTACTCACTGGGTACGCTTTTACCTACACAAACTGCAGAACCACATCCGAAAATGGCTGGGAGGGAAAAAAGAAAAAACAACAAAAAAAAAAGAGTTCGTTTTAGGGATTTCAGGTTGATCACTTATCCAAATATATGCAAATGCATGAGTGTTTAAATTACACTTTACATAGAAATACCTCCATTAGTATTCAATCATGTCGCCATTTATCTCCACTGCCTTCTAAAACAGATGTTTATTGTTTTAAACAGTGACATTTTGGGGAATTTATTCTAATGTTATATGCAACTTTAAGCTGTCTGTTCTTTTCCATGATTTTATGGAGCTCATCTTTTCAAATCAACATAAATTAAGTGAGAAATGTTCAGTTAGAAAATTATTATCTAATTAATATCACTATTACTATATATATAGTAGAATGATGCCTAATTGGACTTTATGGGGTCATGAGGGATTTATTTTGACTCTTGAAGGGATAGTTGACCCAAAAATAAAAATCAATTTTGTCATTAATTCCTCTCACTCATGTCGTCTTTAATGACAAAAGCAAAAGATATGGAAATTGCTTATAGGCCAAATATTTTGCAATGCTAACTATGCATGATTACATGGTTAGTTACATTTTGCTATTTGCATTTATGGGTTCAACCATTATCAGAATAGATCTGTGATTCATTTATAGGACACGACTCACCAGCTGAAGACCGCTGGACTAAACAAAATCTTTTAAATGTGATGGCCTTCATCTCTTGTCTCTTCTCCTCGTCATGAAATTATGCCTAACGTCCTGCCTCATTATGTTCAAATAGCGAAGCTGCATGAAAATAATAAACACTTTCCTGTTCCCTCATTACACTCTTATGAAATACAAAGCTACATAACAATGGCACTCCTTTCTTTCCTCCACTAGACTGATCAGTTTCTCATTATTAAATCATGCAGCTCTACATTTCTCCAATCAGCATTCTTTATTCATATAACAAGTTCCCTCTCAACAAAGTGCAGAAGAAACTGTTCAGAAAAATAGTGTGAAGTATGACGTGTTAAAATTGTGAAGTATTGTAACAAAATCTTCAAACCACTGATTAAAAATGTTTTATCCATAATGCTTTCCCCAAAAAAAACTCTGAAATGATTTTCTTATGAATAGCAGCAGTGGAAAATGACCTTGACGTTTTGTGTGAAAAATTTAAGCGTTTAAAAGTGATGCTTGTTATATCTGTCCCAAAGCATCATAAATGGAATTTCAATAATAACGACTATTTTGAAGGAGTTTTATCAAACACTCTTTCTTGACTGCCATTGTTTGGTCAAACAGATAGCCCCGGCTCCATTGGTTTACAATTTATATATATATATATATATATATATATATATATAGTTGATTCAGTATCTCAGAAAATTAGAATATTGTGAAAAGGTTCGATGTTGAAGACACTCTAATCAGCTAATGAACTCAAAACACCTGCAAAGGCCTTTAAATGGTCTCTCAGTCTAGTTCTGTTGGCTACACAATCATGGGGAAGACTGCTGACTTGACAGTTGTCCAAAAGACGACCATTGACAGCTTCCACAAGGAGGTCATTGCAAAAGAGGCCGGCTGTTCACAGAGCTCCGTGTCCAAGCACATTAATAGAGAGGCGAAGGGAAGAAAAGTGTACAAGCAATAGAGATAATCGTACCCTGGAGAGGATTGTGATTCACAAAGAGTGGACTGCAGCTGGAGTCAGCGCTTCAAGAGCCACCACGCAGAGACGTATGAGTGGTCCAAGTCCAAATAAATTAATGTTTTACTTGTATAATAAACTCATATTACAATAATAAATAAATTTCTCCATCCTATACTTGCTAAAAATGCTTTGAAGTGTTAATTAAAATAAAATTAAACAATAACAAGAATACATTTATTACATTTCTATTTCAGGATTTACTTTGAAAGAGACGGGAATTTGTTTTGTTGGATGTAGTGTGACAAAAGGGAGCATCCAAAGTCTCACTGATTACATGGACTAAAATAGACATGAACTGCACACTTCATTGGATGAGCATTTCAGTCTGTTCTGTGTTTCTCATTTGTTTGGCATGGAGATGGTTGAAGGCGTCTAACAACTTTAAAGCTGCCAACCATCAAAACAAAGCCTAATCCAAATACCGACAGTGAATAAACTTAAAAGTCAGCTGGTGTAAAGAAAAAAAAAAATATTGTTACAGAATCGCACAAATCATGATCATCTTTACCAGAGACTTGATTGTCGTTTTTGCTCATGTAAGCACTGATGCACAGATGTAATTGCAGGCAGCTGTAGTGTTACCCTTATGCAATTACACAAAAATTACAAATCATTTTAACAAGAGGATTTCTGCACTCAGCAAAATGGATTGCTTTGCAACAGTGAGTCACAAGTATCATTTTTAAAATGCAGTAAGCATTTTATTACATAAGAATTTGCAGTTAATAAAATGTGTGATTTACTTTAGGATAAAAACTAAAACTCGTACGTCAGGAGCCAATACATATCGATTTGGTCGTTTTTTACCCAGCTGTCAACATGAAATGACGTTCACAAACCATTTCACGTCCGTCATCTGACACATTTCCACATGAAACAGGATCGTGAAATGTGGCATGAATGAAGAGAGGATTTAAAGAGGATGACATCATAACAAAAATCTATGGAAGCCCGTTCCCGCCACTGTTGAGAAAAAAAAAGATTCCGTAAGCCATAATAATGAGGAACCTTCTAATAATAATGACTTAGTATCTCATAATAATGACTTAGTATCTCATAATAATGACTTAGTATCTCATAATATTGACTTAACATCTCATAATAATGACTTAAAATCTCATAATAATGACTTAACATCTCATAATAATGACTTAGTATCTCATAATATTGACTTAACATCTCATAATAATGACTTAAAATTCATAATAATGACTTAAAATCTCATAATAATGACTTAACATCTCATAATAATGACTTAAAATCTCATAATAATGACTTAAAATCTCATAATAATGACTTAAATCTCATAATAATGACTTAAAATCTCATAATAATGACTTAGTATCTCATAATAATGATTTAGTATCTCATAATAATAACTTAGTATCTCATAATAATGACTTAGTATCTCATAATATTGACTTAACATCTCATAATAATGACTTAAAATCTCATAATAATGACTTAACATCTCATAATAATGACTTAGTATCTCATAATATTGACTTAACATCTCATAATAATGACTTAAAATTCATAATAATGACTTAAAATCTCATAATAATGACTTAACATCTCATAATAATGACTTAACATCTCATAATAATGACTTAACATCTCATAATAATGACTTAAAATCTCATAATAATGACTTAAAATCTCATAATAATGACTTAAATCTCATAATAATGACTTAAAATCTCATAATAATGACTTAGTATCTCATAATAATGACTTAACATCTCATAATAATGACTTAAAATCTCATAATAATAACTTAGTATCTCATAATAATGACTTAGTATCTCATAATATTGACTTAACATCTCATAATAATGACTTAAAATCTCATAATAATGACTTAACATCTCATAATAATGACTTAAAATCTCATAATAATGACTTAAAATCTCATAATAATGACTTAAATCTCATAATAATGACTTAAAATCTCATAATAATGACTTAGTATCTCATAATAATGACTTAACATCTCATAATAATGACTTAACATCTCATAATAATCACTTAACATCTCATAATAATGACTTAAAATTCATAATAATGACTTAAAATCTCATAATAATGACTTAACATCTCATAATAATGACTTAAAATCTCATAATAATGACTTAGTATCTCATAATAATGACTTAACATCTCATAATAATGACTTAAAATCTCATAATAATGACTTAACATCTCATAATAATGACTTAGTATCTCATAATATTGACTTAACATCTCATAATAATGACTTAAAATTCATAATAATGACTTAACATCTCATAATAATGACTTAAAATCTCATAATAATGACTTAAAATCTCATAATAATGACTTAAATCTCATAATAATGACTTAAAATCTCATAATAATGACTTAGTATCTCATAATAATGACTTAACATCTCATAATAATGACTTAAAATCTCATAATAATAACTTAGTATCTCATAATAATGACTTAGTATCTCATAATATTGACTTAACATCTCATAATAATGACTTAAAATCTCATAATAATGACTTAACATCTCATAATAATGACTTAGTATCTCATAATATTGACTTAACATCTCATAATAATGACTTAAAATTCATAATAATGACTTAAAATCTCATAATAATGACTTAACATCTCATAATAATGACTTAAAATCTCATAATAATGACTTAAAATCTCATAATAATGACTTAAATCTCATAATAATGACTTAAAATCTCATAATAATGACTTAGTATCTCATAATAATGACTTAACATCTCATAATAATGACTTAACATCTCATAATAATGACTTAGTATCTCATAATAATGACTTAACATCTCATAATAATGACTTAAAATTCATAATAATGACTTAAAATCTCATAATAATGACTTAACATCTCATAATAATGACTTAAAATCTCATAATAATGACTTAGTATCTCATAATAATGACTTAACATCTCATAATAATGACTTAACATCTCATAATATTGACTTAGTATCTAAAATAATGACTTAGTATCTCATAATAATGACTTAAAATCTCATAATAATGACTTAGTATCTCATAATAATGACTTAAAATCTCATAATAATGACTTAGTATCTCATAATAATGACTTAAAATCTCATAATAATGACTTAGTATCTCATAATAATGACTTAAAATCTCATAATAATGACTGAGTATCTCATAATAATGACTTAAAATCTCATAATAATGACTGAGTATCTCATAATAATGACTTAGTATCTCATAATAATGACTTAAAATCTCATAATAATGACTTAGTATCTCATAATAATGACTTAACATCTCATAATAATGACTTAACATCTCATAATAATCACTTAACATCTCATAATAATGACTTAAAATTCATAATAATGACTTAAAATCTCATAATAATGACTTAACATCTCATAATAATGACTTAAAATCTCATAATAATGACTTAGTATCTCATAATAATGACTTAAAATCTCATAATAATGACTGAGTATCTCATAATAATGACTTAAAATCTCATAATAATGACTTAGTATCTCATAATAATGACTTAACATCTCATAGTAATGTCTTAGTATCTCATAATAATGACTTAAAATCTCATAATAATGACTTAACATCTCATAGTAATGTCTTAGTATCTCATAATAATGACTTAAAATCTCATAATAATGACTTAGTATCTCATAATAATGACTTAGTGTCTCATAATAATGACTTAGTATCTCATAATAATGACTTAGTATCTTTAACTTAATAAAAAATAAAAACGTTTTTTTATTAAGTTAAAGAAACTAAGTCATTATTATGAGAAAGTTTCTCATTATTATGAGTTACGGAATAGTTTTTTTTCTCAACAGTGGCGGGAACGGGCTTCCATACGAATGTAAGATATCAGCTGAAAAGGAAAGTTGTTTCAAAGGCTGGAGCTTTCTATCATTACACTCTGATTAAAGTCTTTTAGTAGCATTCAGATCATCAATTTGCCTTTTTTTTTGTTTTTAATAGCAGATTATAAACTGTGCCAGTAAAGACCTCCATCTGCATCTCTTTAGCTTCAGACATGACTCCATCATCTTTTAATGCTATTCGGCATAAAAGCCGACAACACACATTTTATTAAACCTCATGACTAATGCCATTTTAGCATTATTTAATAAAACCATATCTAGGATAGAAAATCACTCAGGCTGTGCAAATACTGTGAACACAGTTAAAGTGATGTGATTGTATTTCTGTGGCAAATATCACATTTTATCCCTGTGATGCATCAATTTCAACATAGCTGATGTTATCTTGGATTAACGTTTTGTGCTGCACACCAGAACAGAGACGATACATTATATTTAGAAGCGACAATAGCAGAAATCAATGTGTGTTGCAGTAAGACAAAAGATAAACCTCAAACAAATGGTTTGCTATTTGGGTCGCTGTGCTGTTTGGTTTCTCATGCATCGGTAGATTATTGTTAGGGTGTTCATTGTGTTTTCCAAGAGAGCGTTTACCTGTCCAAGGAGTCGATACATTGTATCTCCTATAATGTAAGACTTTTTTTGTCTGTTTTATCTTCCAACAACCATAAATCAAATAGCTTTAAAAAGCAATAGCAAGGACCACTAATGAATTGTTGCTCCTAAAACATATGTGAGAGATACTTGGGCTAACATTCTCCTTTTTTGCCTTTTGCAACACATCAACTTAATGTTTATGTTCTTTGAAAGACAACAAACTATAACATCGGATCAGTTCCACCTCAGACGAAGAACGGTGTTGTGATCCATGACGAGAAACTCGGTCTTTCAACAGTGTTATGTACTTACAGTGGCCCAAATTCGATTCTCGATGGGGTTTTAATCCCAAATGATCTGTTTAAATTGGAATAATGCAACTGAAGCGGAATAATCAAGGCCCTCTGAGGAACCACAACGAGTCCCTTCGGTCGTTTGTTATTCGAGACAAATTCCACGTGCCTTAAGGTCCAATCCGTAGCGTTCGTATCATATTGATCTATGAGGCGCAGCCTCAATCATGCGACTATATTCTCACATGAGATCCATGTGAACTAATGATGGGTGAAATGTAGATGTGTCTCTTATGTATAATACAAGTCTTACCCATACTTATTGAACAGTATGCATAGACACATGAGTGGCTGGGGTGTGAGGCGTAATGTTGTGAAGTACTTGGTAATTTACACAAGTGTGAGCCAGGAATTATTTTGAATTGAATTCTTGTAAGTCAGTGAAGAGAACTGAGAAGAGGTGTAATGTGAAATTTCCATTCATTAAAAACAAGCTGTGCAGTGAAGGGATACACGTATGATTCCAGTCTGGCTTGAAGGGTGTTGTAAAATCGTTGCAGTTTGGAGAAGTTTTGTTGTGGGAGAGCCTTTATTCCCTCATTTTATGGTGCATGAATTGCTGGCATCTTGCATTTATCCTAACAGGGCTGGGTGGGTCACTTTTAAAATGTATTTCGCTACAGATTACAAAATACATGCTTTAAAAAGTCATTTGTAACATATTTAGTTACATTACTCGAGTTTAGTGACTTAATCTAAATACTTTAGAATACTTTGGAATACTAATAAGTGTGAAACAAACACAAAAAAGGTAATCGCAAGTTTTTATCTCACAATTCTGACTTTTTCCCTCAGAACTGAGTGATATAAAGTTGCAATCGCGAGTTATAAAGTCAGAATTATGAGATATAAAATCGCAATATTGAGAAAAGTCAAAAATATGATATATAAACTCACATACTAAATTCACAATTGCAAGAAAATGAATTAGTATTGCAAGTTTAAATCTCGCAATTCTGAGAAAAAGAAGTCAGACGAGTGAATTATAAAATGACTCCCAAAACATGAAAACAGTGGAAAACATGAAACTGAACTCGTCTTTTTCAGACGGTCAGAGTCAGAGAATCACCAATCGCTGTTTAAATGACATTAAAACTCAAAGTAATCACTTTGGTAATCTAAAACACTTTTCAGGTGGAACTGTAATCTGATTACCACCCATTTAAAATGTAACTAATGAAATACAGTGACTCAAATTTTGTATTTTAAATGCGTCACTAAGATACTTGTATTCCGTTACTCCCCAACCCTGTATCCTAATGTGGTCTCAAAAAACAAAAACAAATAGTCAATCGTCCAGGATGACATCAGGTGTGCTATTAACACGCTGATGAGTTAAATTAGGGGCCTAAGGAGCCATCCAAAATGTGTACTGTTGCTCCGACTGCCAGGAATCACTGTAGAAAAGGTTGACATCCTAAAATTGCAGAAGCAGCAGGGGCAAGGGCGCAAACATAACTGTTGTCAGTACAGAGAAGCCTCGTCGTGAATGACTGCTTAAATCATTTGGTTGAAGAAGTGGCATGGGTTCCTGCATGGTGCGGGTCAGTGAGCTTTCTTCAGCAGGTTTTGTATTGTAGGTAGGAAGTAAACATGAATAGCGCTGACCTGTATCTATATTCATCCATTCAGTTTGAAGTTCAAAAGTGTGTGATTGGCAAAGCTTCAAGTTTGATGGGACAGCTCCACCAGACATAGATGTGCAGATGGAAGAGAAGATGAAACAGATTTTCCTTGGGTAAGGGTTGAGGATGCTGATGGATGCACAAAAAGCTACACATCTTGATATCTGAGAACATGTCCCAGAAAGAGGAGAGCACCAATAAGGTTAAGGAACAACCTGATACTGTAGGGACTGAAGGTTTTCCCAGATGTGAATGTGGATTAGTAATGGGGAAGGAAAGTAGTCAATGGGATTGAATGCGGAATGTGGTTAAATGCAGATTTAGATTAGATCTTTTGAAGATCAGTTTGCTTTCCTTGTGTGTTCCAGGAGTTGGTGATGTGAGATGTGAATATAGGTTTGTAGTATTGTTCTGAATATAGTTGTCTATATATTGCTGGAAAAGAGCCATACTATGAAGCTCAACAGAGTGTAAGGCAAGATCAAAAATAAAAAATGGGGCTGAGATAAAGAATTTCCAAGGTAGTATGATAGGTACACCTATGGTCTGGGAATTGAATATCAGAGAGAAAGTGTTGTGAGTTGGTGTCAGTGTTACCAGACTTGTAACCCGAAGGTTGCCAGTTCGGTTCTCAATAATGGCAGGAAAATGTAGGTGGAGGAGTGCATGAAATATACTCTCTTCCTCCCACGATACCCATGACCCATGACTAAGTTGCCCTTGAGCAAGGCACCCAACCCCCAATTGCTCCCCGGGCGCCGCCGCAAAAATGGCTGCCCACTGCTCCGGGTGGGTGTGCACGAACCTGGATGGTTTATATGCCGAGGACATTCTTCATAACAAGTAAGGCTTCCTCAACTTCTTGTTGAGTAAAAAGATTCACAAGAGAGATCATGCTGGTTCACAACAGTGGTTTGCTGATTATAAAGTATTAAAAATGGGAGAATACAACATGTGTAAGGAATATAGTAAAACGTGCAGAGAGGAGTTTGTTTCAGTTAAGGGACGAGTCTTGTCTGTGATGGTGCATTCCCTAAGGTCCAGTGCTATGGACCATCCAGGGAAATGGTCACCTGAAATCTTGCCCCGTCAATTGTGATGCATTCTCCCACTGGAGTGTGGGCTTGACAGCTCAGTGTTGCTTGGCGGCATTCCTGGCCACGACTTGCTGGATCTGCGGGGGCTTTGTTGTGAATTCACAGGGAGGAAGGCAGTCTCCTGAGGAGATGCTTCTTTGCCATTTAACAGCAGGGGTTGATGAGACAGTAATAACCTAAGATGTGCCTCATCACACAATGCCTGCCCTGTTGTTACATCGTCTCACTTCTTTCATACTGGCTCAAGTCAATATCCTGTATCACACTTCTTTAGTGCCAATTCTTGTCTAGTCTAGTCTAGTCTAGTATGCATGCCTATACTACTAGGGACCCTATACCTCCCTCACCCGGTCAAATAAAGACCCGACTCCCCACTAGAGATGGCTCGATACCACAACTTTGGCTTCGGTATGGAACTACAGTCTAATTCTGTAGTATCGATATCAAGGAAAAGATGTGGTAGAAAAAAAAGTGTACAAGCAATTGAGATAATCCTGGAGAGGATTGTAAAACAAAACCCATTCAAAAATGTGGGGGAGATTCACAAAGAATGGACTGCAGCTGGAGTCAGTGCTTCAAGAGCCACTACGCACAGACGTACGAGTGGTCCAAACAAATACTATTTATAGTAAACTACACCATATAGAGTCTAAATTTTGGCATGGTACAATTGGGCATAATTTTACTCATTCTTGTTTAATTACATCAAATGTTTATTTGCAAATTAATAAACACAGATCATCACATCAAATCAGCAATTTGAGAACTTTTTTTGTGAGAAGTAGTTTTGTTAATACTGTATCTCCACCCTCTATCTCTCAAATTGCTTCTGGCCTCAAAAGCCGTCGCGCTTGCACTAAGCCAACTGTGCACGCCGATATAACACGTTCACCTGCGTTTCGGGACAGCTGACGGAAATCACTCGCCCGCGTCTTTTTAAACCTTTCCAATGTGAACATTCGGCTTTCTTTGCACTCATACCAAGAAAAACGCACACACAAGCTGCCCGTAAAGAGCATCCCAAATTGAGTTGTTTGTCTTTAAACGATCAAATACACACACGATTGTCAAAATGTCAGTCTGAGTGAGTATTCACATAAACACAGTCAGTTCTGTCAGGACCACTATTGTTAAATATGACAGATAGTTTAGTATAGTATCGAGTTTGTATTGGCGATACAACTCCACGCGCATCCATGCAGTCTAGCATGAATGAGTGCAGGGAGAGCAGCAATAACCCCCACTTGGGTAACAAAACAGAACCAACATATTTGGATATCATTAATGTCAATAATTTAACATGTACACATTTTTCAAGAAATTGTAGGCCAAATCCTGACTGGCGAGAGGAGGAGCTGGGGATGGAGGAGGGTAAATCAGCTCCTGAGAAACACTATAGCTGCTGATAATACTGAGGAGCTTATATTTGGATGCTGCGACAAGCGTCGCATTCCTGTAGGTGGACGTGAGTCACCTGATGAGAGCTCGACTGACCTGACCTGCCAGAACTGACGCTTCGCTTGATTTTTGTCTTATATGAACGTAATTAATGTAATAGTATGCGCCATCGCATGTGACCGCGGCCTAACACATGCTGCTGCTAAATCACTTTAATTTTAAGGTTTTACCTGCTTAATATATTAACTTTTGATTACTTTATTCAATTTCTGTAGTACTTCTGTACCTGAAGACTACTGTTAGACAAACCTAAACTTAAGAGCAAATATTATGAGCTCTAATCATCACGCTGGCGCTTTTGTGTTTTTAATTAAACGA
The DNA here is from genome assembly GCA_037194245.1 of Opsariichthys bidens. Classification (NCBI taxonomy): domain Eukaryota; kingdom Metazoa; phylum Chordata; class Actinopteri; order Cypriniformes; family Xenocyprididae; genus Opsariichthys; species Opsariichthys bidens. Next base: position 8,648,123 of record CM074311.1, on the reverse strand, counting down.
TATGATTAGTTCGTTGATCAAGAAAATAAATCTCTAAATTAGATCGTTTGAATGATGCAGTCTCATGTCGCTCTTTTAATGTCTCGTACAAGACGGGATGTGCAAGTGAAAGATGCTTGGCAAGGTTTGATGGTTCTTTATCAGTTTTATAAGCAAAGTAATTCCAGATTGCACTTTATTGATTAGTTTTGGGCCGTGTTCATCCATTTTTTTTCTTCATGTTGTCACGTTTGCCGGTTTCGTGTTAGTTTAGGGAGCACACTGCCACCTAGCGGTCAACCTCGTAACAGCAGCATAAGTACCGAAATGTGCAAAACAATGATATTTACATTTTTCATCATTTAGCAGACGCTTTTATCCAAAGCGACTTACAAGGGGAGCAATTAGGGGTCAGGTGTCTTGCTCAAGGGCACTTTAGTCATGGTATCGAAGGTGGAGAGAGTGCTGCTCATTCACAATCCCCACCTTCAATTCCTGCCGGCATGGGAATCGAACCAACAACCTTCAGGTTACAAGCCCGACTCCCTCACCACTAGGCCACGACTACCCCCGTACCATATCGTACCATTTGAAATAAAACACATACCAGTATTCTCCCAGTACTGGTTTCCCAGAACCCTGTGTCCCATCTCTCTTATGAGCCTGAATGAAGTGATGGGGCATCGCTGGTGTGAAAGGAGTTAGTTGCTTTGCGGCACCTGTTTGACAATGGTTGTTCATGCTGAGCAAAGAACGGCAACTGGAGATCAACCAGAGATAAGAAGACAAAACACTAAATTGGATATTATATGTAATGTACGCTACACTTAAGAAAGAGAACTGGAGCTGTATCACAGAATTTTCCTATGTGATTTCTTGACTGAAGATTTGAAAATGATCTCAAATTACCATAAGGTTGGGATTCAGAGTTGGGATGCTTTTGCAATGCAGCTCCTGACTCTTTTATTGGCCTAAATTCTGTCTTAGAGATATCAATATTGAAACGCCGTGCCCTAGATTTCACCTTCCCCCCCTGGTGGTGTCTAAAATCCAATTATTCCATAATACTTTAAACTTTGGAATGCTGAAATATTTCACACTCAAGACATTGAGTCCACTTTAAAGAATGAATATATTTAAAGCAGTGGACAAAGAACTGCAGCTGCAGAACAATCAGCTGCATGGCTTTTCCTTTTTTCACGTTGTTAATCGTCCACGTGTAGCTATGTTGCTTGATACGGGATGACTGTCCCAGCTCATCAAGCCTGAGGGAAACCGGGCCCTCATATAGACGTGTCCTTCTGCTCGTAATCTGCCTTTCCATAAAGAAACTGTTTATTCACACTGACACAACGTCTCATTGTGCGCTCTGCCAAACTCTGACACAAAGTACAGATGTTTGCCTGTGTCTAGCGTCTCCACCAGCTTCTCTCTCTTTCACATACTCTCAATAAACAACTTTCAATGCCCCTGATATTTTGCCTTTCTACGGCACATGCTTGTTCTCTGGCTCCTCCATTATGCGTCTCTATCACAGAGTGAACACAGAGCATTTTGTAACAAGTCTCACAAAAGCGCCACTCAGCTCCTGAGAATAGTTTCAGCATAGTATTGTTTGAGGGGAAAACATGTTCAGGGAAAATGAAAGGCAGTTTGAAGACTGCATCTGTGATAGATGATAACTGGAAAAAGTTTGGATATCAGAGTGAACTTAAAGTTATGGGCCATTAGATGTGCCATTTTTTTGAGTTCATCATCAAACTTAATGTGAAAAATGACTCTCTCTCTCATCCAGAGCCTCCCTTTTCAACAAAATATGAAATGTGAGGCTACAATGCATGAATATTTGAGAAAATATGAGGCTCAAAAGGCAGATAATACTTTTAAAAGTAATCCCAGTATTCAGAAGCAGGGTTATTATAGTGAGCTAAAACTAAAACTAAAACTAAATTTGTTTAAATCGATGTTTATTTGCCTTTTTACGTTGGGTCACACTGAATAAAAACAACACAAATATATAAAAATTACAATAGAATAGATATTCCCGATATTCAAAATTCGCCTCTATTTGGGTTTGAGCAAAAACACGCCGTTTTTGTGTGTGTCCCTTTAAATGCAAATGAGCTGCTGCTCCAGAAGAGGGCGGAGCTTTAACAGCTCAACAACAACAAAGCAGGAGAATCTCACGCAGACAAAATGAGGAAAGTGTTCAAACGGATGGAGAGACTCCAACTTTTAGACGTTTCTGAACGGATCACTAGCATGTGTCGTCACGTTCATCTTTTTTCCTTGAATCGACCCTCGTTTGTGAAGCGGTCCGGCGTAAAATGACGGCATCAACAACACTCGACTACAACAACTCTTCCTCTTCTCTAAAGCAGCCGAAAATGGCCCCGCCCCCTTTGTTGTGTGTTCTCAGGGGCGGGGTTTATGTAAATTTTAGGGTTTGTGATGTCACAAACCCAGGAAGAAGCTCGTTGTAGTTCCTACGAGCCTTTTAAAAAGTGATTTAGAAACAAAATATCTCTCTTCGCATTGAACTTTGTAACTTTGTCGTAACTTTGCAGATGTTGTTTCAGCTCAAACAGCGACATTACACACTAACTAAAGTTACGAAAGCGAAATCATAATCAAGCAGCTTTTAATCTACCTAAGGAATTGCGATCCTCTGACTGAACAGTAGAGAACTTAATGTGCGCTTGCTGAGACATAACCAGGAGCAGACTAGTACATTTGTTATTACCTGCTATATACTTAACAGGTGAAATTCAGTTCACACCGCAGGCAGTAAAAGAAACATTAGACAGTGCTGAGTGTCTATAAATGCAATAAAACCTCTGCAATGCTTCTATCACACCACATTACTGCATGGAGTCCAGGAAAAGCTCTACACGGTCAATTAGGAACATTCTGAAGTAGAGTTGCGGTTTCAAAAGAGAGATTTCCAGTGTGAAATAACCAGAACAATGGCATGAACATCATAATTCATGGATTTTAAAATGCGACCACGAGAATGTCCATTAGAAGGCCTGGATGAGCTTGCATATATATATTTAGAGTCTATCGCCGTCATCCTAAATCTCATCCATGTCATGACGCTAATTCTTGTATGACTCAAACACTGTCAAGCACTTATGAGAGATGTCCTTATCAGAGGATTTATTTGCCAAGAAGAGAGCTTCAGTGTCACAGATGGATTTCATTAAAAATTATTTTGCGCCCTCCAAGAGCAGTGTCGAGTTCATATTAAATGGAATTATTTTGTCTTGTTTAATGCACTCTTTCTTTTTTTGCTCAGATACTTTGTTGATAAATGGTTTAGTTTCAGTTCAGCAAAATACCTTAAACTGAAATTCCAAGCAATTCCAAACCGGTATGACTTTCTTCTGGGAAAACACAAGATATTTAGTTTCAAAACAACATTGGAGCACAGTGACATTCATTGAATGATATAATAATTATATTTAAAAATATATTTCGTGATTAAATAATTATAGAATTATTATTATTATTTTTTTTAGGAAACTTTTCAGGAGAAGAAATTTCAAGTTCTTTTAGTAACTAATACTATGGAAGCGGGTTTCCATAACGGAATAAAAATAATAAAAAGTAATTGTGTTTTTTTTTGTTTTTTAAATCTCACAATTCTGATGAGTTTATGTCTCCCATTTCTGCCTTTATAACTAGCAGTTGACCCTTTGCAAAGACAGAAAAGACAGAGCAGGTTAATTTTGATATCAAACAGTTTCATATTTAAAATATAGTATTTTTTTTAAAGAAGTTTAATCAATAAATAGCGTCTAGTGTGTGTTTAATGTGTCGCTGTCGCTCCTCGATCATCTCTAGTTCATTTATAGCATCAAATAAACATGAATGAACATCAGAAGGAATGTTGTTTCAAGACGTGATTCAAGTTCACCAACGTTCATCTACTAACTCCCCTGACCGCTTTGTGCTTTGATGGACAATGATTCAGGGTAATGATTGGTCAGATCGCCTGTCAATCAAACTATTTGCGAAGGTCAATTCTGAACTTTTATTCGCACAATTGTGATATAAAAACTCAGAATTGTGAGAATATAAACTCTCAATTGTGAATTTATATCAAGCAATTCTGTAAAAAAGTCAGACTAGTGAGATGTAAACTCACAATTGCAAGTTATAAAGTCCAAACTGTGAGACATAAACTTTCACAATTATGAGTTATGAAGGCTTGTGGTACCGTCACAGAGAGGCACAACATCACTCTCCAGAACCTTCTCGTTCTCTGCTCCCTGCTGGTGGAATGGAACTTTCATCAGGAACGCAGAATTCCTGGCAATAGTCAAGAGATTTCTGAAAACTTTAAAAAAAAAAAAAAAAATCTATCCTTTCCTTTTTCCCTTCCTACTCCAGCTTATGGTACTGAGCAATGTCTGAAGCTTGTATTGTGAGCACTTCCTGTGTTATTTGCCAATTCATGAAGAATCGCTTGTTTGTTTCCCTCACTTGTAAGTCGCTTTGGATAAAAGCATATGCTAAATGACTAAATGACTAATGACTCTCCTGCAATTCTGACATTTTTCTCAGCATTGTGAGATACAAACTAGCAATTGTGAGAAAATAAAAAGTCAGAATTTTGAGATAAAAAGCCGCATTATTCTGAAAACAAGCCTATAGCCGCACACACTGACCAGCGCTAACGTTATTCACTCAATTTCTGTAGAAGTGTCTTCTTCGTCCAGGCTTATGCGACTCTATAAAAGAGCCTGTTTGCAGAGTAAGTCCGTCAAAACTCACAACTAAACGTGTATCTCATTTTCTGCTAGATAAAGTATCGGCGCTGCTATTATTACCTGTCGACGGGTGCTAATCTTCATCTACGGCTTAAGTAAGTAAGTAAGTAAGTAAAACCTTTATTTGCCCCGCAGTGGGGAAATTGCATTTAGCAACAGCAGGGGTACGTGATAAAAAGTAGTACACACTAGTATAAAAACAGAACACTAAATAAATGTACAAAATAGAACACACACACAAAAAAAATATATCTGTGCAAAATGTTGCAAAAGTGAAAAAAAAAGAAAGTTCTAGTTTAGTTATAGTTTGATATGTGATGAACGGCTTGTCTTAATTATATTAGTGAAGGTGTAAAGTGTGCAATGAATCAACTATTCTTTCTGACTCAGTGCCCTGATAAAACGAAAGTTTGCGAGCAAATTTGAAGTGCTCACCTCAGATAGTCTTGTAGTGATTACCCAGAGGAACGATTGCAGTAAGAGCCCTCACGGGAATGACGTCTGACTTCCCTGAAGACGCTTTTCTATTTCTCATTCGGCTGAGTCTTTCCACACCGCTCTGATTTCTAAAACCGTTGAACTGGGAGTTTTGTGACAAGTCTATAATAAGGAGTTAATCCCATCTTTAATGAATTATTAATGCTAATCTACACTGTGATGAAATTGAGTTTCAGTTGAAATATCCATCATTGGCAGCTCGCTTATTATGAAACAGACAACTGGCAAATATTCTAAATCTCTTGAAAAAATAATGACTTCAGATAGCGTGTTTATTTGTGTTTGTGTTAGACGCGCCACAAACCTCAAATAAATCGGTTCATATTATGGTAATGTAGGGAAGCAGTTTATTGAGTACTGTGTTGAACGACTATGTGAACACTTCCGCCTGCTCTCAGTGAGCGTGATTGGGTGAGAGCTGTAGTAGCGGCTGGGGCTGTGCTGACTGCACAACTCGCATAAACTTTACTTTTTTTTTTTTTTTTTTCATCATTTAGCAGACGCTTTTATCCAAAGCGACTTACAAGGGGAGCAATTAGGGGTTAGGTGTCTTGCTCAAGGGCACTTTAGTCGTGGTATCGAAGGTGGAGAGAGTGCTGTTCATTCATAATCCCCACCTTCAATTCCTGCTGGCATGGGAATCGAACCAACAACCTTCAGGTTACAAGCCCGACTCCCTCACCACTAGGCCACGACTGCAAACAAATGTAAACAAATGTAATAAATATTCCTCCTCTGTATAGAAATTGGACATAAACAGCTGCAACGTGATTTTATAAGAATATGTGTTCTACGTTCTACCACACGTACATTTACTTACGTTTTCATACACACAAAAACATACAATTTTGACATGTATCGAGAGCTAAAGCGTAAAAGTACTTCCAAATTTATTGCAAAAAAACATATGTGTCCGAGTGTGAATGTGAACGAATTCTGGTGTATTGATATTAAAATCGTGGCATTAATGTTTTGAATCTGTTGTCATATTAACACATGAATTTATTGAATGCAGTTTACTCATCTACTTAATATGAAATAACATTTCTGTTCGTGACTTGTGCTGAAAACCCGTTCGCATAACGTTAAACACACTTTGAAACCCTAAAAAGGAATAACATTTCTGTAATCAAGCATTTTGTCATTTAGATTGTGAGACTCAGAAGGCGTTTTCTCCTGCAGAGACTATAAAATACACCAAAAAGAGCATAAAATCACAAATCATGTCCATTTTATTTGTTCGCTGTGCTCCAGATCTTTAGAATCCACATGTTTGTAAGGAACAGATCCAAATTCAGCCCTTCATCCCTCAATTTTGATTCACATTCGAACGTTGGAGAAGCGTTGCGACATGGTTTACGGCGCTGACTGGTTCTCACCTGCTTCGTCACAGATTGAGACATGCCGTGTTTCAGTGGATTGACATTTGAAATGAGTGGGATTCATATTTCCATGCATTAATAACTTAAATTCTACTCTGCACTCCATATTTAAAAAAAAAAAAAAAAAAAAAAAAAAAAAAAAACTCTTACCGCCATAGAGGACTGCGACTCCAACTCATCATCACTTGAACGATTATGATTGCGCGTGTTTGTCTGTTATTCTTTTATTTATAACAGTAATTCGTTTTAAGAAATGGTTATGGGTAGGTGTAGGATTAGTTGCTCAAAATTTATAGTTTTACTAAAATTGTCATTTTCCTACACATTCCTGTCTGTTAAGTTTCATTCTTTTAACATTCTGTATAAAATGGGTATGTTTAGGTTCGGGATGATGTTTAGGGATCTTACGTTTATATGCAATGATCATATATCATCTTTACGGCATGAAAGATTCGTACTTATAGCACTGAAACGTAAGTATTTTACATTTTCGTGCAATAAATACATCAATATTGCACATTTCAGCATGTTTCAGCACCAAGTTATGTATTTATACCTACGTATTAACAATGAGGGCAGGCTGACATATGAGAATCCATCAATATTTCTCCAAATGTGCATGCTTGTTTTTTTTTCTCGGGAGTTTTCTCAATGAATGCGGCTGATGCTCATATTTCACAGAAAAGGTATCTATTACGTTTTTCGTGTTCTTAACTCCTGACACATATTAACAAATTACGGTCACTATATGATATTGAGAGGTTGAAAAGTCTTTTTAATGATGTGTAGTTTGTCAAGGGAATTAAATTACATTTAACTGTACATTTGAGCTGCTTTAAACAAAGAAGCGTCAGCGTCCTCGTGAAGGTGAACCGGTTTTAACATGTTTTTCATGTCCTTCAAGTTCGAATTTGAATGGGGAAGAAAAATTGCATTCAAGTCAATTGCAATGACTTTAAAAAATGACTTCAATGCACATTTTATGACATGAACGTGCCGTTTATAGCCAGTAAATAACAGTGAATTTAATCAAGAGTTGAATTTTTATAAATAAAATTTATATTTTGCTTGTTTTTTTTTTTTTTTACCCAACATTTCAATTCGATTGATTTTAGCTGCGGCTTCACACTGTGAAGTAAAATTGTTTTATGCAAAACTCAAAATTATAATGAATTAATAAGTAGATTCAAGGTCCAGTAGGCCTGTTAGTTTCTGAATTAAATTTTAATTATAATAATTAGAATACATTGATATTACTTTTAATTAAGACGGATGTCAAATTGGAAATAAATAACCCCACAAAGGAGAACGAAGCAAAAACGGTGTGTAAACGGGTCCTCGTACATTCTAATAAATCAAAAAGTGCATGATTTATGTTTGTACTGACTGAACTGAATTACAAAATCAAGCTATCAAGACTTCACTAATTCATGAGCTTTAGAAAGAAGAAGAAGAAGAAGAAAAAAAAGAACTTTTAGTGGTCTCTGGCTGATAAAATCGACCTCTGGTTTAAAACCTTCACTTTATGTCATTTAAATTTGAAGTGCATAACTAATAAATAATTGCTCAGGGTAATGTTGGTGGACACTTCTGCACTCCCATGAATCCATACCGTCTCAAAAACTCTATCTAAATCTATCTAGAGAAATTATAGTGATTTCCATCAAGGTGTGTTTCATTTAACGCTTACTGGAAAGCAGATTTGTCTGGGCAGAAGTTTTTTAAAATTTTACCAGCAAAAGGAAATCAATGCACCATTTTCATCTCTGCCTCCAGCCAACCGCTTAACACTGTCTACTTACTATGCAGTGGCTCCTGAGATCAGTGAGGCGAGCTAGACTGATGGCAAAAGGCTTTCAGTTTTCTACAGTCAGGGCTGGGTGGGTTACTTTTAAAATGTACTTCACGACAGATTACAAAGTACATGCTTTAAAAAGTCATTTGTAACGTATTTCGTTACATTACTCAAGTTTAGTCACTTCATCTAAATACTTTAGAATACTTTGGAATACTAATAAGTGTGAAACAAACACAAAAAAGGTCATTGAGAGTTTTTATCTCACAATTCTGACTTTTTCCCTCGGAATTGCGAGTTATAAAGTCAGAATTATAAACTCACATACTAAATTCACAATTGTAACAAAAAAAGTCAGTATTGCAAGTTTATATCTCTCAATTCTGACTTTATAACTTGCAATTGTGAGTTTAAATCTCGCAATTCTGGGAAAAAGAAAGTCAGAATTGTGAAATGCAAACTTTCAATTTTGAGGGAAAAAAAACAAATTGTGAGAAAAAGTCACAGTGACGAGTGAATGATAAAATGACTCACAAAACATGAGAACAGTCGTGGATCATCAGGTCATGACAGTTGACTGTCCGGCTATTTTTATATAAATTCAGTCATTTTGTCTTGTTCAGGACAGAACTAAATAAAAATAACAACATTTTTAACGATCCTCTTAAAAGTATTGAAATGTTGATGAAACTGAACTCGTCTTTTTCAGACGGTCAGAGTCAGAGAATCACCAATCGCTGTTTAAATGACATTAAAACTCAAAGTAATCACTTTGGTAATCTAAAACACTTTTCAGATGGAACTGTGATCTGATTACCACCCATTTAAAATGAAATACAGTCACTCAAATTTTGTATTTTAAATACGTAACTAAGTCACTTCTATTCTGTTACTCCCCAACCCTGGTCTTATCTCTCTTTTCCCAGAGGGGAAGAGGACAGAAATAATGAACAAAAAGAAACAAGCAGTTAATTATCTATTGCTCATATATCAGTGCAGTGGGGATGTTTTCATCAGCTCAAGGTGAAAGAAGGATACGAATCTGAATGTGGATACTATAAAATAACAAAAGGACGAATGAAAGATGAGCTACATTATATAGGCTTCCTACGAACAAGACATTGTAATGGTTATGCTCTATTATGTCCTGTTTTAGTTTCGTTTTCAATCGGGTCCTGTGTTCCCTAGTTAGTTTCCCTGGATGTTAAATAGTTCTTACACACATTTCTCTTCTACTCTTTATCTCCCTGCTTTAGTTTCCTCACTTTCTTTGTCCAGTATTGTTTACGTCAATGTAACGTTATTATCCTGCATGTTCCCTTTTGGGCTCAATCATTAAAGACTGTTTTTGTTCCTATTCCTTCATGGTGCGCTTCTCTACACCCACCATGACAGAAGCTAGAAAGGTTTAATAGCGTCATTTTTCATTTTTTCTGACCAGAGCAAAGAAATTTGACCCCGATCTTAGCATCGCTCCATCGGCTCTCGGTCCATTTGAGGATCCAGTTTACAATTCTGTTGTTTGTTTTTAAAGCTCATAACAATAAGCCCCCTCTTATCTTATTCCACATTCATCCCGCAGATCCTTAAGGTCCTCTGATCGCTATCTCTTGTATGTCCCTTGATTGCTTGCTCTGTGTTTTTTTTACATCAGGTCCAAGGCGGATCTCCCAAAGAATCCTGGAGAGGATTTTGCCGCATTTGTGAAGTGGGTGCTGGTACAGGACTTTACCAGCCTAGTAAAGGATTGTTAGGCTGCATAGATCAGGTGAGCCGGAACCGGGAACACTTCCTATAACACCGGATGTACTCGGTACATCAGAAGAAGAATGGCGTCTGCGCTAATTTTGGTCTCTCTGCTCATCCCAAGGTTTACCATTTAACGTGATTGGCTGGATCCGGGCCGTGTCCGGGTCGGATGGGGAACCTGCGCCTTTGTGCAGCATCAACGTGGCCCTGGGGTGTCGGAGGAGATTGTGTGAACGAGCTCATCCCTTGTGCGGACCTTACCGACTCATCAGCCAGTGGCACATATCCCAACAAACCGTCCCATACCGGCGTGATGAAAAAAATCTTAAACTAGATGGAACTGGATTAAATATATCGGCTGTTGCGACTCCAATCAGACCTATCACTGTTGGCCAGAGGAGAACTGGCCCCCCGACTAAGCCTGGTTTGTCCCAAGGTTTTTTTCTCCATTTGTTGGAGTTTTGGTTCCTTTGGCTTGCTTAAGTTGGGGACACTTGCTTGATATTCAGCAGTGTTTTAAGTATCCCTGCATTGGCGCCGTTGTATGCGAACTGAGCCGAGCCGGACGATTACGTCACTGTTTTCTGCAGTGCTGATATACCTAAATTAACTAGACTAATAACTATTGATCTTTGCAATGGAATGAATCAATAATATATAGAATAAGCTGGACAATGACACCATTTTCTTTAAGAACTGCTGTGCAGCCAAAAATTATTCCCCGATTATTACTGTAAAGCTGCTTTGGCACAAATTGCATTGTAAAAAGCGCTATATAAGTAAAGGTGACTTGACTTGACCAGCCCCACTCCAGATTCAGAACCGAGCCAGCACAGATTGGCTCCAGAGCCCACCGCAGACTGAGAGAGCGAGCCAGACATGAGGACTGAGCCTACCATCGCCCCGGAGCCCGAGCCCCCAACAGAGTCTGGCTAGGTGTCTGACACCGTCTCCTAACCGGACGCGATGCGATCCCAGCAACAAACCATTTGTCTGTCCACACCAGATGCGAAATTATATTCAAACTCTTATGACATTAACCCTTGTGCTATGTTGCGGGTCAATTTGACCCGTTTCGATTTTCTAGTTGTTGGAAATGCTGTTTTTTTTCTTGGTATTTTGTGACTTTTTCTCATTTATCCTCATGCAAAGTTTCAACATGCTGGTGTTTTTTGACACATACAAACAAAATCACTGTTACGTTCGCCGGGTCAATTTGACCCGCACATTTTAACGCTCTAAAGCAACTGCACTGACCCAAAATAATAACATTTCTTGGTTATATTTTGTTATTTTATTTTTTTACTACCTTATGAAGCTAAAAAAAAATTGGTTTTCCTCACTTATTTCAATACAGAAAAATGTTTTAACCAGCAGCGTGTGTGTGAAGTTCAGATCCAGAAAGCTCTTGAGTTCACAAAACAGACAACTTAGGGAAAGTACATATTTTCATTATACGGCTACATTTAATAGTTAAAAAAGTAAAAAAAAAAAAAAAAAAGTGTTTATTCTATTTAAAAAATGTACTTTTTGTCAAAACAAAACCGTTTTAAAAAATGGTTAAAAAACATTTTCATTAAATCATATCTTCAGATATGTATTTTTTGTAATATTTGACAAATATTGATATTAAAAGTTTACAGTTTGCACCTGAATCTTCTTTTCATAGAGTGATTTTTGAGGAATTGTATTGAATCCCATAACGAGTGCACGCAGAAATCCGACAGCGTATAAGGGTTAAATAAAGCACATGAACAGTGCCTGAGAAAAACAAGCCAGCTCTTCAGCCCCACCTCCGCTGGATCCTCTGACACCGCTCCATTGTGTGGATGAACCTCAGGTGGTCTCCAGCTCCACCCGGTAAAGAGCATCCCCTGGATCCCGCCTCCTGCCACTGATCCCGTCACTCCACCTCAGCCTGTCAACCTATTGCCTCCGCATTGTCTCCTCCCTACCTCGACTCCACCAGAAACCCACGTCCTGATGGCTCCACCAGGCTCCCCTGTCTCTCTGGCTACGCCTTGGTCAGATGTATCTATCTATCTATCTATCTATATATATCTATATATATATATATATAATGTTTATGTATGTATAAAAACTGTCACCCAAGTTATTATAGTTTAAATAACACAAAATCATATAAATATTTATTTAACATGTGGAAAATAATATAGTGTATGTTTATTAATTCAATTACACTAACGTTTTGTCCCAAACTAACTAGTGGCAACTGAATATAGGCTACATTTTCAATGCTGTTATCCAAAAAAATGATAATAATACTTTAAATTAAATATTTTCTTATAGTTTTATAAATTGTATCTATATAATTTTGATGTTTCTTTAATAGTTATTGATATAAAATATCAAAATCACATGATGGGTTCCAAAAGTTGTGAACCTCACATGCATTTAATAGAAAATGAAGCAGCTCATGTATAGTTATATCAGTGAGATGATCTCTTCTGGTTGATGATCAGCATTTTCTGAGGGTCAATGACGTCCTTTCACTGACCATTTGCTTTTATTAAAATGAAATAAAAAAAAAAAAGGTCCTAAATTTGAACCCATACTTGTGGAAAGTGCTGACTACGCTTATCTTTACTGAAATCAGTGTCAATGATAAATGGGTTACTGTGACAATATAAATAATGTACGATGTATGCTTTATGAGTGCTTAATAAAATGTTTCCCAAACACTGACAAAACAAAATTGCAGAATCCTGGTAATAAAATGGCAAGTGTTCATAGTGGGCCACAGATAGCTGGTGCTAATCATAATTACACAAAGCCTGTCTGCAGAGAGAACATTGCACTTGTCAGTTTCTCTGTTAAATGTAGTATAACAGCGTATCATTTTCTATTGCCAGGACATTTTAACTCTGAAAAGGATGATAAAGGTTTGACCATTTCCTCTGAAGGAAATTAATGAAACGGCTCCACTTTTGCTACTCACAACTGGAACACAGTCATGACAGTTTTGTCACTTGTTTGTGTAAATGTATTCAAATTGCAAACCTGTATGTTTGTGTGTGTGTGTGTGTGTGTGTGTGTGTGTGTGTATATATGTATACACACATTCAGGTGTGAAGAGCATATCTATCACAACTCATGCATCTTCTAAAGAGTTTAACATCACTTAAAATTCATCAGAATTTTATTGAAGTTTTCCTAGGAAGCTTAAATTCAACTTTTAAATGCCCTAAAACTGGAATTTTACTGAAAAACAGAGACTTTATGAATGACATAATGACCTGCACTGTTTGTCACTACTATACGTTACTGTCACAATGTTAAAAATATAACTTTCATAAAAATTATCCAAAAAGTTATAGATAAAACACAACAAAAAAACATATTTTTTTTCTCAAAATGAGTACAGAAATCTCCACTGACACTCACAAACACCCAACATTCCTATGTAAATTCTGAAGGTTTTTACAGCTGCAACGTTTTATTTCTAAAACATGGTGATTTTTGGTTTGTATTTTTTATTTTCTGGCTCTGTATCTGACAGCATTTTCGGATTGATAAAAAGAAAAACTCAAAACCCCCTCTGTAAAAACGCTAATATGTGAAGAAAATGGCTTTATCCAATGGTTTTGTGTCCTGGACATTCTTAACGCACCTACACGTACTGTGTATTGTTCCTGGTCATGTGTGTTATTTTGTTACGAATTATATTTTTTAATTACCAATTATGTTTGTTATTTATTTGTTTTAATGGCACAAAGCCACCAATCTAAACCTGCAAATATTTCTTCCAAATACATGTTCAATACCGTGTGAAGTGTGGAAATCATTGTCTTTATTTAATGCAAATTAAAAAATGAATTGCCAATTATGTTCGTTATTCTATTTGTTGTTTTATTGGTACAAAGCCAGCAATCTAAATCTACCAATATTTCTTCTAAATGCATGTTCAATAGCACTTAAAAACAAGCAAAAACTACTCAAAACCACCAAACCAAGCCTGACTCCAAAACACAAACTAAACCTACTCATCACAGGTGTCAAAACCAAGCAAAAAATCAAAGCAAAACCACTCTAAACCAAGCAAAACCACTCAAAATGAAACAAACCGCTCAAAACCACTCCAAAACCAAGCAAAAAACACTTAAAACCAAGCAAGAAATGCTGAAAACCAGGCCAAACCCACGCTAAAGTAATAATAAAAAATACACTCAAAACCAGGCAATAACCAATCAAAACCAATCAAAAACCACTCAAATCCAACCAAAACCACTACAAACCAAGCAAAAGCTACTCAAAACCCCCAAACCAAGCCTGACACCAAAACACAAACTAAACCTACCCATCACAGGTGTCAAAACCAAGCAAAAACCACTCAAAATGAAACAAACCGCTCAAAACCGCTCCAAAACCAAGCAAAAAACACTTAAAACCAAGCAAGAAATGCTGAAAACCAGGCCAAACCCACGCTAAAGTAATAATAAAAAATACACTCAAAACCAGGCAATAACCAATCAAAACCAATCAAAAACCACTCAAATCCAACCAAAACCACTACAAACCAAGCAAAAACTACTCAAAACCCCCAAACCAAGCCTGACACCAAAACACAAACTAAACCTACCCATCACAGGTGTCAAAACCAAGCAAAAACCAAGGTAAAACCACTCTAAACCAATCTAAAGCGAGCAAAACCAAACAAAAATAACTATGCAAAACCAATCAAACCTCTCACAACAATGCAAAACTGCTCCAAAACCAAGCAAAAAACACTCAAACTAACAAAAACAAACAAAAAAAAACCCCACTTAAACCCAAGCAAGCGATGCTGAAAACCAGGCCAAACCCAAGCTAAACTAATAAAAAAAAATACACTCAAAACCAGGCAATAACCACTCAAGATCAACCAAAAACCACTCAAAACCACTACAAACCAATCAGAAAGCCACTCAAAACCAACCAAAAACCACTCAAAACCAACAAAAACCACTCAAAACCAACCAAAAACCAAGTAAAACTAATCAAAAAATGCTCTAAAGCATATCAAAACAAAGCAAAACCACTCCAAACCCAAGAAAAACCACCTGGGTCAGAGAAAGTGCTCAAGGGGTCCTTTCAAAAGAGACCACCCGCAGTCGGGGTGGAGGTTATATCCAATCAAAGGCATAACTCTTTGGGCTTATATCTCAAACGGTCTAGCCAAATGTCACCAAACAGGTTTCGGAGCTAGGGCGTCTCAAAGTCCGGGGTCCCATAATATAGCGCTTTGCAACAAATGTGGCCAGACAAGGGCGGCAACCCGAATTTGAGTTATGAGCAAAAGTGTTCCGGGATAGTGACGTCATTTGCGAGTTGAACACTTCTGACTCTGCAAGAACTCGATTAAACACCCAAAATTGCACAAATTTATCAGTGTTTTCTTGCACGTTTTCAACCATTCAAGGTCTTTTTCAATTCTATCTTGGCCAAAACTGGACAGAAACACATCCGATTGTTTTGCACACTACGTGATTCTAACAAGATGGGTGCAGCACAGATTATTGATTGATTTGTCAGTGTTTCCTCGCATTTATTTCCCCACGCTGGTAAAGACATGCGTGCATTGTATCCAAAAAGTGAATTTCTTATTACGTGTTCCAAATGTACTTTCACTTTCTTTCCACTTCTAAACAATCCACGGAGGGACCACTAAAGGACCGTCTTGCTATTGTAACACACTTAAACTCCAAGGACAGACGATTCATCACATCATTACTCGAAGCATGACCGCGAGCCTGCGATCCTCGTGGGTCAATACAGCAGCTGGAGCTGAATCCCAACAACAGTTGCTTATTTACAGAGCCGCTGCCTGCCAGACGCGCATGGATGCTCCTTTATTTGGGCTATTGCTGAGCAGAGGAAAGAATTATATTAATACAGAGAGGTTATATTTGCACTGCTACATCACCTGATCAATAGTAGATTGCATTAAGGGTAGACAAGGGGAACCGGTCTCGGTGCCTGACATCCTAATCTGGTCTGGGGAAGAGAATCAATGCATCAGACACAAAGCTATTCCAGCCTGCGTCTATACCATCCATCCACAAACTCAGCTCATCAACCTATTTATTCTGCTGCCATAAACAAAAACGACCTCTATCCGGAGCCACGGAGCCGGAGAAGCTCTCCAGGCGAGGATCTATGCTGAGCCAGTCGTAGACAACTCCATCAAACAGGCAGGTAGACATGAACTCAAATGGGTAGATAATGGGCTCATCTGCATAACACCGATCGAGGGCTGAGAAAACAATTTCTCTCGCACAAATGATAGCATGAAAGCCATTATCAAATGCGCCCTCGGTTGAGCTCTGCCACAATCGGTTTTGTCGTGTCGGTCGATGATATTTGCTGGGAGGGCGAAGGGCGATCGTACACTTTCATTTGCAAACATCTCCTGTATCATCCATTAGCGAGCCAGTCGTCGCTCTTCTGTCTGGCTTCTCGTGGGTAGTGTGTCTACGGGTGGTGCAATTAATGAATTTTTAATCGTGGCGTTCTTCGGTTGCAGTATGCGTCTTGTTTCCATATCGCTGGGCGATTTGATATGGCGAACACCTACTGCGTCTCTGAAAATAATATGGGCTTGATGAATGAGGATTACGTCCGACAGGAATTTTAAAACCTGACATGAAACATTTAGTTCCGTTCTAATATCCCTAAAATTAATAAAACTACAGTCAGGCAGTGTGAGGAAAGGCCAGAAGAAATGAATAATTATAGGTCTGAGATCTGATTTGATGAGCCACTTTCTTTGTATCTCCAGCTCTAAATTTAAATATGCATAATAATAAAAAAAAAAGTTGCTAAACATTGCTTGCCAATCATAATCGGACTGCAGAGTAATGCACAATATTACTCCGGAGAATATTTCTGATAATTAATGATAAATAGCTATTTACAGACAATTGAATTGAATTAAAAAATTGAAAATGAAACATTAAATTATTATTATTTAATTCAATTAATACAAATAATGTCATTTATATAATAATTCATGAATTAATAATAATAATGAAATTATTATTAAAAAAATATATATATATAATTAATAAAATAAAAAAAATATATATAATTAAAAATATAAATAGTAATTAGTACTACTATTATTATTAATAAATAGTTAAACTAATAGATAAAAATATAAGATGTCATGTCATTTATATAGTAATTCAAAACTGAATAATCATGCATAATCTTTTCAAAATAAAGTGCATTTTAATACATATTTAATGTATAATTGTATTAATCTAAACATCCTACAATGGACTTGGAATTATTATTATCACTAGTAGTATCAAATTATACAGTGTTATTTATATTCATAAAGACATTTAATAAATATATGGTTCCCATTCAGTCGGTCACAGACATAATGGGGTCCGTCCGAAGCAAAAGGATGAATGAGAGTGAGTACGCCGGTCCTATTTATACCCGGATGTGCCGGGGGGGGGCGTGGCTCGGCATGCAAATCTCACTGGCCAATTCTCATTGGCTCGTTTTGCACCACTTGGAGGTGATTGGGCTGCCAAGCGAGACCCCATTAAAGTTCGACGTAAACTCACGTTATTATTATTTAAATATTCATTCGTGTAAACAGCCAATTTTACTACGGTATTTGACTTTTATGAACGACTCATTTCTTTTATAACTCATTTATAAACATGACACATTGTTTGCTGCCGTTTTATAAAAACAATAAGTTTCAGTAATGTGAAAACTTCAGTGAAGTAACCAAACAAAAACACATGACAGGGAGGGAAGATGATGATTATAAGGTATCGTGCCCTTCCCAGATTTCTGGCTTGTTAAACAGCTCTGTGAGTGTGTTAACAAGGGTAAAGGGGCAATTACATGGTCCAGCTGAAAACATGACATCTCCCAGCACTGTGTTTATAGTTTTTGTTTTAGATTTAACTTTGCTCATCACAGGACTGAAAAGGCAAATTGGCTTTCCTCAGATTGATGGAGGCGCACAAATAGCTGTAATCAGAGGCTGCGTTACAATAATGAGCAGGCAATACTAAACAGAAGCGAGAACCAACAGCCTTTGATCGTCAGCTCCACCTTTGCCTACTTTAATTAGAGATATGCTAATGCAACATACGCTCACAATGGGAGAGGGATTCCTCGTTCAAGCTTAACTGGGATTCAGGGTGATAACGTAATAAAAAATAAAAAAAAACACTGTCTGCTAGAGAAAATGATGAGGTCTGGGAATGTCTAATAAAAGATATATCGAGTTCTCTTCCGCCCGTTTTGTCGAGCAGTTTTGATTTAAGTCAAATAATTCCTCATCAAACACACCTGATTCAGATCATCATGGGTGTGTCGAAGGAGACGCACAAAATATGCAGCAATATTCTTCCACCATTTGAATCGCACAGCGTTCTCACATCGAGCGTCACGGCGGACGAGCGAACCCACCATATTTTGAAACGGTGGTGAAATTTATATTGAAATGGACTGAAACAAGAAAGTTGTCTTTACTTTAAACAACTTCCAACTGATGTTATATATATATATATACTGTATATATATATCTCATTGACCTATCCTTCAAT
Organism: Opsariichthys bidens; assembly: GCA_037194245.1. NCBI lineage: Eukaryota > Metazoa > Chordata > Actinopteri > Cypriniformes > Xenocyprididae > Opsariichthys > Opsariichthys bidens. The sequence goes on along the minus strand of CM074311.1, from coordinate 8,629,369 downwards.
AATTTCACTACAGATTACAAAATACATGCTTTAAAAAGTCATTTGTAACGTATTTCGTTACATTACTCAAGTTTAGTCACTTCATCTAAATACTTTAGAATACTTTGGAACACTAATAAGTGTGGAACAAACACAATTGCAAGTTTTTATCTCACAAATCTGACTTTTTCCCTCAGAATTGCGTGATATAAAGTTGCAATTGTGAGTTATAAAGTCAGAATTTTTACATATAATCTCACAATATTGAGAAAAGTCAGAATTATGAGATATAAACTCACATACTAAATTCACAATTGCAAGAATAAAAGTCAGTATCGCAAGTTTATATCTCTCAATTCTGACTTTATAACTTGCAATTGTGAGTTTAAACCTCACAATTCTGAGAAAAAGAAGTCAGAATTGTGAAATGCAAACTCATAATTGTGAGAGAAAAATTTGCAGTGAAAAAGTTGCAGTGACGAGTGAATTATAAAATGACTCACAAAGCATGAAAACAGTGGAAAACATGAAACTGAACTCGTCTTTTTCAGACGGTCAGAGTCCGAGAATCACCAATCGCTGTTTAAATGACATTAAAACTCAAAGTAATCACTTTGATAATCTAAAACACTGTTCAGATGGAACTGTAATCTGATTACCACCCATTTAAAATCAAATACAGTGACTCAAATTAAGCATTTTAAATATGTAACTAAGTTACTTGTATTTCGTTACTGAATAAGAGTCACCCCTCTACAATATTTAATGTGCATTTTGTGATTATGAAATCAAATAATTTTGGACAATCTTTTCTGAACAGGGGATAAAATTAAAGGTACAATATGTAAAATTATTAAAAGTATTAAAAAAATCCAAAAACCACTTGCACAGTGTTATATATCTCGCTCAGCGGTGTACTTACATTATCCTAAATGTTTCCAAGAATTTGTCAAATCTGAGAAAATCCAAATTTAAATAGTGCCCCGTCACTTTCTTGTAATATCTGCGTTATCGCTGGTTTCTTGTGCTGCATAATAATGATGGCAACAGACACGGACAGCTGCGTAACGGCTAGCAAACCTTGGGACTCAAGAAGAAATAAAACGAGGATCAATATCGGCGTGGCGTTTCCGAGATGGCGAGAGCTTTGCGTCAAACTTTGACTTGACAGACACGGCGCTCTCGCACGTTATTAGACAAGATGAGCAAATGTAGGCTATAAGACTAATCAATGTTATACAGCTCAACACGACAGTGTTAGAATATCATCAGTATGATCATCTAATGTTGATCTATCTTACTGTTAAGTCTATAATACTAATACTAAACATTACAACTCTCAACGCACTCAAGCACAGTTTAGTATGATAGTTTAACGTTAGAGCGAGAGAAACAGCGCTGCGTTTCCTCACAGTTTTAATTCGTCAGATAAACTGACCTGTATGAGGAGTACTTCAGCACTTATGAGTAGTTCGGTAGAAGTATGTTGAACTGTATCTCACACCAGTTTTCTGACCTTTAAACCTTGACAAATTGAATGAATTAAATGAATGACATTTTTTCCACCCCTCTACTGCCTTGATGATATCTGGGCGCTGAAGTTCATCATATTTATTGTAAATCAGGTCACGCAGGTTGTAAAATAAAGATTTCAGAAAGTTTGATAGAGGTATGTATCATGAGAAGTAAAATAAAGTCCAACTGATGATGGAGAAAACATATATAACGTATCATTATTTATATAAAATATCATTGTCCTTAGGAATATACAGTACTGTTCTCATTTACTTTGCTGTTCTGAGAGTCGCCAGTTCAATGAACCCAGAAATGAATAAGCCTGAACTGCTAAAAGCTACAGCGACAAAGAAAGGGACAGTAAGTTGTATCAAGTTTCTGTATGACGAATCTAATGCGGTCCACCGTCCCCTGTGTACAGCGCTATCTGCTTGAATGATTAGGAGACCGGCGATGATAATGTTCATTCATCAGAACAATTGCTTCACCTCTCCCCCGCTTTGATATTAAAAAGTAATTATGAGTCCTGTGTCAGCTCACCGTAAATGAGCGCTAATGTGTAAAGTTATATAAATGCTATTTATCAAATTTCTATGGATAGCTCCTGTCAGGGCAGGGGCAAATTTAACGTATGACCTCATGTTCACACCGCCTCGAATTATGACCCAAATCAGGTTTTTCCCTCCACTCACATCTGATAGTAGAACCGCATTCAGTCTGACAGTTTCCAATCTGATCTGTTGCACTTTCTTTAATGGAACTACACTGTTAAATTTTTTCCCGTTAAAAAACAGTAAAGAGCTGGCAGCACGGTTGCCAGCAAGATACTGTAAAATAACAGTGTCTTACTGTTGGTGGAATTTACAGTTGGCTACTGTTTATTAAAAAACAGTAAAGAGCTGGCAGCACGGTTGCCAGCAAGATACTGTAAAATAACAGTATCTTACTGTTGGTGAGATTTACAGTTGGCTACTGTTTATTAAAAAACAGTAAAGAGCTGGCAGCACGGTTGCCAGCAAGATACTGTAAAATAACAGTATCTTACTGTTGGTGAAATTTACAGTTGGCTACTGTTTATTAAAAAACAGTAAAGAGCAGGCAGCACGGTTGCCAGCAAGACACTGTAAAATAACAGTGTCTTACTGTTGGTGAAATTTACAGTTGGCTACTGTTTATTAAAAAACAGTAAAGAGCTGGCAGCACGGTTGCCAGCAAGATACTGTAAAATAACAGTATCTTACTGTTGGTGAAATTTACAGTTGGCTACTGTTTATTAAAAAACAGTAAAGAGCAGGCAGCACGGTTGCCAGCAAGATACTGTAAAATAACAGTATCTTACTGTTGGCGAAATTTACAGTTGGCTACAGTTTGTTAAAAAAAAATAAAGAGCAGGCAGCACGGTTACCAGCAAGATACTGTAAAATAACAGTATCTTACTGTTGGTGACATTTACAGTTGGCTACTGTTTATTAAAAAAACAGTAAAGAGCTGGCAGCACGGTTGCCAGCAAGATACTGTAAAATAACAGTGTCTTACTGTTGGTGAAATTTACAGTTGGCTACTGTTTATTAAAAAACAGTAAAGAGCTGGCAGCACGGTTGCCAGCAAGATACTGTAAAATAACAGTGTCTTACTGTTGGTGAAATTTGCAGTTGGCTACTGTTTATTAAAAAACAGTAAAGAGCTGGCAGCACGGTTGCCAGCAAGATACTGTAAAATAACAGTGTCTTACTGTTGGTGGAATTTACAGTTGGCTACTGTTTATTAAAAAACAGTAAACAGCTGGCAGCACGGTTGCCAGCAAGATACTGTAAAATAACAGTATCTTACTGTTGGTGAAATTTACAGTTAGCTACTGTTTATTAAAAAACAGTAAAGAGCTGGCAGCACGGTTGCCAGCAAGATACTGTAAAATAACAGTGTCTTACTGTTGGTGAAATTTACAGTTGGCTACTGTTTATTAAAAAACAGTAAAGAGCTGGCAGCACGGTTGCCAGCAAGATACTGTAAAATAACAGTGTCTTACTGTTGGTGAAATTTACAGTTGGCTACTGTTTATTAAAGAACAGTAAAGAGCTGGCAGCACGGTTGCCAGCAAGATACTGTAAAATAACAGTGTCTTACTGTTGGTGAAGTTTACAGTTGGCTACTGTTTATTAAAGAACAGTAAAGAGCTGGCAGCACGGTTGCCAGCAAGATACTGTAAAATAACAGTATCTTACTGTTGGCGAAATTTACAGTTGGCTACAGTTTGTTAAAAAAAAATAAAGAGCAGGCAGCACGGTTACCAGCAAGATACTGTAAAATAACAGTATCTTACTGTTGGTGACATTTACAGTTGGCTACTGTTTATTAAAAAAGCAGTAAAGAGCTGGCAGCACGGTTGCCAGCAAGATACTGTAAAATAACAGTGTCTTACTGTTGGTGAAATTTACAGTTGGCTACTGTTTATTAAAAAACAGTAAAGAGCTGGCAGCACGGTTGCCAGCAAGATACTGTAAAATAACAGTGTCTTACTGTTGGTGAAATTTACAGTTGGCTACTGTTTATTAAAGAACAGTAAAGAGCTGGCAGCACGGTTGCCAGCAAGATACTGTAAAATAACAGTATCTTACTGTTGGCGAAATTTACAGTTGGCTACAGTTTGTTAAAAAAAAATAAAGAGCAGGCAGCACGGTTACCAGCAAGATACTGTAAAATAACAGTATCTTACTGTTGGTGAAATTTACAGTTGGCTACTGTTTATTAAAAAAGCAGTAAAGAGCTGGCAGCACGGTTGCCAGCAAGACACTGTAAAATAACAGTATCTTACTGTTGGTGGAATTTACAGTTGGCTACAGTTTGTTAAAAAAAATAAAGAGCAGGCAGCACGGTTACCAGCAAGATACTGTAAAATAACAGTATCTTACTGTTGGTGAAATTCACAGTTGGCTACTGTTTATTAAAAAAGCAGTAAAGAGCTGGCAGCACGGTTGCCAGCAAGACACTGTAAAATAACAGTATCTTACTGTTGGTGAAATTTGCAGTTGGCTACAGTTTGTTAAAAAAAAATAAAGAGCAGGCAGCACGGTTGCCAGCAAGATACTGTAAAATAACAGTATCTTACTGTTGGTGAAATTTACAGTTGGCTACTGTTTATTAAAAAACAGTAAAGAACTGGCAGCACGGTTGCCAGCAAGTTACTGTTAAATTAACGCTGTCGTCCTGTTGGTGAGATTTACAATTGGCAAATACAGCAAAAAACCGTTTCTACATTCTACAGTAAAATTCTGAGAAACGCATTTATAGTTTGTGGATGTTTATTTTCAGCTCTTCACAAAAGGGCATATTTACAGTATTTTAGTGTAATACAAATATACGACATGGTATTGAGTCGTGCACTGCTAGCAAGGGTTCAGTGTTTAAATGTACCCAATGTTAAAAAAAAATATCAGAAGAAAAACAGTTGAAAATCCATGTTCTGAAAATACTGTAAAGTGCTTATTTATTTCCTTCGAGCAGTAAATACGGTAAAATGCTGTTATATTTTGTCTACGTCATTTGACAAAAAAACGGTAAAGAACTGCTTTTGAACAGAACAGGATTATACTGTTGAAAATTTTCCGTAAATTAACAGCAATTTTTAACAGTCTAATTCAGAATATCTTGCACAAAATGGAACTCGAAATATTCTATGCATCGAGTATGTCAAGTAATCCTGAGACGTGCAATATATATATACATATATGTTTATGAACTTTAATTGTAGTACTTTAAAAGTTTTGAAGGCAGTTGTGCCAAGAGCTACTCTTATGAATTTGAATAGTATCATACATCATTGTGCCAAAGTATTACTGAGGGTAATGAAGTGTGAAGTGCAAGTAGAGCTGTGTTCTGTCATAAGAAGTAGGAGGAAGCTTTTCTCCTGCAGTGGGGGATTGTGGTTAGCCTTTCGGCGATCATGGACGAGTTCCTCACACCTTCGTCTGTGAGAAAAAGAAAGCAGGGTGTGAGAGAAAGAGACAAAGTAGCCCGAGTTAAAATGTGAGAGTGAGCTGTAAATTAATTGTAAAGCATCAGCATGCGCCGACAAGCGTCAGTCTTCCTTCGGAAAAGTGGGAAGAACCATCTGGGCCACAAGTTTCCTGCTTTGAGGAACATGAAGCGGTTGTCTCAAGGAAGCGTGAAGACACTCTAATTCGGAAAGTGTTTTAACGCGTGCCACAGTGTTGGGCTTTTGTTAGTTCCGCCATGTTCCCTTGCTCTTTGAGATGATTAGTGATCGGCTTAGCTCTGATTCATTGGAAAGTCTCTGAAAAAAATAAGGATTTTTTTTTTTTTTTTTCCAAGCTGGAAAATGTTCCTGGGACAAGTGTTTCTGATGTCTGTTGGATGGAAAACCATTTATTGTTCTGCAAGAGTTTGACAGAACATCTTCAGATCTGAAAAGACAAAAGCGGAACTGAATCACAGATCCTTCTAATCTCCAGGCCTATTATATTGAATGGGATTGTCAATGCTTCCCTGAAATGCACCTACTTTGCGATCAAAACATCATTGAACTCATTGTGTTAACATGAAAGAAGTTAGTAGATGGATGTCCTCATTCCCCTTTGATTAAACATTAGATCAGCAGTGAGTCTCATTGCTGCCTTCCTTGAGTCTATTTGACGCCAGAATTAGGTTTATTTTGTCGTTGCAAATCCAATTTTCTGTTCATGACCAAACAGACCCAAACCTGTAGGTTCTGTATGGTTTGCAATTGGTATGAAAGCAATTTGGCCAGATTTGCAGAAGAGTATATGGGTTTGAATGACTGTAGATTTGATTAAAGTCGACGTTTATGTGATTAAACTTGAGTCGACTGGACAATGATGTCGTCATTAATGAACAAATAAGAGAACACACTTTTCCATTCCTATGCGCTACTTTTCCATTGTTTTCCATCTTTTTTTTATTCATTTGCAGGGTTGGGTGGGTTACTTTTAAAATGTATTTCACTACAGATTACAAAATACATGCTTTAAAAAGTCATTTGTAACATATTTTGTTACATTAATCAAGTTTAGTAACTTAATTTAAATACTTTAGAATACTTTGGAATACTAATAAGTGTGAAACAAACACAAAAAAGGTCATTGTGAGTTTTTATCTCACAATTCTGACTTTTTCCCCTCAGAATTGAGTGATATAAAGTTGCAATTCTGAGTTATAAAGTCCGAATTATGAGATATAAACTCACAATATTGAGAAAAGTCAAAATTATGACATATAAATTCACTAAATTCCCAATTGTAAGAAAAAAATTTGTATTGCAAGTTTATATCTCCCAATTCTGACTTTATAACTGAAATTGTGAGTTTAAATCTCGCCATTTTGTGAGGGAAAAAACAAATTGTGAGAAAAAGTCGCAGTGACGAGTGAATTATAAAATGACTCTCAAAACATGAAAACAGTGGAAAACATGAAACTGAACTGGTCTTTTTCAGACGGTCAGAGTCAGAGAATCACCAATCGCTGTTTAAATGACATTAAAACTCAAAGTAATCACTTTGGTCATCTAAAACACTTTTCAGATGGAACTGTAATCTGATTACCACCCATTTCAAATGTCACAGTTACTCAAATTTTGTATTTTAAATATGCAACTAAGTTACTTGAATGTACTTGTACATATTCCACAAGCTTCCTGATGTGTTCGAAATGTTCACTTCAATGCTTTCAGAGAAGACAGTCCCAAGTTGTTGCGTCTATGGTCGCACACAGTGAAGAGACGTTCCCTGCTCCCTCCCTGGACCTGGAGGACATCAGTGTGCACACACAGATCTCTTGAGAAAAGGTACGCTCAGCATTTAGAGAGAGTCGTCGTGAGGCTCCAATACTTTCAAGTGTACCTTGTCAAGCATTTTTCTTTCCCGCACCGCTTCTCGAGGTGCATGCAATTCCCTTCTGGCCCAAACCCAAGGGATGCAAGCTTCCTTAAGTTGTTCATCTCGAGCTGATGGGCATGGGGCACTGTATGAGTGCTTTCATTCTGGGATGTGGGTCTTTACTTTCCATGGCGGCTTAGCTTCCCTACCTATTCCCTTTTATTGACTTGTGAAGATACTATTGTATATGCAAAGAGGTAGAGTGGTCAACTGAAGAGAGGAGTGCTCCGCATTTTATGGGACAAGTCCATTTCCCATACTTCCACAGTACACAACAGTCAGGAACCGTATTGTTCACCACATCGGTTAAAGATGTCACGCAGGTGGAGGAGTAATGACTTCTTGTAATGAATCTGTTTGAGATTGAATTAATGAATTTTGCTATACAGTAAATTAAGGACATGATATCTGAGGAGTAATTCTCATTGTCTCAGATATTTAGCTTTATTTCCTAACTTGAATCATAGGCTTGTTCTTGCATGCAAGAGAACGTACGCACGTGTACACTGAATCTCTCGACAAGCTGAAACAAAAACATAAATGACATTTGTATGTGTTCAAAATAAAAGATACAGATTGTACTGAATGTCGGTTTGCTTATTTTGATCGAGATTTGAAGGATTTATCCAAAAAAAAAAAAGGATGTACCCACATGTCATGTGTAACCCATCTCCAAGGTCCGACTCGATCCTCGAATTCGGATGTCCGGCATGGGACACTCTAACAAGGAGGCTAAAGGCTACAAACTCACACAGCGACTACTAGCTGGCCTCCATTGCACAAGCAAACAAGGTTCTAGCCACCGGCCGAGAGCTGTCATTCCAACCACACAACTTTGTAACGCTGTTTGTGAATATTCATTGGAACTGTGGTTTCAGGAAACACCGACTTTTTGAACTATGCTGACAACCAGGGTTGGGTGGGTTACTTTTAAAATGTATTTCCCTACAGATTACAAAATATATGCAATTTGTAACGTATTTCGTTACATTACTCAAGTTTAGTCACTTAATCTAAATACTTTAGAATACTGTGGAATACTAATACGTGTGGAACAAACACAATTGCAAGTTTTTATCTCACAATTCAAAAAAGTCAGAATTGTGAGATATAAAGTTGCAATATTGAGAAAAGTCAGAATTAAGAGATATAAACTGACAATATTGAGAAAAGTCAGAATTATGAGATATAAACTCACAATATTGAGAAAAGTCAGAATTATGAAATTTAAACTCACAATATTGAGAAAAGTCAGAATTATGAGATATAAACTCACAATATTGAGAAAAGTCAGAATTATGAGATATAAACTGACAATATTGAGAAAAGTCAGAATTATGAGATATAAACTCACAATATTGAGAAAAGTCAGAATTATGAGATATAAACTGACAATATTGAGAAAAGTCAGAATTATGAGATATAAACTCACAATATTGAGAAAAGTCAGAATTATGAGATATAAACTCACAATATTGAGAAAAGTCAGAATTATGAGATATAAACTCGCAATATTGAGAAAAGTCAGAATTATGAGATATAAACTCACAATATTGAGAAAAGTCAGAATTATGAGATATAAACTCACGTACTAAATTCACAATTTAACAAGTTCAGTATGAAAAAGTTTATATCTGACTTTATAACTTGCAATTGTGAGTTTAAATCTCGCAATTCTGGGGAAAAGAAGTCAGAATTGTGAAATGCAAACTCACAATTGTGAGGGAAAAAAACAAATTGTGAGAAAAAGTTGCAGTGTCGAGTGAATTATAAAATGACTCACAAAACATGAAAACAGTGGAAAACATGAAACTGAACTGGTCTTTTTCAGACGGTCAGAGTCAGAGAATCACCAATCGCTGTTTAAATGACATTAAAACTCAAAGTAATCACTTTGGTCATCTAAAACACTTTTCAGATGGAACTGTAATGAAACACAGTGACTCAAATGTTGTATTTTAAATACGTAACTAAGTCACTTGTATTTCGTTACTCCCCAACCTTCCTGACAACTTGCGACCACAGTTGGCTAACAATGCTTTCGGGAAACACACCCCTGGTTGGGAGCTTGGCTTGCCTGTGTGATTGAATGAGATGGGGTGGTGCTGATGAAGAGAGAACGCTTTCCATCTCAAGTACCTTCTCCAGAGTCATTACCTAGCTACAGTGGTAAACTAGTACCAATGCCGGTAGCGCAAATGAGGAACTATATGAAAACCTTAACTGGGATTCGCACCAAGCAGTTCTCAACCGAGGGTGAATCCAGCACTCTAAAGATGGTACAGCTTACATCAGTGAATAACAAGTCCCAAAGTTGAACAGAGAGAGACCAGTTATCCTGCTGAGATGCAGAACTTGTGTACGATTCGTTATTTTAAATAAAGATGCAAAGAATATATGTGGCTGATGCCCCTGCTGTATTATTTTCCACTGAGACCAATGGTTTAAACTATTAAGGACTTGATTCCTAGGCCTTATCGGTACACGGGCTGTTATTGTACCTCATGGTGCGTCTCAGTCTGTGCTTCACTGCAGGGCAGGACTTTGTCTCTGTGGTATTTCTAAGTGGCCGTCCAATGTTGCAAGTAAGGTCAAATGCATTACCACAGCACACCATGATCCCGAGTTTAGTGTGTTGTCTGGTTTTAATTGGGATGTTGAGGTTACAGGGCCGTTTTGACCCGTTAGTCATTTGATTCATGCCATTTCCAGTGGGCACACATCCCAGCAGACCTCATAGTGGATATAAAGCGAGGCGCCACATAATCCCCTATTTCTAAGACTGGCTTTGGACTTTCTCTGTTAGTGGTGGCACTTTTTCTCTCTCTCTCTCTTTTTTTCTTCTTCTTCAGGCTATCCATTTGTACAGCACCATGAGGGATGTGCAAGGAAAACCCAATGAAACAAATGGATCATATTTTCTCTTCTGTGCTTAGTCATTCCCTTACTCTACTGTACATTCAGTAATTTATTCTGCTCTTGACAAGACGACTAATGTCCCTTAAATGCGGTAAATGTAAATAGATATTAAAATCAATATTTTTTGCTGTACTCCAGAGTAGTTTTAACTCTTTTAACTCAGTTTAGCAGACCTGCCAGCACAAAAACTGTCCATTTTAATGAACTAAAAAAGAGATAAATTGATATTTTTGCAGCATTCATTTAAACACTGATCCATTTTGTATGGTTTTAGTTTTATGTCTTATTTTTGTAGTTTTAAGTCTCATTGTTATGTTTCCTTTTTTTCCATGCCTTTTTCCATGTTTGTGTCATGTGATCCTACCTCTGTTCATGTGTTTCGGTTCATAGATTTATTGGTTGATTGTGCACAGCTGTTCCTTGTTTGTGTATTTAAGCCCTCACGTTTGCCTCGTTTTTGGTCTAGTATTGTTCCTATATCAATGTGGGTACGGTTATGCTCTTGTTTATAGCCAAGCCCTTGGATTCTCCACAACTAGCCTTCAGTGGATCTATTCCACTTATAGTATCTGTTGCAAATTCCCAATTAATGGTGAAGAAACTAGACAGACCCATGGTTGAGGTTATCACCTTTAGTACACTGAAAATAGACTGTGTTTAATCAGGGAACTTTTTTTCTGAGACCTACATCCAGACCAAGTCTGTCTTTATATATGACCTTTGTCTCAGCTGTTTCTCAGAGAATTGCTTGGTACAGAATCGATCAGATCATTTTGAAAAAACTGATGAGACACGATGTTCTATTAACAAAGTTTGCGAGGAGCACGTTCAGATAATCAACCTTATTTGTACAAGAGGAGGTATAGCCAACCTACTTCTATCCCATGCCAGTTTTCCATCATCCTCCAACTCCTCACTCTTAAATGATGGGGGGAGTACTCTGAGTTTGGGCCAAATTCCGAGTTCATGTAAGGGTGAACTCATTTTACATTTACATTTTACATCTATTCATTTGGCAGACGCCAAAGCGACTTACAAGTGAGAAGTTGCCCTTGGAGGGGATTGAACCTGGCTCTCTGATGCATTACTCACAGAGCTAACTCCACCATTCAGCAAATGTTGGAATTTGTTGATGACGCCAAGGTCATGGGTTTGATTACCAGGGAATTGATGAACTGATACAATGTAAAAATGTGTATCCTGAATGCAATTTAAGCTTCTTTGGATTAAAGCGTCTGCCAAATCCATAAGAGTGAATCTATGAAACTCTTAAAGCCCCATTATACTTCAAGCAAAATTGAAAAACGAACTGATTTTGAACAAAATCAGGCTAAAGGTTGGTAAATGGCATGCGTATTTTGTGTGCTGTCCACTGTCCGAGCTCGCTGTTTGGCCAAATTCAGAGTACTGCCCCTTATCTTTGGTTGGGATAGTAACCAGGTGAGTGTGAGGAGACCGGGTGGTGGAGGGATGCAGAATAAACTGTCGCATTGTCTGTCGCAATCCTCCCGAACTTTGTTAATAAAACATCGTTTATTTTGGGGATTCAAAACCGCTTGCCAAAACGAATTTTCCGGAAAAGTTGGCTGGTAAACGCCTTCGAACTCCCATTGTTGAAATGTAATATGCAGGGTTGGGGAGTAACGAAATACAAGTAACTTAGTTTCGTATTTAAAATACAAAATTTGAGTCACTGTATTTCATTTTAAATGGGTGGTAATCAGATTACAGTTCCATCTGAAAAGTGTTTTAGATGACCAAAGTGATTACTTTGAGTTTTAATGTCATTTAAACAGCGATTGGTGATTCTTGGACTCTGACCGTCTGAAAAAGACGAGTTCAGTTTCATGTTTTCCACTGTTTTCATGTTTTGTGAGTCATTTTATAATTCACTTGTCACGGCAACTTTTTCTCACTATTTGTTTTTTCCCTCACAATTATGAGTTTGTGTTTCACAATTCTGACTTCTTTTTCTCAGGATTGCGAGATTTAAACTCACAATTGCAAGTTATAAAGTCAGAATTGGGAGATATAAACTTGCAATACAAATTTTATTTCTTGCAATTGTGAATTTAGTATGTGAGTTTGTCATAATTCTGACTTTTCTCAATATTGCAAGTTTATATCTCATAATTCTGACTTTATTACTCGCAATTACAACTCTATATCGCACAATTCTGAGGGAAAAAGTCAGAATTGTGAGATAAAAACTTGCAATGACCTTTTTTTGTGTTTGTTCCACACTTATTAGTATTACAAAGTATTCTAAAGTATTTAGATTGAGTGACTAAACTTGAGTAATGTAACGAAATGTGTTACAAATGACTTTTTAAAGCACGTATTTTGTAATCTGTAGTGAAATACATTTTAAAAGTAACCCACCCAACCCTGTTGATAGGTCAGATGTCCAGTAAAAGCACAAATACAATAGACAGCTTCTTTATAGTAGAAACTGAAGTTTATTCACTTTAGTGGTTATGATTCAGATGGTGTACTCAGAATGCGAAAAACTTTCACGCTGCGTTTGCTGTAGGTGACGTATGTGCCGTAAGAACGAACAATGCATGCAGTGAAATTATTGAAAGGGTCAGACATTTCCTCAGCGATCGTGACGTATCACACAGTGGGAACATGCAGGGGAACCGCCTGGGGATGTGATGAGTACTAAACAAATGAAAATAAAAGCTTTGTTTCTCCTCTGAGTGTTCGCTAGACTTTTGACTTTGCTTTGACAACTACTCGCTGATCCTCAGAACTGACTGTGAGAGCACAAGAAAGAGCCGAAGAAGGTCAGAAAGCCTGAGGGCTTATGTAAAACTATACTTTTACATCTGCAGACTGCTGTATATGTATATTAGATACTAAGGCTGTGCTAAAAATTGAATTCTGTTGTACTGCTTATCATATACTGTCACATGTCAAACATCGTGTAGACAAACGTAAAGTGTGTTCACGCTTAGTTAAAAAGTGAACTTAATTGTATCGAATGTGCACTTGTAAAAGTATATTAAAAAGTGTACTTGCAAATTCAATATTAAAAGAAATAAAAAGGTCACTCGAGAGTACACTCAAAAAAATATTTCAGTCTAAACATAAGTTTTTTGTAATTTTAATTACATAGCAATTTTCCATCCCCTTGGATTACATAGTTTTAACATAAACTTAATGTGATTCATATTTCTCAGTCATATGTAAATGAAATAGGTAAGATTTATGTAATAGTTCACAGGTTAATGAACACTGTTTAGTGGTCATGTGTGTGCGCACTACTGAGTTAAAGCACCGTTGAAGCAGCGTCAGAGTTAATGACATGATTGGGCAGTACTGATGAACGCCTGCTGTTAACAAGCAGAATCACTGAAGGACAGAGAAACACAAGAACTACAACTGATGAAATCAACTGAAGATAAAAGACATTTAATCTCTCAACTATTACATAAATCTCACCTATTTCATTTACATATGACTGACAAAAATGAATCACATTCAGTTTATTAGTTCATGTTAAAACCTTCGTTCATCTTCAGAACACAAATGAAAATATTTTTGATGAAATCCGAAACCTGGCAACTTATGTAATTACAAATATATTTAAATGCATGTCATAAAATTGGCATTAAAGTATGTTTTAGTTAACCATTAATGCACAGAACTTTAACCAACTTTAACCAAATTTCAAAGATGGATATCAGAAGCAATCATGATGAATTTTAGCTCCATTTATACTTTTAAGTATTACTATGCTATAAATTTATTTATAAAGACTAATTAATACCTATACTGCATTATAAGAACAGTTAGTTAGATTTGTTTTTTTTTAATGCATTTTCTTTTTCAAGTCACATGCTCATAATCCATCATACACTGATTTCTAAGTACTAATTAGTCAGTCGTATGGTTCCATGCATGTGTTTATAAAGATGCAGCTTGCATTAGTCAGCTGTAGGCTTGGGTAGTCATGGCCTAGTGGTGAGGGAGTCGGGCTTGTAACCTGAAGGTTGCAGGTTCGATTCCCACGCTGGCAGGAATTGAAAGTGGGGATTGTGAATGAACAGCACTCTCTCCACCTTCAATACCATGACTAAAGTGCCCTTGAGCAAGACACCTAACCCCTAATTGCTCCCCTTGTAAGTCGCTTTGGATAAAAGTGTCTGCTAAAAAATGCTATAATGTTGTATTATAGTTGCATTGACTTTTTTAGTAATTCAGATTAATGTCTGTCAAGTAAATGAAGACATTATTAATAGCCATGTCGTGTTCTCATAAATACTTATTGTGAGTGATAAGATGGTTACTAACCTCTCTAAATACATCATTGATAGCTTTAATTAAAGTGAAAACATTGGATGAAAAAAAAAAATCGAGGGTGACGCGTGTGTGACGTCATTGATAGGCGACGCAGTGGTACGGTCCTGGTTCGAATTAAGATTTAAGTACACAAGTCAACAAACTATATAATATAGTTTTGGGATATTGTAATCCCAAAATCTTACATATTGTGCCTTTAACCACATCCAACTACTAACTAGGTTAAACATCAAAACCTCGATCTCTTGAGAGGTAGTCTCAGAGGTTTCTCTGGAGCGGAAGAGTACAGTTGTATTGTCTATTTTCATCCATTAATCTAAGGAAGTGTATGGTCTCACAGTTTACAAGCCTGTTTACGCTTATCTCCCTCCTGAGGCTGGAAGGGCCCTGATGGGTTGTAGTACATTGAGATCGTGAGAAATCATCTCTGTAGTGGCATCATGAGAAAAGTTATTTTTCCCTCGATAACCTGATCAGAGTTCGCTGTCTTAGGGGTAAAGGGATGTGAGAGATAAATTGGCCTGTTATCCTCGTGAACTCCATTTAAGAGCATCTCACTGATTCACTGACGGATACAATACTACTAGTTGTCTCTCATGTCAGGAGTTTTTGAATCAGTGCTTTCTGTTCTAGTAGTCCATCTGTTTTATTGCTCTTTTATAGAAGTGTTGAATCCTTTGAGATCACTTTAGCGGTTAATGAAAAATTCTCATGTTATTGTACACATCACAACAATCAGATCCTTCTCTGTGTGTGCTATCTGGCAATTTTCTTCTCAGTATCACTGAGGACTGCGATTATGTCAGGTTTATTGTCAGTGATAATGTGGGAATTGCGCTAAGGGTTTAATCGGTTCAGTTTTCAATGTGGTCCATCGATGAGGACTTTAACGTAGAATCAGCATTTTTATGTTTCTGTTTTAACGCGTTCCTTCGACATTACCTTTCTGAAAACGGTTTATTAGGGGAAAAAAAGTTTCTTTTTCAAAAAGTTTTCTTTTCAGTTCACATTATCGATGGAAATTCGGCCAATAATTATTCACGCTCGGGTCGTCCCAAACCCGCGAAACATTTGTTCATCTCCGGAACGCGAATTAAGATATTTTTTTAATGAAATCTGAGAGCTTTGAGAGGTGGTAAAGACATCATTAATGTAAATGAAGCAATTTAATGAGTGCTTTATTTGCACCAAAAACAGGTTCACGCCAGAACAACATCTGCTCTCGCCTGAACACAACATGCTTGCGTCGGCACACGTGTTGGAGATTAATTATGAATCCATTCCGTTGTCCTTCGTCCACCTGCCATCATGGCCTCCATAACATGACACTACATTTCCCATAAGTCCCTTATGCTTGATTACGGACCAGCTGCAAACAATCTAGTGCACTATTTAAGCTAACACTTGTGATCTGCGAAGTCTTGTTTCATTTCACTGTCACAGTTCTGAGCGTTATTCCTGTCTTGTCGGTCTAGTTTCTTTGGTTTTTGATGTTTTTCTGCCGGCCTCTGACCATTCGCCTGGATTATTTACTACGAGCTTGCCTTTTCCCTGTTATTACTGTTTGCTGTTGAGTTGAGCATTGCCTGTCCGACTACGTCTTTGCTCTTGGATTTCTACCCGCTGACTCGATCTTTGTTACATTAATATTAATAAAGAAGTGTTTTTGGTCACGTAACTGTTATTTACAATTAAATGAAAATATATTATAGTTTAAATTTATATTAAACGCAATTCGTTCAACTTAAGAGCGATTTTGATCCACTTAAGTACATCTTTTCAAAATACTGTTGTCTTTGAAATATGACAAGCATTTAGTCACATGAATGTGAATTTAAAGGTATGCCGTCCCTCGGGTCATATCATTTATGCAAAGTTTACATAACTTTTCAGTCAATATATGGAACTTGTGGGAGCTCAAATTTAAAAAGAGAGAGAAAATGCAACATCTCAGCTGTTGCCTTTTGTACGTCGATCTGAAAGCAAATTCAGACGAGACCCGTTTTGTAACCAAAAGTTGTTTATTCCTTTCCTTTCAAAAATCAACTTATATTTAAGAATCAGGGATATCAAAATACAATCTTCTCAAAATAAACAATATAAATATACAAAAGATTACAAGTGTCTCTGGCGCAGTGGAATCGAACACTTCTAATAAGTGTTAAAGAGCTCAAGTTCTATTTATAATATAATCCAATAACTAAAATGTATAATTTATTCATTTTATAATTAGCCGCATGTATTAAACGGGGATAAAGCATTAATAGTTCGGTCAAATTAGGCTGATCATGTGGCTTCTCTCTCTCTGACTTTGCCTCTTTAAAATGGCAAAAATAAACCTAAAAATACAAGTAACATTTTGACTGGTTGGGAAGTGTTGTGCACAAACACTGGAAATAATATTATTTCCACATAATATCTGCTCTGGACTCTGGATTCATGCGTCAAAATGATTCTTCATGCTCTCTCACAATTTTAACCCTGATGAATATTGACATCGTCATCCTGCATGACTGTTTAAGACGTTAAAAGAACCGTTTCCAAACATAAAACATGCTAGAAACATAATAATCACTGCAGTAATGATCCAATCATAGACTTGTAAGTGTTTGCTAATTAAAATCCAAACAGTGACTTTGTTTGGCCAGGTAGTGCACCTATAGGCTGATAAATGTGTATTTTGCATTGCATTTTAGGGATAAAGGATAAGATCTCGATCTCTCTCTCTCTCTCTCTCTCTCTGTGTGTGTGTCTTTTTGTGATTTGAGGACACAAATTTGTATAATGACATGGATATTACACCGGTGTTATGATGTAGACATGTTTTATGAGGACATTTCATAAGTCCTCATATTAACATAGCTTTAAAAACATACTAAACAATGTTTTATTAAAAGTAAAATTGCAGAATGTTTTCTGCGACGGTTTGGTTTAGGAGTAGAGTAATAATAAAAACGCCTATAGAATGTCCTCCGTCCTCCCCAAGATAGTAAAACAAACCTGTGTGTGTGTGTGTATCCATCTGGGTAAGTCCACAAGGAAGCATTTCTATTGAAAGAGTAGAAGTGGAAGTAATATAAATGTAAATTTCTCCATAAATGTATACTTACAATTCATTGATGCAAATAAGCAAACATTTTCTTAAAACTCTGAGTAAGGTGTGTCACGTGTCAACACAGTCAGTCAGTCAAACTGTTTATATATATATATATATATATATATATATATATATATATATATTATTCTTGGTGTGTGTGTGGCTAGAAAAATGATTTTGATAGGTGAAACTCTATGAACACTAATAACATCTAAAACGTTTTGCATCCATTTCAAACACACTGATAACTAATATATATATATTATACTTGGATCAGTGTTGTGAAAGTTTTCCAGAAACACTTGAACTGATCTATCTGGTTTCATTATTGATATGATGCTCAAAAATGCTGAATTCAGTGTTTCTGTAAAGTCAAAAACAGATCACTCTTTCAGCTCGCCTTCATTAAATCAAGCTCACAGTTTATATATTAAAATTGTAATCAGACATTAGATATAAAACTATTTGAAAAAAAAAATACTAAATATGTATATATATATTTAGGCTACTTGTAATATTTTGAACTCAATATATTGAACATCGGATTGTTCCAGAATCCAGAAATAGACATCATCGTGGATTGAGCGTCAGCAGGCTTCAACCGGAGCGTGATCCTCTGATGTATGTCATCAGAATGTGAGACCATCCGGCCGACAGAAACAGTGTGGCGTCGTCTTATCAATCAGCACGCTGAACACCAACCACACAGAAGCTGAAATAATCTACTCTGAATTTGATTTGATAGCATCTATAATTATCATCAAAGACCGCCGCAGAGCAACGCCAATCATTTTATCTTTATGTCCAATTGTAATTCTGTTCATGCACTGATTTCAACCGTTTCAGATGCGCTGATGATATACTACAGTACATATGCCTGGCTGTATAATCTGGAAAAAAACAAACAATCAAAGAGAAAGGTGGTTTAAAATTTAACGGCAATCTTTGACCTTTGCAGATCTTTTTGTACAAAGCCGTAAGTCCCGTTCACACTTACACTGTAATGAATTACTGTAAAAAATTGGCTGTTTTTTTTAATAATACAGCATATTGCTGTAAACTGCAATGCATTCTGGGGTCACGTGTTGGTTTGACTCAAATTTACAGAATATTGCTGTAAATTGACCCTTCGTAATTAAAAATTACAGTTATTTACTGTAATCAGAGAATACAGGGAAATTCTGTAAATTTAATTACAGTAACACTACTGTAAATTTTACAGTAACTGCCAGTATTATACTGTAAAATTTACAGTCATTTTTGAACAGTGTAGAACGATAACGATCAGCGTCCAAACCGGCGGACACGTTGTTTATTCGAAGTGTGCTGCGGTTTTGTAGTCTTCCGCTTTAAATGCTCAAGTTCTCATTGGCTGTTCCAGATTTGATCATTTTTCAGCTAAACAAATAAAAAACACGTGATCCTGTTATAGTTGCAGTGTGGACTTTTTAACTTTCATATTTACTTGTTTTAGAACTACATCATTATCTTTATACTTATCGTCCTTGGTGTAAATGGACTATGATCTGTACAAAATAAAATATTTATGCATTCCAAGGCAATTTCAAGGTTTGTTGTTCCTGCCTCGGATATTTGGAGATTCGTGAAATTGTTTAGTTTACGTTTTTTGAGGGTCTCTGAACACGCCAAAGTTCACATTGTTCTTCCTCACGTAATCCATATACAGTGTGATCTTTAATTTATTCATTATCCTTGTGCAGTGGGATATTTCATGCGGTTGCATCAAGGAGGTACATCTGAGAGTAATTTAGTCCAGGGAATTGCAGAACATATTGTCAGCAGTTTCTTAGAAGAAAAGGGGGGGAAAAAAATAACACAAAGCCTTAAATGATGTATCAATAGAAGCTCTGAGGAAACGCCAAGTCTTATCAAACAAGCCACTATCACAATAATTCAATTCATTTTCAGAAATACAAGCTTTTCTCCTGAGAGTTTGTGCAAACTCCAATGCAACAAACATGATGCTTTTACTTTAATTGCTGTCAGAGATTTAGCTATCGTATTTATGTCATGCCTAGAGCATAATCAGGTGTTTTCTGTAACAGCTTATGACGAATTCTCAAAGGGGCTAATTACAATGGCACAGAAGTGAAGCTGTCATCGCTTCATCCGAGGACTTGTGCTTGTCTAATGTAAATATTGCTTCAACTGAGAGGTGTCTGTAGAGGAAATGCTAAATATTAAGCATGCACATTTTGAGAAAACAGTCGTAATCGCTCCTGCATATGAAACACGTTTTAATGAGTGGATAAACGCCTTTAAATAATACTCAATGCATTTACTTATTCAAGTCGAGCCATTCACTTTTTATAAACGAAAGCCCCGTATTTGCAGGGACTAAATGTTTCAAAACAAACTGCATTAAAAATGTACCCTTTGAGTAGAGTGACATGCTCCAGGATAATAATAATAATAATAATAAAAACACGAATAATCATCAAGCTAAATCACCAGCAACGACGGCAGATGCTGACAGAGGAGAAATTAGATTATTACGTCGTAACATCTGGCGCACGGAGGATCTAATCTCCCGGGCTGGGCGTTCTTGAAGAATGGGCGTTCGTGTGAGGCTGACATATTCCCAACGTTCAGCATCTTAGGAATCACACCGGAGGCGGACATCCCGACTGCAGCCTTTGACATCTTCACAAAGAGAACTAACTTGCTCAATCGGGAGGATCAGCACCTGAAGATGGATGTGCAATATCTACAGCATCCGTATCGTGCAGGGGTGCTCCTCTGGGACGGGAGAGCGGTTATTCTTTCTGACCTGGACACTGGAGCAGGCCTTCAGGCAGCTGTTAGTATTTGAAACGGTGCAAACATTAGTTCAGTCATTAGGGACCAAGTTTCATGGGGCATGACAGCAAACATACATATTTAAAAAGCATAAAACAGGAAAGAGTATCATAGAGAGGACCCGTGCATGACTTCCTCTGCTGTCCCCAGAATGTGTCTGTGAAGTTTCAGCTCAAAAAAACCTTTGTCAAATTCGCCCCTATTTAAGTTTTTGTGTGCGTCCCTTTAAATGCAAATGAGCTGCTGCTCCAGAAGAGGGCGGAGCTTTAACAGCTCAACAACAACAACAAAGCTGGAGAATCTCACGCTGACAAAATGAGGAAAGTGTTCAAACTGATGGAGAGACTCAGGAAGACGTTTCAACTTTTAGACGTTTCTGAACGCTTAGTGCTGACTTTTGCAAATAAACACCGTGTTTTTAATGTCTTGCCTTTACAGAACATGTAATAGCTAGCTTGGGTCACGTGTGCCTTCGCAGCCAATCACATTACAGCCTTGATGTTATTGCATTTTGTTCAGAGTTGTGCGACCAGAGAGATAAACTGAATCATACCTTATCTTTGCTTTGGTAAAGATTTACGGTTATGTTACGGTTAGAAGAATAAGTTGACGCGTACTTGCAAAGTTACGTATTGTCACTTCTAGAATGAGTGTTGGAGGATCATCAAAATGAAGTGTTATCAGATATTAAGCAGATATTCTAATGACTGCTATAGCGGAGATGTAATTTCAAAGTTACTTATAGTAAGTAGAATGTTTAAATAAAAAAAAAAACGTAAAAATGCAACAGTAAAAAAAATGGTTAACAGTGGTTTAAATCACATTATGTACGAGAAATATTAGTAAAATTTAATAGTAAGTACTAGTAAAAATACATAGTAAAAAATTAGATTTTTTTGCAAGTAAAAACTGCTGTATAAATTATGGTGAAAAACGGTAAAAGCATTCCATGCATGACATCACATATGATGATGATGATGATTATTATTATTATTAACATTTATGTTTTTGCGTGTTGTCACCACCGGTTAGTTAGTCCCTGCTCTAAAAAGATGATGAAAGAATCGTGAGGTCAAGGATAACAGCCACTTCCAGTAAAGCGGTCAACAATAACTTTGAATTTCCCTTCCACAGCACAAGTCATAAACAGATCCAAAGCCTCCAGCTATAAGACTCGTGAACCCTCATCTCTTTACTGGACATCGTGATCTAATCAAAGCTCTTTAAATCTGCAGTTTACAAACTAAAACACACTTGAGCTTCATGATGTAACTGGTTCACGATCCTGCAACGAACGAATCGCGGGGAGGCTACTTTCTGCAGATTGAATACGTTTCCTTCTCTAAGCAACAGGTTGATGTTCCTGATACCGCTAATAGAAAAGAGCATTAAGAGTATTATAGTGAGTGACATCATTGACTGCACTGAGTAATAGGGGTCAGTTTGTGTTAAGCAGTTCAGGGAGGCTAATAGGTTCTGAGCGGCATATTGATTGGTGTTCAGTCAGCAGGGATAAACAAAACATTTCCCATGAGGATGATCCTTTCTCAGCCGATCTTGTGATGAACGACTGGACTATGGCTGTTTAAAAAAATAATAATAATAATAATTCTGCCACAAAGTCAAAAGATCTCAAACCACAAATAACACTAATTTTGTTTAATAACACACTAACCGATATTACTACTCTTTCAGTTTATTCAAATGCAAATGAGCCATTGTCTAATTAAATATGTGCTAATTTACATACATTTCCAAAACATTCTAAGTATATGTATGTATATATATGTATATATGTACAGTATATGTATGTATATATGTATGTGTATATATATGTATATGTATATATTTGTATGTATATATATGTATGTATATATATATATATATATATATATATATATATATGTAAATATGTATATGTATATATTTGTGTATATATATATGTATATATATATGTATATATGTGTGTATGTATTATATATATATGTATATATATATGTGTGTGTGTGTGTATATATATGTATGTGTATATATATGTATATATATATATATATGTAAATATGTATATGTATATATTTGTGTATATATATATATATGTATATATGTGTGTATGTATATATATATATATATGTATATATATATGTGTATGTATATATATGTATATATGTGTGTGTGTGTGTATATATGTGTATGTGTATATATATGTATATGTATATATTTGTATGTATATATATGTATGTATATGTATATATATATGTAAATATGTATATGTATATATTTGTGTATATATATACGTATATATATATATGTATATATGTGTGTATGTATATATATATATGTGTATGTATATATATATATGTATATATGTGTGTGTGTGTATATATGTGTATGTGTATATATATGTATGTGTATATATATGTATATATATGTATGTATATATATATATGTAAATATGTATATGTATATATTTGTGTATATATATATATATGTATATATGTGTGTGTGTATATATATGTATGTGTATATATATGTATGTGTATACATATGTGTATATATATGTATATATGTGTATGTATATGTAACTCTAACCTAACTAATAGTCTGACAGTTTATTAAAATGTAATTGCAAAGTTTTAATACTGCACTGTTTTTAAAACAAGAACAATTTAAAAACGGATTGAAACAGTCCAATATAATCAAAAAAAGTAAATATAATCAGTACCCTAATGCACACACAGCTTTACAGTTCACCTACTCTCTTTAAAAACCCTTTTGTGTTGTGAAATTCATTCCAAAGAGTGAATTCTTTTTGACGTTTGACAGTTTTGATTTTCAATCCCGCACACTGCACATTTTGTTTCTCTTTTTTACCACATTTATATGTTTGCGCAACAACAATGCACCAAAAATGGAAAACATTTTCCTTCTCGTTTTTCGCATACAGACGACAATGTAGTCGAAACAATCCCCGTTCACTCGGAAATGACGAGACGCTGCATTCTGCTGTCAGGCCAGTAGGTGGCGATGTCACTTTGCAAAGAACGCTAGTTCCTGTAGACTGAACACACGTAATACACATGCACAGGACATCCCCGTCTTCACAAATTCGCGCTTTTGTAGTTTACGCGGAGACGATAACAGTATCGTAACTTTTCAAAAACGATTTCAGGCCCCCATGACGCCATTGTCGCGTAACTGAATGGTCAGAGCACACGAAAGCGTTCCATTTTTAGGTGAAAACTGTGTCATGTAAACACCCCCATTTCTCTCCTGATAAGCCAATGATCTGAATCTGAGTGGGCTCAGGCCCCGCCCACTGACTGACAGTGTCGGCCCTCAGCGAGTTGCACGCTGTCTGCCGTTTTCTCCACGCTCGAGCAGCTGTAGAGACATGTCCCATGAGAAATCCCGGTGTTGTTGGATGTAAGAGTGAATATTGAGAGTTTTCATTTTCTCCCAACATCTGAGGCACTGAGGACGCCGTGGATTAGTTTTATTTTTGAAGGTAATGCGCCCCAAAATATACCTAAACTCGTTTGTCTGCGCGAATAATTGCTCTCCTAAGCCGTTGTGAACAAGGAGCAATACAAGGCAGGCTTTGCTGAAAAGTTGTTGCTCAAGGATAGATCTGTACCAGCTGTTTCACCTCCAGGAGAAGCGATACACTATTCATTTTTATGAGCAAATCACCATTTCAGTCGACGTGCCTGTCAGCCAGTTCAACAACAAACGTGGCTAAATCTAATGTTGTCTTAGAGACCAGATGTCTGTCGTCTATTTTAAACCTTGTTTATATTCTGTATAACCACACATTTGTAAAGAACAGGTGATTGTCTTGAAAAGCGGTGTATGTTTTTAGTAAAACGCTATGCTTATTTGCAAAGGTCAGCACATTTATCCACTAACCGTTCAGAAACGTGTGAAAGTTGTAACTTTTCCATCAGTGTCGACTACTTTGAACAATGTAAGGATGAACACGATCCTCGTTTTGTCTGCGTGAGATTCTCCCGCTTTGTTGTTGTTGAGCTCTTGAAGCTCCGCCCTCTTCTGGAGCAGCAGCTCATTTGCATTTAAAGACACACACAAAAAACGGCGTGTTTTTGCTCACACCCAAATAGAGGCGAATTTGACCAGCTAAAATAAATGATCCTGTGAAAAGGAGTGTAATAGGTGCATATTTCCCTGCAAGAACGAAAGAATCAGTAAAAAACTCAATCAACATTTTATATCAGCAGACACTAAGCACAACATCTCTATTCTGATGATCAAATGACTGGCTTTCAGACATTATTACTGCCGAATTTATTGCTGTTGCACTAATTTAGGTTGTTCAGTTGTTTTTATGCCAGAAAAAGCATAGTTCTGATTAAATTATATAATGAGATTATCATATTTTTTTTAAATATATATATATCGCCCCCTAATGTTGCTTCACTCTAAAATTGACTGCAGAAATAAATATGATACAAAGAAATATTAACTAAGACAAAAACTGTGACTAAAAGTAAAATAGAGTAAAAAAAAATGATCACAGGGCATATTAAAATGTAATAAATTAATCATGCATTATGCAAAGCTTGATTCGGCACAGTCAAAACACGAAGATTAAAACCTCTAAGAGAGGCTGGAGCCAGGCTTAACTCTTTTCTGATGGAACGCCCTTTCTGCCCCTATAAGGAAAAGCATTTTTCTGGCTATTACTTTTACAGCCCAGTCTCACAAAGTTGCTAGGCAATTAAACATTTGGCTCTCCTAGTTTTTCTTGTTGCCACATAATAGATGTAGCAATTTTCTTCCACCTCGAGCCCCCCTGACAGAACATTGTAATCAGTTTTTTGCTTCCATTCTTCTTGAGCTGCCCAGTTAAGCCCATAGGACAGTCTGGGTGCTTGTCGCAGTGCCCCTCGCCAGCATTAGTATGCTAAATTCCACCGTCCCTGCTAATCAAAGTCAACGACACATTTCTCAACCACAACTCAGTCAAGCCAAACAAGATCTAGACAAGAGAACGCTTTAAATTCCCATGACCGATGGGCCTCATTAAGAGCAGAAGAAATAAGCAAACTGATTAGCTCAAAATTTGTCACGCCTAACTGTTGTCGGCTCCTGGGTATTTTGAGGCATTTTGTGCTCCGAATACAACCATTTATTCACTGCGGACATTAATTGCCCCCCCCACACACACACACACACACACACACCACCAACCCCCAACCGTCAGCAAAGTTCTTATGAGCAAATCATTGTTTATGATGAACACAGAAATAAATCACTTCCTGATGGAAATGGAACACTATTATATAAGATAAACAAGCTCTTCAGAATAAAAGAAGAAAAAATAATAATATTTCTTGGAAAAGACATAAAACATATGTAAAAAAAAAAAAATTAATTAATTCATGGATGTTCTCTTTTCATCTCAGAAAAGACGGAAAGAAAACTCTAGTGCTAGAATATTCATAGTAATTATGATACTTACTAATTGGTTGAGTTGAGATGTTTACACCACTGAGATGATGTAACACCAGTATCACAAATGTATGTTTTAGATGTAAGTGGGTAGCTGACATGACATATTTATGGGATGTCCTGTGGTGTGACACGTCCTAATCAATCAAAAGCATTTGAGATTGTTGTGCATGCAGCGAGCTCATATTTATTTAGTTGCTGCATTAAATATTTGTACTTTTAAAAATTAATTTGTCAAGTCTGCGGACACATTCTGCATCAAGGGCTGTAAACAAATCTCCAGTGTACAGTGTGGCTACGTCAGGACTAATTTTAGCATCACTTTTAACAACTCTCTTTTCACCAACAGCTTGAAACCGCTTGATTTTTGGCTTCTCCCCTGAAAAGACACTATCTATATACGGGGATCAAGAAAACGAGTAGATCCCATGCATTATTTATGAAAACATTTTTGGTCATTCAAAGGAACAACCAGGTTAAAATTCTATTTGACAGCTACAACCATGAAAAAGTCTTGACACTGTTATTGTGATGGCTAGACTACAAACTGCAGCTCTTGTGGTGTGTTCCCGGTCTGCGGTGTATCTATCAAATTGGATGAAGGAAGGAACCGGCGACGGGGTCATGGGTGGCCAAGGCTCATTTATGCACGTGTGGTGCGATGCACAACGGACGAGCTGCACTATGTAGTTTTTCGTCCGCTAGAGGTCGTCTACTCAAAGCAAAGGCGTAGCTTGATGACTCAGAGTTTGAGCGAGGAATCTTGGGACTTGCGGTCTTCACCTCACAGAAACGACTTGGTCAGAAATCATGCGATTATTAACGTTACTGTTGTGGAGCTGAACGAGGTGCTGAAAAGACGATAATGAGAGACGAATGACACGCGCCTCGAGAGCAGCGGGACTTTTATTATGACACAGTCGCCACCGCTTCTGCTTTTTCCAGTCACGAGTATGAGGAAATGCAGCTCTGTTTATCACATTAGACACATTTGATTGCGTTGAAAATGATGATATAATGTTACTCTGAGCTTTCGATCGCCGGCTGCCGTGAGACTCTTGTTCACACTGTAATATCCACTCACCTAAAGGATTATTAGGAACACCTATTCAATTTCTCATTAATGCAATTATCTAATCAACCAATCACATGGCAGTTGCTTCAATGCATTTAGGGTTGTGGTACTAGTCAAGACAATCTCCTGAACTCCAAACTGAATGTCAGAATGGGAAAGAAAGGTGATTTAAGCCATTTTGAGTGTGGTATGCATTTCTAGGGTTTACAAAGAATGGTGTGAAAAGGGAAAAAGTCCTGTGGGCGAAAATGCCTTGTTGATGCTAGAGGTCAGAGGAGTTTGGGCCGACTGATTCAAGCTGATAGAAGAGCAAATTTGACTGAAATAACCACTCGTTACAACCGAGGTCTGCAGCAAAGCATTTGTGAAGCCACAACACGCAAAACCTTGAGGCGGATGGGCTACAACAGCAGAAGACCCCACCGGGTACCACTCATCTCCACTACAAATAGGAAAAAGAGGCTACAATTTGCACGAGCTCACCAAAATTGGATAGTTGAAGACTGAAAAAATGTTGCCTGGTCTGATGAGTCTCGATTTCTGTTGAGACATTCAGATGGTAGAGTCAGAATTTGGCGTAAACAGAATGAGAACATGGATCCAACATGCCTTGTTACCACTGTGCAGGCTGGTGGTGGTGGTGGAATGGTGTGGGGGTGTTTTCTTGGCACACTTTAGGCCCCTTAGTGCCAAATGGGCATCGTTTAATTGCCACGGCCTTCCTGAGCATTGTTTCTGACCATGTCCATCCCTTCATGACCACCATGTCCCCATCCTCTGATGGCTACTTCCAGCAGGATAATGCACCATGTCACAAAGCTCGAATCATTTCAAATTGGTCTCTTGAACATGACAATGAGTTCACTGCACTAAAATGACCCCCACAGTCACCAGATCTCAACCCAATAGAGCATCTTTGGGATGTGGTGGAACGGGAGCTTCGTGCCCTGGATGTGCATCCCACAAATCTCCATCAACTGCAAGATGCTCTCCTATCAATAAGGGCCAACATTTCTAAAGAATGCTTTCAGCTCCATGTTGAATAAATGCCACATAGAATTAAGGCAGTTCTGAAGGCGAAAGGGGGTCAAACACAGTATTAGTTTGGTGTTCCTAATAATCCTTTAGGTGAGTGTATATAAAAACGTCTTTGGTGTTGTCATGGTTTCTACAAAACAAAACCGTAAACCGAGGGTAATGCGGATCTGACGCAAGGCGACTCACTCACACGTGCATAGGTGCTGACCAGTCAGGGTGCCCATGCTGACCCCTGTCCACCATCAAAAACACCAACAGTGGGCAGCATCAGAACTGGACCACGGAGCAATAGAAGGTCTAATTGGGGGTCGGTATCATCTTGAACTGTTTCCAAGTGTCTCAGCGTCCCTTCAAGGAATTTTGTTTGCTATTAATCAGTCCAGCGAGGAACAAAGTGCATGCGTCAGCACAACCGTTCCCCCATAAACCAACAGGCCAGACAGAATACCCAGCCAGTCAAACAGTCCAGTCCGGTGTAATCCACCCTTTCATCAATAGCAAATGCAAAGAAACGGAGACAGAGAGAGAAAGGAAAACTTGCCCATTTGCTTTAAGCAAAGATTTTATTAAAGCAATACTTCAATAAAAAAAAAGTTTTTTTCTTTTTTTCCATAACATGTGCTTATAAGGTTAGAGTAATACTTCATAATGTGATAAAGAGATTAAATATCTCTTTCTGTCTGGTGCGTCAGTCTAGAGCCTGTGCTGATAATTGAATTAATGATAGCAATTTCCACTTTTCGTCATTTAAAATGTGTCTATCCTACGTACAAGACTGTAATATGGAGCTGGTTCCTTTAAGTGGGAAATATCAGAAAGAATTTCCTTCCTGAATATAAATCCAGTCAGGATAATAACTTCAGCGCCTCACCATCAGTCTTTAGTCCTCCTGTGTGCACCGTAATTAACTGGCACCCAAAGGGAGAGCATGCAAACTCAACTTTGCAAGTCAATGGGACGGTAATTGTTGCTGGTGAGTTGAGGTTAGGACAGGGAAATAATTCTGTGGCTGTATTTGACTGTACTCATTGCTCAGGGGATTGGAGTTCTACAAAGTGGCCTCTTTTTTCGGAATTGCAATTTAGGTCCGATGTGAACGGATGCATGACCCTTCCAGCGAGGAGAAGATCTAATTTGCTTTCGCTGCGTCCTGCTCTCCTGAGACTGTTTAGAAAAGAAAAGGCCTGATTCAATAATGGTCTTTCAAAACTTTTTCTTCCCCCTAGCGTCGCTAACATATTAATGCACAGAATATAAATGTGATTATCTTCCATCCAAAATCAGTGTCAATTAATGGTTACAGTGAGGTAATCTTCTGCTGGAACTCAATAGACTGCAACAGTGACCGCTCACTTTTTCAGGGGAAGGAAGAAAGACAAAGATACGAGACAAGTAATTAAATACCAGTTCTGGCATGAAACTCTAGATGGCACAGGCTGATAGGTCCGTAAATCATTTTCGTTAAGGCAATTGCATCGTTATCTACATAGCGCAGCTCATTGGTTGCTGTTGCATTAGAGCCGAACGAGCTGCAGCTAAACATTCAAATACTTGACAAGCAGTCTGCAGCCCTCTTTCAGAAACCCTCCCACTTCCCCAGCTCCACCTGTAAAGATCTGCTGTTACTTCATGTGTGTGACATGTGCAGTAGCAAATACATTAACATTGGCATATCACCATTACCATGCCAATCCATCCTGAGAATTGTCATGACAGAAATTAGGTTACGAATTAAAGGTATAATATATAAAATATAACATATCCAAAAACCACTTGCACAGTGTTATATATTTTGTTATCCATTATCCTAAATGTTTCCAAGAATTTGTAAATTCAGAGAAAATCCCTGTCCCTCTCTTGTCACTTGCGTTTGTCGATGACGTAATATCCCATCCTTCCACCCACACATCCATCCATCCACCTATCCATCCATCCATCCACCCACACATCCATCCATCCACCTATCCATCCATCCTTCCACCCACACATCCATCCATCCACCTATCCATCCATCCATCCACCCACACATCCATCCACCCACACATCCATCCATCCATCCTCCATCCATCCACCCACCAACCCATCCATCCATCCACCCATCTATCCATCCACCTATCCATCCATCCTCCATCCATCCACCCACCAACCCATCCATCCATCCACCCACCCATCCACCTATCCATCCACCTATCCATCCATTCACCCACACATCCATCCATCCACCTATCCATCCATCCACCCACCCATCCATCCATCCACCCACCAACCGATCCATCTATCCATCCATCCACCCACCCATCCATCCATCCATCCATCCACCCACCAACCCATCCATCTATCCATCCATCCACCCACACATCCATCCACCCACCAACCCATCCATCTATCCATCCACCCATCCATCCATCCATCCATCCACCCACCAACCGATCCATCTATCCATCCATCCATCCACCCACCCATCCATCCATCCATCCATCCATCTATCCATCCACCCATCCATCCACCCACCAACCGATCCATCTATCCATCCATCCACCCACACATCCATCCACCCACCAACCCATCCATCTATCCATCCACCCACCCATCCATCCATCCCCCCCATCCATCCATCCACCCACCTACACATCCATCCACCTATCCATCCATCCATCCATCCATCCATCCATCCATTCATCTATCCGAATGTTGCCTTCCATTGTTCTCTGGAAGTACAGTGAGTAACACTGAAAGGTTTGGATGGTACAACCATATCTATATTTGATAAAGACCTGATAAACTTACTTGTAAAAGTCTTTAGTTTGGGAAGGAAGACAAGAATAGCCATTGAAATGCAAGACACTGAATTTATCCGGCAATTCCTGCCGAACTGCCTGGGGATGAAAGGGGATTTAGAAATGAGAGAAATCTATTCTAAAAATCTATTGTTGAGTTCATCATCCTTTCAAGCATACAAGTCGTCGTGAGCATCGGCCATCATTTGAATCGAGGCCTACCTAAAGTGCTCAACAGTTCAGCCTGGCATCTCGTATATTTACTGCATCCTGCTCAAAGAGGATGTAAAATCAAACTAATGAACTATGATAAGTGGAAAACCCAAATGCTCTCATTTGCCTGACAGAATACAAATGAGATTCTAGACCTTTATGGTCACAGGAGTGTATAAAAAGACTCTTAAATGGAGGTTCAAGTTTTGGCCACAGGATTTTTATTTAGAGGTGAGAGTCAAACGCTGTGTTGAAAATAGGCCAATACTTCACTTTCAAAGGAACAGTATTCTGAATTTGGATTATTTTTATAACATACAACAATCCATTTCCAAGTATTTACCAGAATAGCCGCAATTACACAAATGTCTAAGAGCAGGAAGATCTTGAAAGCTACACCACGGCTTGTCAATCCCTTCAATCTTTTGATGTTTTTTGGCATAAATGACTGTCACCAGAACAGAGCGTTCATCATGAAGGCAGTCCTGGCAGGCTTGAGGAGTGGACGACATTCTGACCTTCCCTCCATGAATGGACTCCTTTCTTTATGCCCAAAAGAAGGTCAACACAAGCTTTTTTTCTTTCTCTTTCTTCACCTCACAGCTGGCCACATGATTTTCTTGTGAGAGAAAGAAAGAAAGACAGCGTATTCATACATATTCATCAACATTTAGCAACTCTAAAATTTGCAACTCACAAGAATAGCCAAGCTGCGAACATTTTTAATGGAGCATATGTTGTTTATGAAAACACAAATTGCCGGTAATGCCATCCAAATTGAAATATCGTGCAGCTTACATTAAGGTAGATTATTTGATAAAACAACTATCAAGATTGATGCGGACGCTCAATGTAAAATAGTTTATGAGAACGCAAATTCGTTATGTAAAATATTCTATATATACATATTTAGTGGAGTTGAACAAACAAACATCATTTTTAATATTCCTCATATTGACTTAGTGATGTGAACAAACACATACAAATATTCCAATTATGCCTAAATATTTGCGTCAACAAAATGAAGAATAAGATTTTACAGTAGTAGTAAATAATTAATGTTTTTGAATATTCTAAATTGATATAATATAACTGATATGGTACAAATATATCCTGTCTCTAATTAATTAATTAATTAATTAATTAATTAATTAATTTCCCTTGCAACTGCACAAAATAATAATAATAATAAACTTTATTTTATACAGCACCTTTAAAAGTAGCATCTCAAGGCACTTTACATAACGAAATGAAATTAAAAGAATAAAAAGCCAGTGTAATAACATAGAAAGTAATCAAATGAATCTCATAAAAGCTATCCTAAAAGAATGTGTTTTGAGGGATGATTTAAAAATACTGAGGGATTCTGCATTCCTAATCTCGGAGGGCAGGGAATTCCACAACTTAGGAGCCAAAGAGGAAAAAGCCCGATCAGCCATAGTTTTTAACCGTGTTGTTTGGACAGTTATAAATGATATAAATAAAGCATTAAATAAATAAAAATGGATCAGCACCAATCACAGTCTCACATAAAACTCCACTTTGACATTCTCCAGTCTCTCAGGAAAGTAAATTATCATTAGCTACTGTACTTTTAAGAGTTTTCAAGGTGGAATTTCACTTTCTTACTTCTCCTTCCTCTCCAGGGAGTTTGTCCTCCGAACGAATGCCCATTGGGAGACGGTAATTACCGTGTTAAAAAAAGATCCCAGCTCGCTTCAATGTATTTTAGTACCATTCAACCACTGTGTTTTGGGAAGGTTGAGGAGGTTGCGTGATAACCGTGATGAAAAAGAGCGTAACTCGCAGGAAAATAAGTACGTTTATGAGATATCACTATAGAGATGATATGGTTAGTGAAACTGGAGGAAGGTTTTTTTTTAGGCTGAAGCGGATATCGCATTGTTTGCACGGCACACCTGTGCCGCACACACCGCGCGTTCGATTAATCATAGCGGTCCGCTGCCAGTTCTGGCCACACACACAGCCATGAAAGTGACAATAAAAGAAAGAGAGATGAGAGATATCATTTATGATTCCGCAGAGCTTCCCACACCTGAGGTTTCCATTTGGAATTGCATGTTTTTTCAGTGGACACCTACCACCTCCACCCACTCATACATATTTATGGATCCAATGTTTTGGTGTGTAAAAGATTTCCAACTGTGCCCAGCCAGCAGATGGATCTCTTTTTGCTTCATTTCCTCAATGTGGTGTACTAGTTCCTGTGTTACCGCTAAGAATAAAGATGGAACTCCGAGTTCTTCCAGGCGATTATTACCTTTTGTGTGTGCATGGCTGGACTCAACCTGAAAAATGCTGTTTTCTTGGCCAGTATCCAAAAATATAAAAGTATATAAAGCAAGTCGGAATACATTGTTTGTGTAACATTAGGATGCATCAATATATCTAACAACAATCATATATATATCCAGGGCTGGGTGGGTTACTTTTAAAATGTATTTCGCTACAGATTACAAAATACATGCTTTAAAAAGTCATTTGTAACGTATTTCGTTACATTACTCAAGTTTAGTCACTTCATCTAAATACTTTAGAATACTTTGGAATACTAATAAGTGTGGAACAAACACAAAAAAGGTCATTGCAAATTTTTATCTCACAATTCTGACTTTTTCCTTCAGAATTGTGTGATATAAAGTTGTAATTGTGAGTTATAAAGTCAGAATTATGAGATATAAACTCGCAATTGCAAGAAAAAAAAATGTATTGCTAGTTTAAATCTCCCAATTCTGAGAAAAAGAAGTCAGAATTGTGAAATGCAAACTCAAAATTTTGAGGGGAAAAAACTAATTGTGAGAAAAAGTTGCAGTGACGAGTGAATTATAAAATGACTCACAAAACATGAAAACACGTTACGTAACGTAACCTATTACTTTCTATAAAAAGTAAAACAATTGGTTCTTTTAGAGAATGATACAATATTTTAATTGTACTTTTAAAAGTAACTTTTCCCAGCATTTCAATACGACCATAGTTTGGATGGAATGGAACAGACCACTTCATCTTCAGACAATTTCTTTAAAAATAGCAATTTCAAACAACACGGCACATTAAAAAACGCAACACCAACTGCTGATCTTAAATTCTCATCCTCATGTCGTTCCAATCCTTTAAAACTGTCATGATTTGGTCTTGTTTTCTCTGTTTATCGGTCCTGTCATTTGTCACATGTTCTTTGTTTTCATCCTGTCATTTGCCATGTGGTTCTGTTTTGATTTCCTTGTTATTAGTTCATCGTCTCCACCTGTGCCCCGTAATTAGTCATGTCTATCACCTGTTTAATCCCAATTATCCTCATGTGCTATCTGTATATCTGCCCTCTGTTTCAGTCCAGTCCTGGTCCGTTGTTAAAGTTACATGTTGGTGTGTTCCTGTCCTGTTTCAATTTATATTAAATATCTTGGTATGTTAATTGTCCTTCGTCCTCGTCTCATCCTGCACGACACGTTACAAAAACCTTCGGAACACAAACAAAGATGAAATCTGAGAGATTTCGGTCCCTCCACGGACAATCTACGCAACTTTGAAGATTCAAAAAGTTCATAATCAGATTGTAAAACTAATCCATATGAATTATGAAGTCCAAATTTTTAGTCCAAAGCCTGGTTTCATTTTCATCTTAAGAAAAAAAAAACTTCTTTTTAGAACTTAAGATTTTTTCAAAAATTCCTCTTTGGAACATTCTTACAAACTACTTTGAATTTATCTTATGAAACTTCTAAACTTTCTTAAAGGATTAGTTCACTTCAGAATTAAAATTTCCTGATAATTTACTCTCCTCCATGTCATCCAAGATGTTCATGTCTTTCTTTCTTCAGTGGAAAAGAAATGAAGAGGAAAACATTCCAGGATTTTTCTCCATATAGTGGACTATGTATATATATATATATATATATATATATATATACACATTTTAACTACAAATGCTCATCTTTCACTGCTCAGTGATGCTTCATTCATTACGTAATCACGTAGAAAAGGTCACGTGACGTAGGTTGAAGAAGCACAGTAGGGTGAAAAACTTCCCATTTTCTCCTCCAACTTCAAAATCGTCCAACATCGTTGTTTTACGTTTTTTTTTTTTTTTTTGTTAAGGGTGTTTGACGTTTGCACGTTCACTTTGTAAACACTGGATCGGTACGTCCATCTACGTCACATGACCTTTCCAATGTGATTACTTAGCGAGAGTTTTTTTTATTAGAAAATGTGCGACGGTTTCTCTAGATCAGACTCTTATTCCTCATCTGGGATCATGTAGATCTTTGAAGCCGCACTGAAACTGACATTTGGACCCGTTGAACCCCATTGAAGTCCACTATATGGAGAAAAACCCTGGAATGTTTTCCTCAAATTATCAGGAAACTTTAATTCTGAAGCGAGCAGAGGTTTCTGTCCATCCGGGCCCAGGTTCTGTAAAAGTTACCTTTATACAGCAATGCAATCTGTTAAGGTATAGCAGCCCTCAGTATCAGATCTAATTTATCTTCTGAATGTGAGTCTGGCACTGGCAACAATGCACCAGTTCACCTACTGCAGACGGGTCACATGAGTGATAATGAGCCTGTTTAATGTGAATTCTTCGTCCATAGCATGCATACTTACTTACTGTTCTTCTGTTCTGCACCACCGTGATTTATTACTGCAGATCTGTGGCACGCTGAGCTTCTGCTCTTTTTGTGATGCTAATACTTGATGTCGGATCTCTGTGGAGGTGACTCGCTGTTGCCCAGTTACGTGTTCAGATCTGGCCTTTAGGTAGAGCCGTGCCTCATTACAGCGTCTTGAGCTCGTTATCTCTCGCTCTCCATCCTCCGGCCTTTAATAATGCATCCACAGGTGAGGAGACACATCAGTCTTAAATGTCTGCTGTTTGTCATCCTGCTCTGTGCGTCTGCCTTTGTCTGCGCACGTTGTTTTCGAGACGTCGCCTTTTCATTCACACGAGCGTTACAAGATAAAGTGAAGAAACCATCTCCAGATTAACTAAAGTGGTAACACTTTATTAGCTTATATAGATAATGGTACAACCTGTCATATTCATTATTATTATTATACGTTATGATGCATTACAGTCTGAAAGCATGAAAAATAAAATAAATCAAAGATTGAGAATGTTATTCACCTTTCATTTTTGGTAGAAAAATACCATTTTGGCCAGACTATTAATGCTTGAGCAGAAGTTCTGTGTGTTTGATGCCTGGCCCGGTATTCTCCTTCATTGGGTTGAACGAATCAAAAAAAGCCTCTCTCGTGTCAGCGAGCTTTGAAAACCCAATTACTCCCAAGGAACAATTATTGTCTGTTTGCGCTGG
This sequence comes from Opsariichthys bidens, assembly GCA_037194245.1. NCBI lineage: Eukaryota > Metazoa > Chordata > Actinopteri > Cypriniformes > Xenocyprididae > Opsariichthys > Opsariichthys bidens. The sequence goes on along the minus strand of CM074311.1, from coordinate 8,592,914 downwards.
CGCGTCGGGCTGCTCGAGTCTTCCGCTTCTGTTCATTTGAGACGAGCTAAAAAGAGAAAAATGGTGACATTGAGATGGAAAATGATTTCTGGGATGATTCACATCGCCGTGTTGTTCTATTTGTGTCTGGTTAGATTAAAAAGGATGCATAAATATTTCGTTTACTCATAAGGCTCGTAAAAAATGTCGTATTATCCTTTAATCAAAGGAAATACAGCCAGTAGCTTAATAATTATACCGCATCGCAAATAAATTCATTCCTTCATCCCCGTTTATCAATTCAGCAAAAAACTAAACTCTCGCCTTTTGTTCATTGGCACACCAGCTAATAACTCCAATTTGTTTACACGGAAAATCTTAATAAATTTGACCTGCTGAATTACAAACCGGGGCTAATAAGCATGCTGGGAACCCAAACGCTTCCTCGGATGGCAATAACTCTGAGAAATGATCTGAACTAATGCTGTCTGAATCAAGTAAAGTGAACCCAGTGTTTCGTTTGCCTGAGAATTCTTTAAGCGCTGAATGGTTTTAAGGAAATAAACCAGCCGTTGGAAATGCGGGATTGATTTCTCGGAGCGTTCAACATGGACACCTTTGCTGCTTCGTATTCTGGACGATCTTAAAAATTAGACAGAATGAAATTGGTAAATTAAGGGAAACGTATTAACGTGTCGATTTGATCCTGAGGTTTCATTTTGAACCTTAAGGCATTTGCACACGCCAGTTTGAGAAAAAATAATAAATGGAGTGAGAGAAAGGGAAAGGGAGGGAGGTGATGACAAAGGTAAGTGATGGATGAGGGAAAACAGCTTGACTGTGTCAGTGACATTGAAGTATGTAGGTGAGTGACCTTGTTCAGAGTGATGAGAGGCGGTGCCGGGTCACGGCACCACTTCAGTCAGAAACCGCAACTGCCACACACACACACACACAGTTTTCAGGAAACACTCACCATAAAAACACACTCGAAGGGAGGGAGAAAAGACATTTATGATGTAACAAGTCGCAGTGTAACAGAAGTAGCGATAGACCTTCAGTATCGTGTTGGGCGGGAACAGATTTGAATGTTTGAGGATGAATTTAAGAAACGGCTGACCATTTATGTGGACGAAATGATTGGAGAAATTCATTACAAAAGAGTTGTAAGTTCAAAACAAAACATATGCGTGGATGGATGAATCATTCACAATAAGATTCATTTAGAAACAGATACACTTCCATTTCATGCAGACTAAGGGTGCGTTCACACTTGGTTTGGACCAAAAAACAAAACCAAAACATATAGTTCTGGTCCGCTTAGCGTTCACACTGGCATTTTTAACAGCGAACCTGAAGTTACCGAACCAAAGGCACAGGGATACGGCCACGACCTGATTGGTCGGCTTTTATGGCGTATATTTGGCGACGGATCTCGCTTACCGAACATTCAAAACAACGCTGTGTTCTGGATTAAACGTTGCTGAGAATCACGAAGAGCTCATCAAATGTTCAAAACATTCAAAACAGCAGCAGGATTTCCTCCGTTGTTTGCAGAAACAGTCGCTCCACGTTTGCCCTCGACTCATTTTGGATTCACCGATCTTCCCGCGTCGTCCAATCAGTGACTTGTAGCGTCGCATCTCGTGACGTCACGTCCTGTTTTTGGTTGGTTTACGTGTCTTTGGTCCGTGTTGCGTTCATATATCGATCGAACCGCACCAGAGTTCATTTGGAAGCGGAGCGAGACCCGTCTTTTTAGCATCTCAGTCCTCTCATTTGGTGCGCACCAGGGTTCGGATGCAGCGTTCACATATGAACCGCACTAACTGAGCAATCGCACAAGGATTTGTTTTAACCGAACCGAACATTACATGTGTAAACGGACCCTAAAACGAAAGAATAATGAAGATTAGGTCACATACCCGGCAAAGGGTTGAAAGGTTTGTCGAGTAAGAGCAGTAGAAACTGAAGTGTGCAGGGCAGCTTACAGGCTGTAGTATATTATTGTATTAGCCTCTCCAAAAACACACATGGCATCGTCTTAGATGATGTTTCATAAAAGTTTAAGAGATGACATCCTCAGATTTTAAATGAAGCATGAGCAGACATGTGGCTTTAGCTTCATTGTGTTTCTAGGAGCACACACTACAGCCACATCATTTTTTTATATATTTAAAAAATGTATTATGTTTGAGCTTATATATCTCCATATTAATAACAGTCTGAGATATTCAGAGTCTTGACGTGTAAACTCTTGTGTTGGCTTTCTAAATATATGTTGGTTATGTGTCTATTCAGAATGACTTAGGAGCAGCAACCTTTATATTTTGGGAATGCCATTTACACCCCACTTGCTAAAATGGGGGGTGCAAGAGAAGGCATTAACAAGACACCAAACTACAGAGCCCCTAAAGGGACATGGTGGTGGAATGCGAAACATTTGCGGGAGAACACAAAATAATTGGCAAATAATTTTTCCTCCCATCTCATTTTTTTTTTATTCTTCCTTCACCATGTCCCTTTAGGGGATCCATACCAAATTACTTGTTTGGTGACATCGGTGTAAAACCAATTAGACTTGTTACTTTTTGAGTTGTTTGTCTGTGAAACAAGTTCTAACACTTCCAACACATTCCAATCAGCACGATTAGATAGATAGATAGATAGATAGATAGATAGATAGATAGATAGATAGATAGATAGATAGATAGATAGATAGATAGATAGATGATTGATTGATAGATAGATAGATGGATAGATAGATAGATAGATAGATAGATAGATAGATAGATAGATAGATAGATAGATAGATAGATAGATAGATGATTGATTGATTGATGGATAGATAGATAGATGGATAGATAGATAGATAGATAGATAGATAGATAGATAGATAGATAGATAGATAGATAGATAGATAGATAGATAGATAGATTGATGATTGATTGATTGATGGATGATAGAAAGATAGATAGATAGATAGATAGATAGATAGATAGATAGATAGATAGATAGATTGATGATTGATGGATGATAGATAGATAGATAGATAGATAGATAGATAGATAGATAGATAGATAGATAGATAGATAGATAGATAGATGATTGATTGATTGATGGATGATAGAAAGATAGAAAGATAGATAGATAGATAGATAGATTGATGATTGATGGATGATAGATAGATAGATAGATAGATAGATAGATAGATAGATAGATAGATAGATAGATAGATAGATAGATAGATAGATAGATAGATAGATAGATAGATAGATAGATGATTGATTGATTGATGGATGATAGAAAGATAGATAGATAGATAGATAGATAGATAGATAGATAGATAGATAGATAGATTGATGATTGATGGATGATAGATAGATAGATAGATAGATAGATAGATAGATAGATAGATAGATAGATAGATAGATAGATAGATGATTGATTGATTGATGGATGATAGAAAGATAGAAAGATAGATAGATAGATAGATAGATTGATGATTGATGGATGATAGATAGATAGATAGATAGATAGATAGATAGATAGATAGATAGATAGATAGATAGATAGATAGATAGATAGATAGATAGATAGATAGATAGATAGATAGATGATTGATTGATTGATGGATGATAGAAAGATAGATAGATAGATAGATAGATAGATAGATAGATAGATAGATAGATAGATAGATAGATTGATTCACACTCAGCCATTGAGTTAGAAGAGCTTAATAATTTGTAGTATAAACATACATTTTTAAGTTGATTACTCAAAAAAAAAAAAAAAAAATATATATATATATATATTTTTATATATATATATATATATATATGAATTCCCCTTAAACGAATCTATTTCAGTTCAAACAAATGCTAGCATAAAGAAACTCTTTTAAATCAGGTCTTTCCCTTCACTAAAAACACATAAAATAACACTTAATTTGAACATTTATTCTCCTAATCCAGTTCTAATGCAAACCATGCTGGAAATCCACTGCCTAATTTCCAAACTTATAAAGACAATTTCATTTTTTATTTTATTTTTTTTTACAGTGAATTAACCGAGACATTTGACTTTAAATTATAGACAGTATTACATTGACGTAATAGTCATAATGATAATAATGTTAATGCACAGACCCTTTACTCTGATTATTTGTATAAGTGTGAATTCGTGGAATAGAGGTCCTGACTCTCTACGGTCATAAACAAGTAAAAAGTAGGGATATAACCCTGGCATCCCGGCCAAACTTGCCCATTGGCCTTTATCCATCATCATCCCCATATATACTGATTGGCTTCATCATTCGGTCTCCTCTCCAAGCTGGTGTGCGTTGGGCGTTCTGGTGCTCTATGGCTGCCGCAATAGTTGAGAGGAACCCTTCCATATGTAAAGTGCCACGAATGTGGAGAAAAGTGCTGTATAAATGTAATGAATTATTAGTATTGTACAAAAACGTTGAATGTTCTGTACACTCTCAGCTATCACAGGGACCCAATGCACCCACACACAAACGCTGACAGAAAGGAGGAGAGGACATGGAGAGTTATGAAGTCATTCTGCAATAAGTATGAAGGGGGAGAGGACCCGATGCATTACAGATAAGAGGATTACAGGCCAAGCTTCCTCTAACTCTTCATTTGAGATTTCAAAGCTCCTTCAATCCTCTTGGGGAGTCACCGTATCGAGGGTGCTAATCTCCAGTGCAAAGTCAAAGGGTAAATTTCAAAGTCTGGGCACATCTGTCCCGTTATCTTCACCAGGCCACAGATGGTCAAGGTTTCCTTAGCGAGTACAATTCGGGAGGTTAAAAGAGCTGCCTGAGGAAATATAGTTATTCTAAAGAAGAATTGAGGACTATATGTAAAGCAGAGCTTCGGTGAACTATTTCACACCTCAGAGCTCTTTAAAGCTCAAGTGTGTCATTTTTGGCTATTTTAAAGAACTTTCTATTTCTATTTGCACTGACGGCTATAAACAAGCTATTTGTATGATGATGATTTCCCCCTCAAAAAATAGAACACTGTTTGTTTGCACATTCTGACCACGGCAACAGCTCGACCAATGGTGTGGGTTTGGGGGCGGGGCCATCTATTTATCTGGGAAATTGCAGATCGGGAAGATTTACTTTATTATCCTCCTACTGAGAATGATCAACAGTAGCCACCGTTTTATATACTGTATATATATATTGGATTAAAATGTAATAACTTGCTAAGCCTTTGCCTTCTTTCTTGGATGACATTAGAAATCATGTTTTGAATCCACCTTGGTCTATTCTGGTCTGTAACATAAAGTTGATCAAATTGATTGAAATTTATAATACAATCTTGAATATATCAAATGTCAGATTGCAAAAGTAAATTGTGTTTAACATCGACATAACATATTTCTAAAATGCTCTTTTAGACATTCATCAGGAAGGCTTTTTGTCCTCTTTCACGCCGTGACAGGGTTATTCTAATCACAATAGATTTCTAGCAATAACGGGGACTTCTATTAACAACATATAAAGCTTATTTTCCCCAGTGTTCCCTTGTCTGTTTGAAAACCGAGTGCTGCTTATTTGCCGGCCTTCTGTGCAAGCGCTTGCTTGACACTTTGCAGTAAATCACCTCAAAAAAAAAAAAAAAAAAAAAAGCCAGTTTTTCCCCAAAGCAAACTAGACTGTAGGGTCTATAATGTGTTTAATCTCTAGCGCTCATGTGATCATCCTTTTGAAGAAATCAGCATTGCGGTCGCAGTACCGGCGACTGGACATGTTTGCAAGGTTGTATATGGAGCTGAGAGACAGTTTTCTTTATGAACGGAGCGCTTGAGAGGATTCAGGGAGATTAGCATTAAAGCTGATGAAAAAACGACAGCAGCACAGAAGATTCAATAATTACAGTTTGACAGAAAACTTAATAACCTTCAAGCACGCTCTCTCCAGAGAGCTCGAACTTTCAGCGTGACTATAACATACAAAACCGCATGCAAAGTTTGTTTTAAAATATTAATATTTGAACATGTCATCATTTGTTTCCAGGAGTATTTGTTGATTTTGAAGTGTGAGATAAATAGAATATCGTATGTGTCACCAGAATAAAAAAACGGCTCTTGTTCTAAACTTTGCATGCAAGGGCAGAACTGCAAAATTTCTTCTGTCTTTCCAAGTGAATGTCCCGTAAATGACACGACTCGGTGCGGCCCTCTGGTGTCTGTAGAGTACAGAAAAGAATTTGTACAGTGCATGTGCCAAACTCTTCCATCCACGCTCGTCTACGATTGAGTATACTTTGAATGCTGTGCGGACACAATTGCACAATTGACCCTTCGCAAACAGTTTGATTGACAGGCGATCCGGCCAATCATAACCCCGAATCCGTCATTTTGTCTGTCAAAGCGGTCAGGGGAGTTAGTAGATGAACGTCGGTGAACTTGAATCACGTCTTGAAACAACATTCCTTCTGATGTTCATTCATGTTTATTTGATGCTATAAAGGAACTAGTATTAAGAGATGATCGAGGAGCGACAGCGATCTGTCACCACACTAGACGCTATTTATTGATTAAACTTCTTTAAAAAATTACAATATTTGAAATATGAAACTGTTTCATATGTTATAAGTCTCATCTTTGCTCCACGCTGTATTTTTCACTGCGTGAGAGCATGATGTGTGGCGTGAGAGAGTATGTGTCATCAGACATTGCGATAGGAGGCGGGTTTTGCGAAGGGTCAATGGCCAGACTGACTTAAGGCCCGTTGACACCAACCACGAGAGCTATAAAAATAATTATGACCATGTGAGCTTCCACACCAGCAGACAATACTGTTTTGTTTAATCTGTTGCTTTAAAGGCTTAAAGCTCATTATCGCATTTATTTACCCTTCATCAGCTCGATAAAATGATTCAATGTCATTTCTCTATTGTTGTAACTGTGGTGAGAACTCTTTAATATTGACAACAATTTTTAGAACTAACGGGTTATCTTTATAGTTATCGTCCATGGTGTGAGCAGGCCCCTACAAAAAAGAACTGCAGTATATTGAAGTAAACGGCAGTACCAAGTAGTTTAATGAAGTATAGTCACAGTAAAACTGTAGTATAAGTACAGCTGCAGTAAAATGAAGTTGCATGAAGTATAAAAACAGTAGAACTGCAGTTTTATTTTACTAGTACTTTAGATGTATTGCAGTATAGTTGTACTCCAGTAAAACTACAGACATTTTAGGTTAAACTGCAATACTGCAGTTTTTTCGTGTCCAAAAAACTGCATTTTTCTATATGTAACAAAAACTGTAGTATTACTTCTAAAAAAAACTGCAGTAATCTTTTGTAAGGGTTTGTCTTCCGTTAGGATAATGACAAAGAACGATCAAGTCACAACATGCTTCTGTTTGCCATTTGGATATCAAGTTACATTAAAGTCTACTGGATGGAAATACAAAAATGTATTGTGTATAAGAAGAAAAAAAGACATGCTGTTCTGAGAACAGTAAACACAGCAGAATTGTTTTGGTTCCAAACTTTGCATGTAATGCCGGATCCGCTACTTTTCTTCTCCTATGCTTCCGAGCGAATGTCCTGTAGAGTATAGAAAAGCAATTGTACTGTGCATGTGCAAAACTCGTCCATCTGCACTCATCCGCAGTTGAGTACACTTTGAAAGCGGTGCAGATATGACGGTGAACGAGATCGAGTGGAACATGGAAAATGAAGTATATCCGGGCCTTTACCTGTACGTGACTCGTGTTGCTTCAGGGGGTTAAGCAGAACGGATAGAATGCCGTTTTTTTTTCTTTTTTCTCTCCATTTGGCCATCCACCATGTCGTCAAGGACCATTACATTTTGTGTGTGTGTGTGTGTGTGTGTGTGTGGAGGGGGGGGGGGTGTCACATCTCCATCTGCTCATCTTTAACAGTCAAAAACTACATTTCCCAGCATCCCTCCTGTTCATTACCCACACCTGTTTCCCATTAGCAGTCCAATCTGCTCCAGGATAAGAGCACACACCTCACAGTTATTTTTTTGTGTAGTCTCAACTAATGATAACAGACTCGCTTGACTCATTTATTGGATCTCCCAGTGATTCTCCAGCGATCTACATGTCTACTGAGCATCACCATGTGTGGAGGTGTGTATTATCACACTCCAGTCGACATTGCTCTGCTCTCTGAAAGAAACTCCGTTAGTACATATTCTGCTCATTATTATTCTGACTGTGCCATTACTCACCTGCTTTCTGTTAATTCATCATCGCCAATTAATTCCCTGTCTGAGTTTAACCGCATCTCTGTCTCCGAGTCTGGACAATATTTAAGCTGCAGCAATGTGCTTTTAAATGTGCATCATATCAGTCTAAGTATTTGTCAAAACGATCAATAATGCCTGGTGACACGTTACTAGCTTCTTCCTGGGTTGGTGACATCACAAACCCCAAGATTTACATAAACCCCGCCCCTGAGAACACACAACAAAGGGGGCGGGGCCACGTTAGGCTGCTTTAGAGAAGAGGAAGAGTTGTTGTCGTCGAGTGTTGTTGATGCCGTCATTTTACGCCGGACCGCTTCACAAACGAGGGTCGATTCAAGGAAAAAAGATGAACGTGACGACACATGCTAGTGATGAGTTGATCAACATCAATTTATCCACTAACCGTTCAGAAACGTCTTCCTGAGTCTCTCCATCCGTTTGAACACTTTCCTCATTTTGTCAGCGTGAGATTCTCCAGCTTTGTTGTTGTTGAGCTGTTAAAGCTCCGCCCTCTTCTGGAGCAGCAGCTCATTTGCATTTAAAGGGACACACACAAAAATGGCGTGTTTTTGCTCACACCCAAATAGAGGCAAATTTGACAAGCGATAATAAATGATCTGAGCTGAAACTTCACTGGAGACTCCAGAGACTGATATTACATCTTGTGAAAAAAGAGCATCATAGGTCCCCTTTAAGTTCGTGAGCATCAAACTAACAATGACACAAATTTAGTCATGTTTGTTCATAATAAATTAACTTACTCTTCCATACTTGAAAATCTATAAATATTAGCATTTTGAAAATTACCATAAATGTTTACACGTACTGTTAAATGTTCATGATGCCTAAAAAAATATTTTTAATGAAGTGAAATATGCTTATACCAAATTATTGTCCCAAAACCTTAAAGCTTCTGCTATAATAATCGAGCGGTCGACCGGCTGGCTGAGGTGCCCTCTGTCCTCGTGAAGGTCCCGGTAATATGGTTAAGAAATCCTCCTTGAGCCTCTGGGTTTATAGTTAAAGCACTTCCTCTATTTCGAAGCGGTGAAGGAAATGTCTAAAAATAATTTTCTATAAGTCCCCCTCGGAAGGCTTCATATCTCATAAGAATCAACCTACCACTATTACTTTACCATGCAGAACCCGCGTGGAGGGCAGAAGGGTCACGGTACTCGCCGACACATGTAAGGCAGTGGGATCGATAGAGCGTGTCTAGGGGCTCATCTTTAGCTCCAAATTTCAAAAGCCATCACTCATTATTTTTTTTATTACATTATCTGCTCGGTCTGGCAGATCCATCACTATGAGGGTCTGATAATGTGATTAGCATTCAGGATGCATGTGGGGTAGTTTCCACCCATGCACACAGGCAACCTCAGTTCCCACAGTTCATGGACTTCCTGTTATTCTTGCATTTATGAATCAACATCCTGGTCAACATCAAAATTGCTACCACACAGAACATTTTTTTTTTTTTTTTTTTTTCTCAGTACCAAATAACTGTCTAGTGCTTGGACTGAATCTAAGCTCTTGTTGGCTTATGAGAATACGCGTGTATTTTTACATAACGTTTTCTTACACACAAAAACGTACAATATTGACAAATATCGAGAGCTAAAGTGTAAAAATACTTGTAAATTTATTGCAAAAAAAACGTATGTGTCCGAGTGTGAATGTAAACGAATTCCGGTGTATTGATATTAAAATCGTGGCATTAATGTTTTGAATCTGTTGTCATATTAACACATGAATTTATTGAATGCAGTTTACTCATCTACTTAATATGAAATAACATTTCTGTTCGTGACTTGTGCTGAAAACCCGTTCGCATAACGTTAAACACACTTTGAAACCTTAAAAATGAATAACATTTCTGTAATCAAGCATTTTGTCATTTAGATTGTGAGACTCAGAAGGCGTTTTCTCCTGCAGAGACTATAAAATACACCAAAAAGAGCATAAAATCACAAATCATGTCCATTTTATTTGTTCGCTGTGCTCCAGATCTTTAGAATCCACATGTTTGTACGGAACAGATCCAAATTCAGCCCTTCAATCTTCCATCATTCTCAGTCAAAGCCCGCGTTATGATTCACATTCGAACGTTGGAGAAGCGTTGCGACATGGTTTACGGCGCTGACTGGTTCTCACCTGCTTCGTCACAGATTGAGACATGCCGTGTTTCAGTGGATTGACATTTGAAATGAGTGGGATTCATATTTCCATGCATTAATAACTTAAATTCTGCTCTGCACTCCATGTAAAAAAAAAAATATATTACTACCATAGAGGACTGCGACTGCAACTCATCATTACTTTTTCTACTTTTGGTAGAATTTGCACAATAAATAAATAATTGTGATTAACGCTTTGTTTTATATGATTATGTTATATCAGTGCGTAGTTGTGAGAAATGGTTATGGGTAGGTGTAGGATTAGCAGCTCAAAATGTTATTTTAATGCTATATATATATTTTTCTACACATTTCTGTCCATTGTTTTATTCTTGTATGTATAAAATGGGTATGTTTTGGTTAGGTAACTTACATTTATCTATAAAATGGAAATTTTAGGAAATCTTTATGACGTGAAAGATTCACAGATATTTTACGTTTTTTTTTTTTTTTGCTGTAATAATGCTGCCAATGCAATTTTGCACCTATCTAAATGTACAAAAATGTATGTTTTGTGTCCTTGAAATTTACATATTAATACCTACGTATTAACAATGAGATCAGGCTGGATATTGCTGTACAATGCTTCCCTCCTTTCCCATTTTTACTGAATGCCAGCCCGTTTCCCGCATCAGGCAGACGGAGCCAGCTCGCCATTTGCTAATGCACCAGACAATTCAGTCAGTTTGAATTCAGCCGACATTTAACTTCCACCAGTCATTTAGTCTGTGTATATAGGCCTTCTTTCCCAGGGGTATTTGCATGGCATGATCTAGATTCATTTGTAAGCAGTGATGGGTATTTCATGATGGGCCCAATTACCCTTAATCATGTGCGCTATATCTGTGTACAAATGGAAACGCTGAGACTGACTGCCACGTGAAGTTTTGACTGCCCTTCCGCCCACTGTCAGATGACGCGTCTTCAATTATTTTGAGATGTGACTATGCTTGTCCTATTTTAGTGTGCTGAAATATTCTCAAGCTGTTGACAGGCCAATGATTTGAAGTACACACTAATGACATCAGGGAAATGTGGAAGAGTAAAAACTTCACCCAAGAATAGTTCTATCACCCCAAAATAAAATCTTCTGGCATTTATTCATATCGACATGTTGTTCTAAACCAGTCCAGTATGGTATTTATTTATTTATTTTTCTTCTTCCATGGAGCACAAACTGGTTGGAAGAATCTCCACATTGTTCTTTTTATACAGTAGCAGCATGCAGTGGCTAAATGACGTATAGTCTCAAAATAAATATGATTGCATGCTGTCTTTTAAGTCCTCTGAAGTCAAATGTTTTGTGTGAGGAACAGCCTTGAATTTAAATAATTCAAATGAAAATCAAACCTTAATTTGCAAATTGTACACATTCAAATTTGCCTTGAGATGGGGAAACCAAATAGTGTCTGCTGTCTATAAAGTCAAACCTGGCAAAACACATCTTGATGCAACTAGATTGAAAATTTGCATGCGCTAATGAGATATTTTCAAAGAATAACTGTTTTGGGAGGCTTGTGTTGGCATATTTGATGCTGTTTTGGTATGTGTTGAATTTTGATTTAACTTAAAATTTGACCTTTTCACCATGCAAAGTCCATCTCACTTTTTAAATTTTTTTAGAGCTTGAAAAATTCAGGTCCCTTTGACTTCTGTAATATGGACAAAAATAAAAATATTCTTCATAATATAGTTTATACAAGAAAGAAAAGCATACTTGGTTCGCAGAGACATGAAGGTAAGTAAATTATGCATTTTCATTTCGGGGAGAACTAACCCTTTAAATTTCAGCATGTTTCTCAGGAGAACACGAGAAAACCACATAAATGTGTATATATATACACAGTCAAAGAGTTAAACGGAGCCGGTTCAGGGGGCCATGCGGAGCCAGCAGCTCGGGAGACCACGGAGGTACGGGGGCACTGGAGCCTCCGAGGGTACTGGAGATTCAGGGATCCACAGTGGTGCTGCCTCTGTAGCCTTGGCCACGGACCAAGTTTTCTTGGGAGGAGCTATGAGTTTCTGGCCTGGAATTGTCCCTGGAGTGGGCTCATGGGCTGGAGCAGATCCTGAAGCGGGCACATGAGCTGGAGCAGACTCTAGAGTGGGCTCGTGGCCTGGAACGGACTCAGGGGCTGGAGAAGACACAGGAGCGGACTCAGGGGCTGAAGCGGGAGCGGACTTCGGAGCAGACTCAGGGGCTGCAGAAGACATTGGAGCTGCAGAAGGCACTGGAGCAGACTCAAGGGCTGGAGCGGGAGCGGACTCTGGAGCAGACTCAGGGGCTGGAGAAGACACTGGAGCGAACTCAGGGGCTGGAGTGGGAGCGGACTTCGGAGCAGACTCAGGGGCTGCAGAAGACATTGGAGCTGCAGAAGACACTGGAGCAGACTCAGGGGCTGGAGAAGACACTGGAGCGGACTCAGGGGCTGGAGTGGGAGCAGACTTCGGAGCAGACTCAGGGGCTGCAGAAGAAACTGGAGCGGACTCAGGGGCTGGAGAAGACACTGGAGCGGACTAAGGGGCTGGAGAAGACACTGGAGCGGACTCAGGGGCTGGAGAAGACACTGGAGCGGACTCAGGGGCTGGAGAAGACACTGGAGCGGACTCAGGGGCTGGAGAAGACACTGGAGCGGACTCAGGGGCTGGAGAAGACACTGGAGCGGACTCTGGAGCAGACTCAGGGGCTGGAGCCATATCTGGGCCCCAAGACATCCCCTCATACTCCACCAATATTCCAAGGGGCACATGCGTGGCTGCCATGATGGAATGAGACTCAGGAATTGCGGCCATGATGGGACAAGGCTCTGGAATGGCGGCCAACTTGGGGCAAAGCTCGGGCATGGGGGAGGCCATGTCGGGATGAGACTCGGGATGGGGACTGAAATGGCCTGCGGACTTCAGCGCTGCACTGACAGATGTAATTGCCGGGTCTGAAACTTTGGCCCCCAGGTCAGCGCTGTTGGAAAACCATTTACGTCCCCAGGGAAACACAGGGATGGACAGAACCATTGGAGCGATATGTAGAGGGAACCGGCGTGGGGAGAGCTGGCGAGGCCAAGTGTGTGAGGAAGATAATTCTTTACTTTAACTTCTTCTACTTCAAAATTTGAAATAGAGAATGACAAGCAGGCGTCAGGCCAGCTCACCTTATGGGAAAGCTTGAGAAATTCCTCCATGTACCTCTCCAAAGGCAGACCATTCTTCCATAGGCGGTCCTAAGCCAGGACCAATTTTAGGTCAGTTCTTCTGTAACGTAACACGGTAATGTAAACTCTCACGACGAGGAAGAATCCTTGAAAGTAGACTTTAATCACAATAACCAGAAGAACGGGAGAACACAAGGTATTTATGCACCTGGCAATCAAAGAGGACTCATTAACAAGACACACCTGAAACGAGGACTCTAATCAAATCAGTAACCAAGGATACAAACAAGAGTTGAAACTGAGAGAACCGAACTAATTAGCAAACTAGAAACCAACTGAGCAAAGACTAGAGCAGAACAGACAAATGGATAAAAAACAAAACCCTGACGCTGTGTTATTTTCTTAAAATGAACGAGAGATAAATTCTCAAATATTTTGAGGAAAAACTGTGAAAATCCCATCACTGCGCCACTTCTCCTGTAGGAAAATACCAGTAAGCAGGAGAAGACGCCGTGTAAACACACGTTGACCATCTAAAACTTCACAAACAACAAAAACAAAGACTGTATCCAGTTACTACATACGTGCGCCGACGAAAAAGAGTCGCGGATTTGCTCCGCAACGTATTGAGGTAGGCAGCAATGTGATTGGATGACAATGAACACATTTTGTGTTAGGCTTTGTTTCTTTTACACACATTTAGCATAAAATGACACAATACACACAACAATGTATAAAAAAAGTGTTACCACAATATTCTTTTCATTGAGATTCACTGGAATTCTTTGAAACCTCTCATTGTATACCCCATTTAAAGCCAAAGTCAGGTTGTAATTAACACATTTTAATCTAATGCATTATTTTAAAAATGACTTGGCTCATATGAATGCAGTCCTTTCCTCTCAAATAGTCTTTATAGCTCCATAGTTACACAACCTCATTTACCACAAAGGTGCTTTTTGCTGTTTAATGCATTCCTTAATTACACCTCAAGTGCTGACTCAGCGCTTTTAAATAAATAAAGACGCTTGAATGGTGACCATCGCAACAAAGTGTACAATAGTCGTGCGGTTGTATGTACATAGAGACGAGTGGAAAGGCGAATGAAGCGTAACAGACCGATCAATAATGCATTTGAAGTACAAGTGCATTAAGGTGGGAGGAAGTATTGCGGTGGGCGCGATGTGTATGGATGGCTGATTCCAGCTCATAAATACTGGAAATGCATTTCAAGAAGGCTCATGTTTCAGATGACAGTTATAACTATGTGATGTCACTTTCAAACTCACTTCTGGCCAAACTTCCTATTATATGATCCGTCGCGAGGCTATTAGAGCTTATTATTGTAGCTTTTGCAGTAGAAAGGGAAGGCAGAACTTGCATTGACACAACTAAACTGCCCCTAGAGATGTATTTATTTAAAAATATGAGAATAAAATGGAAATCCAGTGACAGTCCACTACACACCACTGATATGATAATAGCTTTGCACAAATGACTCGGCTTTGCATTGTCTTGCTTTTGAACTCGCTGCCGTGCGGCTCCTGTGTGTGTGTTTATGCAATCTTCCCGCCATTAAGAAATATACGGTTGCTGGGACAAGGTGTAATACGCTCTCAACGTGCCACATCTGCCGGTAGTGCGCTTATTCTCTGGTGTCTGTCCCGTGGATTCTTTGTTTAGTTTTTTTGTGGAGAGATGATCCATGAAATAAAATCCCACATTCACACTCTATAATCACATAACCAGCAACATCCTCAGAAGACCCCTTGCAAGAAACATAGTTTGTTGTGTTGTCGTTGCAGCACATCCTCATTTTCCGTATTGTAGTCCTGAAGTGCTTAAATGTAAGGTTCCGTTCGAATTAGAAAGAACGGCGCGTTTCTCAAGACCGAAGGCTGCGCTTCAAGCTTGAATTGCTTCTATTGTCAAATGGTTCTTCAACGACTTGGACTTTTGGCCCTGTGGACTTTTAGAAAATAAAGTCTTTTCAAACTCTCACTGTTATTATATTTCCCAACAGACACACAAACATTTGGGGTCTGTAATATTTTTAAAATTATTCTGAATTTTGCTCACCAAGGCTGTATTTATTTGATTAAAAACAAAGTGGCGTTTAAAAGGTTAATGCTCTATCACATTTGAAAATGACCTTCACTAAACCTAACCGATAATGGCAACAACAGCGATATGTGGTGGCGGGTGATGTGACCCAAATCTCATATCATGATTCAATTCGTTTCAATTCACATTTATTTTTATAGCGCTTTTCACCACATATTTTGTTCCAAGGCAGCTTTACGGAAAATGTCTACAATTATCAGAATAACAGATCAGATATTTCAGAAATGGACCACAAAATGTGATGATACAATTTTTGAGCAGTGTTGCTGGGCACTTTCCCATTGAGAATGAGCAACAAATTTCTATCTAGAGACTTTAGATCAATCGTGAGCAATTTTGTGAGATCTTCCAATCAGAATGCTCGCAGCCGATCATGTGACTGGCTTGGAGATTTCAGAAAAAAAATTCAAAACAAGATGCCGACTTCTGAGCAGCAGTGGAGCGAAGAAAAGGAGAGTGAACTTGTATCTTTTCACACTGTTGAGTGTCCCGTTTCAACCCAAACAGGGAATTGATCTCATTTAACACTTATAATACCAATAAGTGTGCGTAGCCTGTAATTTAGCCATCAAATGTTTCAGTTAAATACTAAAAAAACACGGTATTGGCAAGCCGTTTTGACTTTTTATTCATGTTCAGGATATGAACTTGTGATATCAATTACATTTTCACTAGTATAAACTACAACTATATTTTTACTAGTGAAATCTCGCCATTGGCTGCCATTCAAACTCAATTGTTGATTATCAAGAATTCATTTCTTAAAATGTTAAAATTAAAAAAAGTTCATTTCTGATATCAATTTAATTTATGATATCTAAAACGGCTTTCTTACTAGTAACAACCACATTCATGATATATCGTGACAGATCGCTGTCGCTCCTCGATCATCTCTTCACACTAGTTCATTTATAGCATCAAATGAACATGAATGAACATCAGAAGGAATGATGTGATTCGAGTTCACCAACGTTCATCTACTAACTCCCCTGACCGCTTTTGACCGACAAAATGCCGGATTCGGGGTTATGATTGGCCAGATCGCCTGTCAATCAAACAGTGTGAAAACGATTAAAAGCGCTTGCTGTTTTACTGCCTTTAGTGTTCATTTCTCTTTGAAACTGCAGTGATATGCAAGTATTGGTTGATTTATTTTACTCTTAGTTCAGGTCATCACAGTTTCCAGCGATTTTAAGATAAAGACAGTCTAACAGGTACAAAATGTGACCTTAATATAAGAAAAATAAACTTTAATTAGAACATTAAAATACCTGACGTTGCAGAAAGATTGAAGCACTGAATTTACATTGCATTTTTGTTTTCTACAATTAATCACACTGAATTAACAGCCCCATCAGAGAAGGCGAAAAGAGAGGAGGATTCGTGCTAATGCCACTCTTGTATGCAGGTCTTGCCCTCCGACGGCACTCGCGCATGTAGTGCCGCATAATGCGATACACCTCTCATGCGCAGATATCCTGTAGACCGACCACCCGGGTGCTTCTACGACCTCGGCTGAGCTAAAACCTTATGTTTTACTGCTGAGTCATTTGGCAGTGCTCGTGATAACGACGTGTTTCAGTGTTGAAATAAATCTTCCTGTGCCACGGTGTCATGGTGGACACCCTGATCAGCATGCGAAGAATGTCGCCAGAGATGTTGAGTTCAAACTAAATTAAACTCATCTCAGCTCACTGAGTGGCTTAAAATGGGATTTGGCGCTCAAATGCGATCCGAATCTGAGCTTAGACAGAAATGTTACGTACCTTTCATTCAGGGGATAACAATTTCTTATCTGTTTAATTTGATTAGTTTTGAAGCCCTTCACTGAGCTCTCTGTAAACAAGAATACATTGAAGGTATTAGTATTCAGATGGAATCGTTTCGTCTTGAGCATCACAATGACACCATTTATTCCACACCCCACTTTAGATTCCCCGGTCAGTATAGAATGACACTTACGGCTTGGCTTGACTTCCTCGGATGGTTTCCCTGACAACTGCGCATTTTATAGACCCAATGTTTTGGATGGAGAAAGCTAAATGTATGTTGGACGGTAATTGATGCCAAGAAGTCAATCATCCCTTTTCACAGCATCCCCATTGAGGACTTTTGCAGGACACGAACAAAGTCTGGGAAGACCAAACTCTAGCAAGACAATACTTATGACTGAGGCTCATTGCTTCCTCACCAAACAGGAACAGGTGAGTTTTAGGCAATGCTAGAGGCGGCGAACGTGAAGTCTGGAAAGCAATCTTGATGCCAGTGAAGTGTGTCTCTGGGCCTTTGCTGTAAACAAAGAGCTTTTGTTGCTGGTAAAACTCTGAGACAGATCAAGGCTGAAAGCCTCAACAAGACTAGAACAACAAATTAGGGTCCTGTCAGTTTGTGTTTGCCCCAGGACTCTACATTATATATTACAGCATTATTCTGTCGCTCCACAGGGGGCTTTGGTAGATTAAAAAAAAAAAAGCACCGGGTAGTATTTGAAATCAGCTCCATAGCTCTAGAGATAGCTGGCCGGTGGCCATGTACAGTGCACCAAAGTTTTTCCAGACCTTGCCACGTTGTATTAGATGAACACCCAGCATTGAAATGCCCAGAGACAGCAGGGGTAGAAGTTCTTGTTCGCTTTAGTCTCTGGTCAGCAGGGCCATTTCTCTCAGATTTAGTTTGCTCTCTACAGCCGAAGACCCGAGTTTGGGTATTCTGGGAGAATGAGGATGTAATATACATCATGTTCTGGTTGGTTAGTGGCTTGACATTTTCTAACACGCATGTCTACTCTCTTGTAATGCTCTGTGATTTGGTTGAGAATGGGCTGCGCGACTCGGAACAAACAATAATATTGTGATTATTTTTTTGACGAGTCTTGCAGCTGCAGTTTGTACTGTGATATGATAAACATTTAACATCTCATATTCCTGCTGCCAAGATACCAAGGATTAAAGAACAAAAAGGCCTACTATCACACTGAAACAGCAGTTATCATCCCAATGAAGTCGTGTTTGCCTGTGTTCTGCTGCCAGGACAGTTACTCCATTCTGTTCATGTTTAGAAGAACTGCTCTCGTTGCATTCACATTGGATTTGGTGAACCTACTTTTCACTCCCTCCCTTATTTTTTTTGTTTTTAGAAAAGAATGCGAAGAGAGTCAAGTCACTATTATTATTACAAGTATTATCGCAATAATAATAATAATAATAATAGCTGCAAGCAGAAATTAAGGAAGCTAACAGCAGACCAACAATGTCATAACGGACTGTGATATCGTTCCGAGTGCGTTTCCAGGGAAGAAGCGTGTGATTTACATATAATTTTAAATACGGCACGGAGAATAACTGAGGGAATATGCACGACACCACGAAACATCATTAACGGAGGACAAAGAAGGTTTAAATACAAAGGGACAGGGGAGAAAACAATATTGATTAATGAGACACTCCTGATATGAATGAAACAAGACTAGATAAGTGGCGGGAGAAAACCGAACAGAGCACGTGTGATAAATGACAACCAGAACAGACATACACGTAACAGAAATCAGCTGAGACGAAGACACTACATGCCAATTGAAGTCAATCAGACCAACAGTACTTTAGTTAAAGCCAATTTCATGTTTTCTTCGATTATAGCGCCACCAAGTGGCGCAGTCCCGACGCCCTTTTGTGTGTCCTCAGAGTGCCCTCATACATAAGCGTGTCAAATTTGATAAATATCTCATTTTGTTTAGTAGTTATGGACCGAAAAATGCCACTTGCCATCAGTGTAAATAGCAATATGTTCTATTTACACTAAGTGACAATAGCAGCGATATGTTATTTGTACTAAGGTGAAAATAGCGATGGATTCCATTTACACCGTGCTAAAGTATCAGTTCTTTGCGATGAGAGTATATAGTACTTCGATGCTATCTATACTTTATATTGGGAGATACTATTTGCAGCTCAGCATTTTTGTACATTAACAAGATGCTATAATATCATAGAGTGTAAACGATTATTTTAAAATTATTGCTGCCTTATTGGGAAAATTTAAAAACCCTCCCTACACCTTCCCGTAACCCTAGCCAATAAACATTTTTAATATTATTAACCAGTTTATTTCCACTTTTAGAACATTATTTTTTTTATTGAAAATAAATGTGAGCTTGGCAAAAGGCAGATTCGAACCCGCGTCGAATGCATTAAAGGCCAAGTCTACAAGCTTGACTTGCTACTACAAGACACTCTGGAAAAAAAAAAAACCCCCTTACATGACTTTAGTTGCAATTTTTTGCAACTTACTATCAAAATTTTGACATTTGGCCATAAGCATATAGTCAACAACCAAGGTTTTTGAGTTTCCTACGGTGGTTTCGCCTCAATCGGACTAACGGTTTCTAAGATATTTGCAAATGTTTTTAAAACGCTAAATAAATGTTGCACTAACCATAAGGTGAAACCTGGTGTCGTTGGACCCGCCAAGGATTCAGTAATCCGAGAAGATCCCGTGAAAATAAGTCAACCACATCCAAAGCATGTAAATATTTTTTTTTTTTTTCACCAATAGGTGGTGCTGGTCCGAAACTTCTCAGACCCCTCCAGGGCATCGTGCCAATGACCCATACTGAGTTTCGTAATGATATGTTCACCAGTTCGTAAAATACAGCATTTGCTACAAAATTTAAAATGCGACTAAAGGCCTGATATGGGAAAATTGGATATTCTAATTCCTTTTATGATTTTTGGACAAACCGTTAATAAAAGCAAAAATAGCCTTTTTTCATATTTTTCATTCTGTGGAACCTCAGGTCAAGCTTGTGATTGGTCTGAATACGATAAAGTGTTGAGGATGGGGGTTTTAAGCTTGACATTGACAAGTCGCTGGTCCTATAGAGGGCGCCAAAAAGCATGAGAAATCTTTGAAGTCCACATTTACATTCCGTTTCCAAAATGATAAATAAATGCATAAACTCCACAAGACATGTGTGATTGTACCATCTGGATGATCGAAATTGCACAGGATAATCGCCGTTCTAAACATGTGCTGCACTGTAACGCACACGCATACAAATTTTAATAGTGCGGAAATGCAGTGAACAATGTTTTGTGATTCCTTAATAGTAAAGAGACGCTGCCAGGTAGAATGAACGCAATCACTCTCGCAGTAATCTATTCATAAACGTAATCTTTACTGTGCTACTTTATCGTTGTCTGATTTAGAACAAGCAGAAATCACTGCCAAATATAATGACTCGAAGACAAAAGAACTGATACAATTATACAATTTCAGGCTGATTTGTTCATTAATGACGTCGACTCGACCTCCATCACATTAATGTCGACTTTTAAAAATCGATTAACCCCTAGTTGAGGAGCCTATTTTTGCAAGCGCTGTGGAAAATACGTCGCATGCTTTTCGAAAACGGTTTGACAAATCGAATTTTTTTTGTCGGCATGGTTTGAAGATGATCTGCTCCGGTTTTCGTGAAAATCGGAACAGTGGCCTATCGGAAGAGTTCGAAGTAGTTTTGTTTTTTGGGAAAATTCTAAATTGTGGAAACATTTTTATGACGGGTGCAATTGAATCATCTTGAGCCGAGAAATCAGAGGGATGACTTTGTTTCTAACCTTTATGGTTCAAAAGTTACGCGGGTGAAACTTTGGACAGGTGGTGACGCTAGAGGCATTGATTTAGAAACTCCAGGATCAATGTTGGGACTGAACTAAACCACCGTTTACAGAGGTGGAAGGCTGCTTTCCCACTCTTGAAATGTTGCCATGTCCACTTATTATGAGAGTGTTTGGGCTTGTTGTTTGGGTTTGGTTTATAAAGCCATAAAGTTTATGGGGATATTAAACTGGGCAGGTGCGGGTCTCAATATTTGTCTTGTTTTCAACATAAAGATCTCTTGTTCTTGTTTGCTGCTGTTTTTCTT
This sequence comes from Opsariichthys bidens, assembly GCA_037194245.1. Lineage (NCBI taxonomy): Eukaryota > Metazoa > Chordata > Actinopteri > Cypriniformes > Xenocyprididae > Opsariichthys > Opsariichthys bidens. The sequence goes on along the minus strand of CM074311.1, from coordinate 8,571,318 downwards.
AGCAAAACACGAACGAGTAAAATTTCGTACCACTTTCCCTGTGGTTTTCCTGCACTGCACACATACAGAAAAGAGCAATATTGCTCATTTAAATACGTCATAATCAGGGTTGTGGAGTAACGAAATACAAGTAACTTAGTTACGTATTTAAAATACAAAATTTGAGTGACTGTATTTCATTTTAAATGGGTGGTAATCAGATTACAGTGTGTTTTAGATTACCAAAGTGATTACTTTGAGTTTTAATGTCATTTAAACAGCGATTGGTGATTGTCGGACTCTGACCGTCTGAAAAAGACGAGTTCAGTTTCATGTTTTCCACTGTTTTCATTTTATAATTCACTCGTCACTGTGACTTTTTCTCTCACAATTATGAGTTTGCATTTCAGAATTGCGATATTTAAACTCGCAATTGCAAGTTATAAAGTCAGAATTGGGAGATATAAACTTGAAATACTGAGTTAAATGTCATAATTCTGACTTTTCTCAATATTGTGAGTTTATATCTCATAATTCTGACTTTATAACTCGCAATTGCAACTTAATATCACGCAATCCTGAGGGAAAAAGTCAGAATTGTGAGATAAAAACTCACAATTACCTTTTTTGTGTTTGTTTCACACTTATTAGTATTCCAAAGTATTCTAAAGTGTTTAGATTAAGTGAGTAAACTAGAGTAATGTAACGAAATACGTTACAAATGACTTTTTAAAGCACGTATTTTGTAATCTGTAGTGAAATACATTTTAAAAGTAACCCACCCAGCCCTGATCATTAACAACTAGTTGTTCATGTCGCTTCAGTCCCAACTATCTAAAAGTGGTTTCTGTCACTACCTGCATTTCTCAGTTGTAGAATGCAGTTGTCACTCCTGTAAATTACAGAAATGGAAGAATCACAGAAAGGTGAACTGAGTCACCCAGTCTGCTGTTTAATCTCCATCCACAATGTCCAGCTTTACATAAAGGAGTGTGTAAATGTAAGGCTAGATATTGACTTGGTAACTAGTGAACTCACCGGTGTTAAATAAAAAAAGGGATGTCGAGAAATGTGAGAGGCCGTTTGAGAATCTGTAAGCGCGCTGGAGGGTAGTGAGCTAATCCCATCAAATAAGGGAAGCAGAATAAATCCATGTCAACATAACCAATTAGCACGCAGATAAGGACTGCATGCGTGGCGGTGTCAGAGACGGCGCCGCTGAAGGTGCTGCAGGTACATTTGTCTCCATGAGCGACTGCGTCTCTCTTCAATCTCAAAGTTAACTTCTTTGAGCCTCATGACATTATTTGCTTCATCAGTCATTGTGATGTTAGGTAGCTGGGGACGTACAGTACATTATTAAAATGTTTGCTAGAAACGGGAAAATAGCTGGAATTTGTTCGGCCGTGTCACACGGTAAAAGCTTGACTTTTTATATATTTAATATTTGAACCTAATTGCGAGTTCTCGGCTTAGAAGCATTGGGAAATGAGAACTGGATGGCGCACCTGATGAATTCTCCTGACAACAAGAATGTTTGGATTATTTAAAGTCACCGACTGGAGCAAGCATCTTCCATCCTGAATATTGTGGTAAATGTTTTGGGTTTCAAACATGCTGCCTAAAGGGGAAAAAAAAGCAGGAAAGTGCATAAAACTCTCTCACCTCCTCTGTCACGCAACACAATATCACTTATAAAAAAGAACAAGAGTTTGTTTTTGTCATCGCATCCGCCAGAACGAGTCTGTTAACTCTGCGTATCTGATTAGAAAAATAAGTTGAGAAGGCCGGCCTGCGTCCAGATCAGCCATTTGTCATGAACCTCAAGGTCAGACGCCGAGCTGCTGCTGTCTGAGGCTGAAACCGACTGTAAAGAAGCGGAAAAGAGGCATGTATTAAAACCAGAAAGCATTTAAAGCATCATAAGTGTGATGGTTCCTACGCATGATTGCGTTCAAATGTAGCTCTGCGTGTAACTATCAGAGAAGGTAATCAGAATGCGGTGAAAAAAACAAAAATGAAATCAAGATGGTGGACAAAATGGGCTGTTGATAGAGATGGTGGACTATTTCACCCAAAGCATGGTGTAAGTATCACTTACTCTGCCGAGAACCATTAAAGGGGTTTATTTATACCTTAATTACTCTTAAAAGGTTATATTAATACCTTAAGGATACATATTACTACTGTAAGGTCCTAAAATGCACCTTCAGGGGTAGATGAGATGTAAAGTTGTCTTTTTAACAGTATTTTCCGAGCTGTTGTTGTCTAAATTGGGTGTGATTTTTTTTGTTTTTTTGTTCCTTTCTGAGAATGTATTATATGGAAGTACGGCGCGCTGCATATGGCATGCGAGGAAATAAAACGTAAATCATGCACACTTTCGCTCGATTTGCTAAAACATGCACACGATTTACTATTTCGTTCCCTGGATTTTCTAAATTGTGCGAACGATTTACTATTTTGTTCCCTCGATTTTCTAAATTGTGCGAACGATTTACTATTTTGTTCCCTCGATTTGCTAAAACGTGCGAACGACTTACTATTTCTTTCCCTGAATTTGCTAAAACGTGCGAAGGACTTACTATTTCTTTCCCTGAATTTGCTAAAACGTGCAAAGGACTTACTATTTCTTTCCCTGAATTTGCTAAAACGTGCTCACGACTTACTATTTCTTTCCCTGAATTTGCCAAAACGTGCGAACGACTTACTATTTCTTTCCCTGAATTTGCTAAAACGTGCGAACGACTTACTATTTCTTTCCCTGAATTTGCTAAAACGTGCTCACGACTTACTATTTCTTTCCCTGAATTTGCTAAAACGTGCTCACGACTTACTATTTCTTTCCCTGAATTTGCTAAAACCTGCAAACGACTTACTATTTCTTTCCCTGAATTTGCTAAAACGTGCTCACGACTTACTATTTCTTTCCCTGAATTTGCTAAAACGTGCTCACGACTTACTATTTCTTTCCCTGAATTTGCTAAAACGTGCTCACGACTTACTATTTCTTTCCCTGAATTTGCTAAAACGTGCTCACGACTTACTATTTCTTTCCCTGAATTTGCTAAAACGTGCTCACGACTTACTATTTCTTTCCCTGAATTTGCTAAAACGTGCTCACGACTTACTATTTCTTTCCCTGAATTTGCTAAAACATGCTCACGACTTACTATTTCTTTCCCTGAATTTGCTAAAACGTGCTCACGACTTACTATTTCTTTCCCTGAATTTGCTAAAACGTGCTCACGACTTACTATTTCTTTCCCTGAATTTGCTAAAACCTGCAAACGACTTACTATTTCTTTCCCTGAATTTGCTAAAACGTGCTCACGACTTACTATTTCTTTCCCTGAATTTGCTAAAACCTGCAAACGACTTACTATTTCTTTCCCTGAATTTGCTAAAACGTGCTCACGACTTACTATTTCTTTCCCTGAATTTGCTAAAACGTGCAAACGACTTACTATTTCTTTCCCTGAATTTGCTAAAACCTGCAAACGACTTACTATTTCTTTCCCTGAATTTGCTAAAACGTGCTCACGACTTACTATTTCTTTCCCTGAATTTGCTAAAACGTGCTCACGACTTACTATTTCTTTCCCTGAATTTGCTAAAACGTGCTCACGACTTACTATTTCTTTCCCTGAATTTGCCAAAACGTGCTCACGACTTACTATTTCTTTCCCTGAATTTGCCAAAACGTGCTCACGACTTACTATTTCTTTCCCTGAATTTGCTAAAACGTGCTCACGACTTACTATTTCTTTCCCTGAATTTGCCAAAACGTGCTCACGACTTACTATTTCTTTCCCTGAATTTGCTAAAACGTGCTCACGACTTACTATTTCTTTCCCTGAATTTGCCAAAACGTGCTCACGACTTACTATTTCTTTCCCTGAATTTGCTAAAACGTGCTCACGACTTACTATTTCTTTCCCTGAATTTGCTAAAACCTGCAAACGACTTACTATTTCTTTCCCTGAATTTGCTAAAACGTGCTCACGACTTACTATTTCTTTCCCTGAATTTGCTAAAACGTGCTCACGACTTACTATTTCTTTCCCTGAATTTGCTAAAACCTGCAAACGACTTACTATTTCTTTCCCTGAATTTGCCAAAACGTGCTCACGACTTACTATTTCTTTCCCTGAATTTGCTAAAACGTGCTCACGACTTACTATTTCTTTCCCTGAATTTGCTAAAACCTGCAAACGACTTACTATTTCTTTCCCTGAATTTGCCAAAACGTGCTCACGACTTACTATTTCTTTCCCTGAATTTGCTAAAACGTGCTCACGACTTACTATTTCTTTCCCTGAATTTGCTAAAACCTGCAAACGACTTACTATTTCTTTCCCTGAATTTGCTAAAACGTGCTCACGACTTACTATTTCTTTCCCTGAATTTGCTAAAACGTGCTCACGACTTACTATTTCTTTCCCTGAATTTGCTAAAACGTGCTCACGACTTACTATTTCTTTCCCTGAATTTGCTAAAACGTGCTCACGACTTACTATTTCTTTCCCTGAATTTGCTAAAACGTGCTCACGACTTACTATTTCTTTCCCTGAATTTGCTAAAACGTGCTCACGACTTACTATTTCTTTCCCTGAATTTGCTAAAACATGCTCACGACTTACTATTTCTTTCCCTGAATTTGCTAAAACGTGCTCACGACTTACTATTTCTTTCCCTGAATTTGCTAAAACGTGCTCACGACTTACTATTTCTTTCCCTGAATTTGCTAAAACCTGCAAACGACTTACTATTTCTTTCCCTGAATTTGCTAAAACGTGCTCACGACTTACTATTTCTTTCCCTGAATTTGCTAAAACCTGCAAACGACTTACTATTTCTTTCCCTGAATTTGCTAAAACCTGCAAACGACTTACTATTTCTTTCCCTGAATTTGCTAAAACGTGCTCACGACTTACTATTTCTTTCCCTGAATTTGCTAAAACGTGCTCACGACTTACTATTTCTTTCCCTGAATTTGCCAAAACGTGCTCACGACTTACTATTTCTTTCCCTGAATTTGCCAAAACGTGCTCACGACTTACTATTTCTTTCCCTGAATTTGCTAAAACGTGCTCACGACTTACTATTTCTTTCCCTGAATTTGCCAAAACGTGCTCACGACTTACTATTTCTTTCCCTGAATTTGCTAAAACGTGCTCACGACTTACTATTTCTTTCCCTGAATTTGCTAAAACGTGCTCACGACTTACTATTTCTTTCCCTGAATTTGCTAAAACGTGCTCACGACTTACTATTTCTTTCCCTGAATTTGCCAAAACGTGCTCACGACTTACTATTTCTTTCCCTGAATTTGCCAAAACGTGCTCACGACTTACTATTTCTTTCCCTGAATTTGCTAAAACGTGCTCACGACTTACTATTTCTTTCCCTGAATTTGCCAAAACGTGCTCACGACTTACTATTTCTTTCCCTGAATTTGCTAAAACGTGCTCACGACTTACTATTTCTTTCCCTGAATTTGCCAAAACGTGCTCACGACTTACTATTTCTTTCCCTGAATTTGCCAAAACGTGCACACGATTTAGCCTACTATATATATTATTTTTCTATATATATATATATATATGTACAGGGCTCGGTGTGGAAACTTTTTTCTGTGACTGGATTTTAAAAAAAAAATTTTTTTTTTTTAAGTCTCACAATTCTGACTTTTTTTCTCAGTATTGCATGATATAAACTCAACTGCACGTTATAAAGCCAGAATTGCGTGTTCACTGGTTTAGATTCCAGTATTGCTGTTTTAAAAGTGATCATTTGATCTTGTAACACCATAAAAGCTGGTTTCCACCACAGAATAAGACATTTTAAAAGAAAATTGCAACTTTTAATGTCATAATACTGTTTTTTTTTTTCACAATTGCAAATTCTGCAAAAGCAAATGTTGTGATTTTGAGTAAAGATAATGAAGGCAAGCAAACTTGTGAATTAATTGTTGACCACAAGATATGCAAAGCATCTTTCTCTGTGTTTGTCCCTTGACGTTTTGTGTTACTTCCTGTCTTGACATGTTGCAGTCCTTTGATTGTCTTGTTACCTTGTTATGTTGTTAAGCTCGTTTTCCCCTGTGTATATATATATATATAGCGCTTGTGCTTCTCTTGATGCAGTTCTTGTACACGTAATGGTTGCATCCGTTCCTGTTTTCCTTGTGCTGTTTGACATTTTTGTTCCTTTTATTAAAAACCACTGCATTTAGATCCACGTCTCTCCCTGCCTCAGCTCCATCACATAACGTCAGCTCATGCTAAATGCATTTTTATATACAAGTACAGTTTATACATGCATGCATAACTATTTTTTGAAATTTGGAGGGACTACTGGCAATCTTTACCTTAATATAACTGTTGCTCCTGCTACAGTGACAACTGATAATACTTTTCCTCGTGTATTACAACATACTACATGAATGCATAATCAACGACAACCCAGTGAAGCGAAGGCCGCCGCCGCAGAACCTCCTTCCGTTGATTATCTTTCATTACAGTCTGTTTGTTATTTGTCATTATCTGGCAATTTTCCCATTCAATTGTCTGATTAGAAATATCAGTAGATGCCCACCCAAAACATTCCCACCATCACTGTGCAAAGTTATCGCTAATTAATAATTCTGCATCATTTAGAGAATCTTATTTGTTTATTTGAATTATGGAGATTAATGAAAGTCTTCCATCTGATGAAATGATAATTACCTGCGAGCATGTCGTTTTCTCTCTCTGTCCGGGGTTAATATCGTCAGGGTGCATTACGCCCCTTCTGCCCATTAGCTCGCCGTGTGTTTGATGGGTATTTTTTAAAGGAACACCTACAGAACCGGGCCAGACACTTATCTTCGCATGCATGCACGCTGTCATATCACCTGTCACGAGGAGCAATGTGTTTTCATTTTCATGGGAGGTTAATGGGAGTAGGTGTGCTTCATTAGTGTGTGCGGAACACACGGACATGGATAACAGAAAATAACAGCGACGCTATAGAGAAAGCTGGGATTCTGGGACATCAAAGAGAATCAGCTCCATCTAATCCAATGGACTGAGGGAAACGTATAAATTCAAGTGATGTGTATCTCCCATGCAGTTTACACACTTTATTTTATATAAACACACACAAGCAGACCACCAAAGAGATGGCAAATGTCAGACCGTTTGAAAGGCTTCATTTGATCAGGGTTTTCGGGGGATTAAGCCCAAACGCAGTCGAGGCGGGAGGTCCTGTCCACTTGAAGTACTTCAAGATTCTCAGATATCCTGTTATCTTAGTCTTTTCACTGAAGGCTCAGAAAAATAAGCTTTGCTTGCCCCCTCCCACCCCCATAAATAATAATAAAAAAGTAATACTTATTTAAAAATAACATTCTAAATGGTCATATTGAGGAAAGTGCTTTAGCTTGCCGATCATTATTTGAAGTCAAGCAGTTTTGTAAAAGTAGAAATGTGTCTGTTTCTGCTTCTCTGATGTTGGTTAAATGGTCAGACTGATGGTAGAAGGTCCGGGTTAAAGCAAGGTTAACTTACCCTCGCATATGAACTCTCGGCTGATTAACCCAAACATTGATTACTCGAGGTATGCTGGTTCCAGAAACGCATCTGGGAGTAAGTTCAGTTAACCCAGAGTATGTTCCCGGTGAACACGCAAGACATTCTAGACCGAGCGATGAATCGATGATTCACCATATCTGGTGGTTGTGTAATAATTTTTTCAATCTTTTTATTGAATAAGTAATCTTTATTCATTGAGAATAATAATTATACTGTTTGTTTGATGCTAAATATTATTATTTTATTATAGAAATTCTAATATAGAAAATGTCCCGTTATAAAAAGGTAAAAAGCATATCCATGTGTGAGATTACAATAAAATAAATACATATATAAGAATCGAATAAACATTTGAACATATAATAGTGCTTAAGCAAACTAACCCTAGAACATGAGCAGGATATGTTTTTAAATTTACCTCCGTTTTTGGATCCGAAAGTTGAGGTTATCGGCTTACTTACCCTGGGTATGTCACATAACCTGCTCTCTGGAATACCCATACTCTATCACATATTTTGAACTGAAGATATACCTTTTACAGACGTGTTTAAAGGGTTCAAGTCAACCCTGTTTTAGGAGTAGATTGAAACAAATGAAACCAATTGGAACAGATTGAAACAAACTGAAACAGATTGAAACAAATTGGGGAAAGTTGAGGTTATCGGCTTACTTACTCTTAAACATACAGTTATGTCACATAACCTGCTCTCTGGAATACCCTCCTGGACTCTATCACATATTTTGAACTGAAGATATACCTTTTACAGACGTGTTTAAAGGGTTAAAAGGGTTAACCCTGTTTTAGGAGCAAATTGAAACTGAATGAAACAAATTTAAATGTATTGAAACTGATTGAAACGAATTGAAACAACTTGAAACGAATTGAAACAGATTGAAACAATTTGGAAAAAAATCGTGCACACTTTTGCCCATTAGAGACACTAAGCCTGAGTCAGACCAACAAGCTCTAAAAGCTGCTGAATTTGCAAATTTGATAATTATATAAATAATAATAATTTGCATTTATTCCAATACTTATTTTTTTTGACATGGTAGCCAGGGAACAAAAGTTTCCACGGATTATTTAATGCACATACAGTAAATAGCTCAGCGTCTTTGATTTAGCACAACTTTAAGCTGTATCGCTGCCATAGTTTGACAGAACCCCCCCCCCCCCCACCCCCCCCCCACCCCCCCACCACCGCAATCTTTCCCTCTAAATTGACTCCAGAACGCCACACTTTATTCTTTACCATTATCCTAATTGAACACTGGGTGCATTCGTATAGACCATCAACAGTGATGAAGTCCAGACCAAACTTACAAACGAATGACTTACAGAAGGTATCCTTGACTGAGAATGTTTTGAGAAACGGTATTGACGCTAAGGTACAGCTTAACGTATTATTCAAGAATGACGTGTAGAGGTTTCCAGCACAGTCCTTTATTTACCCTTGCATTGCAAACAAGCAGAGGCGGTCCAAACTGTGTGCGGCACTTCACTCACGATAGAGGTGGGTGGAGTTAGGAGGTTTTACTGACCGTTCGAGGATCCAATGGAGTTACAAGCGTTTCGTTGGTTAACATTTGCAAATCCCACAGACAGACGTAAAGGCTGATCATTAGTAATGATTTATGAAAAAAAAAAAAAAGACATATGGAGATTTCCGCCTGCAATAGAGTACATACATTTTAAGGAGAATCGCCACTAATATTTGCTTTAAAACATTCATTTTTGCTTACAATCATACTAGGTCCACTTGGTCGCAAATATTAACATGGTCTCTGACAAACCCTCCCTTCCCACAACTATTAATTTATCTAGGCGCTCCATCTGGTCCCCGTGAATGAGCTTGGCTGCGGACCAAGCCTCAGGTGTGGGGAAAAGCATCCCATCTCTCCGGGTGGAAGGAGCTGTCATTCCAGCAGTGCTCCACTGCCCCCCTCTTCGCTTAAGGCCAACTCTACACAGGGACGTTTGCTGCTCTACTTGTTTTTGATCTGCCTCTGCCCTTGAAATTGGATGATTTTTCTGATCTTCTATGCTCCTCCCTGAGGGTTAATGTGGTACTTTGGTGCTACAGAATAGCCGTTCACTTTGGTGGTCATTTGTTTAATCGGTTTCATACAGAAAGAGAGGAAAAACAAACATTGGGTCTGACGATGCGGTTGTGAATGTTTATTTTTGGGACTTCATTTAGCAAAGTGTCTTTTGGCAATAATTTACATCCCTGAAAAGTCATTATGCCCATCCTCGCCCAATGACACCGCTATCTCTTCGGTGCAAGGAAAAAGAGCGACCCTCACTCACCGTGTCCAAGAGTGTGATCCCGTCCCAAAGTAATTTAGATTTTCAAGGGGTTTTTGTGGCTGCCTTTCTCAATTGTTGTTACTATATTTGGTGAACGCTAGCCTCAGGCATCATGCCTGCAGAGTGTCTGATGCATACTTCACACAAAACTGACAAAAGCCTTTCCAAAACAGCAAGTTCCAATCCAAATGGCAAAGTAAAAGTCATGTTTATAAGCCACTTCCATGTAAGAACTTGCTGTTGCGTTCGCTGGTTTTCAGGGTTTGTGCTGTGACGTAGTACTGGAGACCAGAATCCATCATGTCACGTTTATTTTTAGAGCTCTAATACAATTGTAAATGTTTCAACTGAGCTTCAGAATTATAAACAGGAAAGGATCGAACCACTTTGATTATGATTTCACTTTTGTAGCTTTAGTTAGTGTGTAATGTTGCCGTTTGAGCAGAAACAACATCTGCAAAGTTACGACGCTCAAAGTTCAATGGGAGATATTTTCTTTTACAGAAATCACTTTTTAAGGACTACAGCAAACGGCTGGTAGGGACTACAACGAGCTTCTTCCTGGGTTGGTGACATCACAAACCTGCAAATTTACATAAACCCCGCCCCTGAGAACGCTCAACAAAGGGGGCGGGGCCATGTTGGGCTGCTTTAGAGAAGAGGAAGAGTTCACAAACGTTCTCATTTTACACAATATATTTTTTAAAGAAAAAAAAAATCCGGAATAGTAGTGGTTCTACACTAACTAACACAACACGCTGGATGTAACCTGCCATGGTGATATACCAGATAAACTCCTGAGATCCAACACATTGACTTGTGACTGACCTGTGATGACATTTCACTCAAGTCGGATGAGTCAAGGTCACACAGGCCGTACTATTTGAATTCATGATTATTTGACTGACAAATTAAAATCTTAACATTATTAACCAGTTAACGGTCATTTCAAATAAGATTAAACTTGATTTATGTTCCTGTTAAAATTTAGTTTGTTTTTGTTGTCATTCCTTGAAGCCGTTCTAAAGACTGATGCGAAAACGCACCATTTTCACCTTGAAAAATAAAGAATCAAGACAAACTGGCCATGGCTTATTCAGGTTGTCCAAACTGTTGAATCTAACCCTCTACACAAAACACAATGCGTGTTCTCTAACAAAGTGAGTTTCTCCACATCGGCCGCTGTTGAATGGTGAGGTGAACGAGATAAAAGGATCCCACAGCCTCATTACAACTAGAAAATAAGCCTGTCATTGTCTAGAGACACACGCACAGCTGGAGGAACGAGCCTAAAAACATGAAACGTGTCAAAGGGTCACACCGTGAAAGACACGGACAACCACAGCATTCTGGGAAATACGTGACGGATCTAATAGGTTTCTCCAAACGTGTCCCTGCAACTAAAGTTAGTTAAAGGGTTATTTCACCCAAAAATGAATATTCAGTCATTAATTCCTCCCCCTCATGTGGTTCTTCACCCGTGAGACCTTCGTTCATCTTCAGAACACAAATGAAGATATTTTTGATGAAATCCGACGGTTCAGTGAGTCTCTATTGACAGCAAGACAGATGAAGATGCTAAAACATATTTAAAACAGGTCATGTGACTACAGTGGTTCAACCTTAATATCATAAAGCGACGAGAATACTTTGTGCACCAAAAAAAAAACAATGATATCTAGCGATGGCCGATTTCAAAACACTGATTCATGAAGCTTTACGAATCTTTTGATTTGAATCAGTGATTCACGTAGCAAACTGTCAAAATCACGTGAACTATTGAAATTTCGAATCGCTTATGACAAAATTGAAATCACGTGACTTTGGTGCTCCGAACCACTGATTCGAAACAAAAGATTCGTAAAGCTTCATGAATCAGTGTTTTGAAATCGTCCATCACTAGATATTATCGAAAAGTCATTATTTTGGTTTTTTTGGCGCACGAAAAATATTCTTGTCACTTTATAATATTACGGTTGCTCGCATGTATATGTCTTTAGTTCCTTTCTCCACATTGAAAAAGGAAATTAAGTTGCTGTCAAGAGAGACTCACTGAACCGTCGGATTTCAAAAATATCTTCATTTGTGTTCTGAAGATGAACGAAAGTCTCACGGGTGAAGAACCACACGAGGGAGAGGAATTAATGACAGAATTTTCATTTTTAAGGGTGAAATAACTCTTAAACAGTGGCAAGTCTTTGAGACATAAATTGTCATTTCACTAGCAAATCATGCGCTTGCCGTATTGATGTTGATTTAAAGTTGTTTCTAGAGAGAGTTTGTGAAATGTTTGAAAATGTTTAATTCTTACTTAAAATGCCAGCTATAAAATGAGCCTCAAACAAAAGAGTCCCATCATTTCTATCACGGAAAGCTATTAAACATTTGTTGTGGAAATGAGAAAAAGAACGCAGGCACACACTGCTAGAAGTGCACAACTAGATCTGAACTAATTATATAAACCAGTGAGTTTGAAAAGTGTGTATCAAGGTCGATAATTTTCCTCCACGGGCCAGAAGTGCCCTAAGCTGAAAAAAAAAACAACACACACACACACACATCCTTAATCAGAATAATGAGTTTAATAACACTGACACTGTTCAAGTAGCAAGAGTTGAGGAAAATCACAGAGCAGATGTGGAGTAGAGACTTCATCTCACATAATGATGATAAATCTTAAGGTGTGATAGATGAGTTAAGTCAAGCTGAACGTGACGCAGCTGCTAATTTGGAACGTCGCTCACGCGCTTTTATCACAACTAGCCAGAGCTCCTACTATAGAAAACACCGGAATCTGAACGTTCGGTTTCATCATTTTGATGAAATGCAAGCGACATGTAATGCGGTCTGCTCAAGGGTAACACGGCCCGGCTCGAGAGCGTGACCATCGTATTTTCTGACCGTGGAGGGCGTGGTTATCCCTGTGCTGCGTGATATACGCAAATTGCGTAAATTCTGACGACAAGCCAAAGAAGGTGAAATCTCCCTTACAAAAGATTACTGCATTTTTTTTTTAGAAGTAATACTACAGTTTTTGTTACATATAGAAAAATGCAGTTTTTTGGACACGAAAAAACTGCAGTATTGCAGTGTAACCTAAAATGTCTGTAGTTTTACTGGAGTACAACTATACTGCAATACATCTAAAGTACAAGTAAAATAAAACTGCAGTTCTACTGTTTTTATACTTCATGCAACTTCATTTTACTGCAGCTGTACTTATACTACAGTTGTACTGTGACTATACTTCATTATACTGCAAATCTGAATTAAACTGCAGTTAAACTACTTGGTACTGCAGTTTACTTCAATATACTGCAGTTCTTTTTTGTAAGGGCTGTTCGAAACTGTTGTTTAGAAATGCTGGTTATTCACATCAAAAATGCTTATTTGCTTGTCCAGATTAAACGCAGTGTGGCTGTTTGCAGAGTAGGAGAAGTTGCAGAGAAATGTGCGTTTCCATCATGTGTAGTTCATTAAACATTCGCGCGAGAACGGCGCTGGCGCGCGTTCACGTTATCGAGAGCGCGCCGGGTTTTTTTTTTTTTTTTTTTCCTGTTTGATTCGCAATTCGGAAAATTATTTATTTATCGAATAATAAATTGTGTCATTTATTGTATATTATATAATTATACTGTATATAATAGTTACAACAATTTTAGCTGTAACGAAAGGTCCCATTTGTTTTGAAGGAACCATTAAAGGCGACCGAATTCAACCCCCCCCCCCCCCCCCATTTTACCCAGAATGACTGTGAATTTACGCAATTTGCGTACATCACGCAGCGCACAGGGATAACCACGCCCTCCACGGTCACACCTGGTGTACAACACCTGTGAATGGACGCATGCAGGCCCACTCGCACAGACAAAACAGCCGCGGCGCTGCCACTGCGTGAAAAATGGGTCTCTTGTTCATTCACCACTGTCATTCTGATTATTTTCTCAGCAACAGGGGTCACTGCATCTCTGTCTGGTCGAGCCTGCGGAAGGTAAACTTAATTTAGCGCTGTATCTCTTTCCGTAAGCGAGATGCGCATCCAATACCGCACGGCTCCCGAACATAATCAATTATCTCCGCTGAAATGGTAGAGAATGTGGAATGCTGATAAGGGTTTGTTGACTCTTCCTAATGAAGAGTGGCGAAGTAAAAACGATTTGATATTGGAACCTCTGGGGTGAGTTTTAGTCTGAAAAGAGCAAGAAATTGATGTTTCCTCTCAGGAAAAAAAAAAAAAAAAGACGTTCACCCTCGTCCTCGACACTAGAGGAACGTAGTTACACGACTGTCTCTGTGTGGGGATGAGGCATGGTTTGGGGTATAAGCTGTTGAATTATGAAATGAGGAGGCAAGAACTGCATTATATTGAAGTAAACTGCAGTACCAAGCAGTTTAACTGCAGTTTAATTCAGATTTGCAGTATAATGAAGTATAGTCACAGTACAAACTGCAGTACAGCTGCAGTAAAATGAAGTTGCATGAAGTATAAAAACAGTAGAACTGCAGTTTTATTTTACTTGTACTTTAGATGTATTGCAGTATAGTTGTACTCCAGTAAAACTACAGACATTTTAGGTTACACTGCAATACTGCAGTTTTTTCGTGTCCAAAAAACTGCATTTTTCTATATGTAACAAAAACTGTAGTATTACTTCTAAAAAACTGCAGTAGGTGGAAATTCACCTTTCATGTCATTTTATAAATTCTGGGTTAACTGCGTATGGAAGACAAATTGCCTTTCACCACCAACAAGGAAGCAGCTCACAAATATATGTGTAGAAAAATTAGTAATTATGTGAGTGAACTCTTATCATTTTTATTGTGTGGAGGTACGGCCTCCCTAGAGAAAATACCCCGGTGATAAAGTAATATAATGTCATGGTTGCCATTTTACCTCCAGACATAGAAACACACTAAAGCAGAAATATCTATTTATGTAACATCTGTGGCATAAGTGTTAAAATCTATATTATCCCTCATTGCAGCTGTACTATTTTAATACTTCCCTTTTTTTAATGTCTAGTGCAGAGCTTCCCAAACTTAAGAGGGGTGAGGCCCCCCAAAACATTGCAAAAGCTCCACGTCCCCGCCGTTAAAAAAATATACCGGCATTTACCTACAAATACATTTATTAAGACGTTTGTAAGAATTTCATGTGAATTATGAGAACTAAACATTCTTTACAAATATATTTAAATTCATAACATTAATCTTACATACTTAAAAAAAATATATCAAGTTTTAGAACAATTGGAATATTTTAAATATATTGATTTGGACTAGCTACGGCCCCCCCTGCAATACCGCTACGGGCCACCGGGGGCCCCACAGTTTGGGAAGCACCGGGCTAGTGTTTAATGAAAAAAAAAAAAAACAAGACTCAAACACAAACGCAGCTGCCAATCATGAAGTTACAGCCCATTTTATAGCGTCAAATAAGTTGCCAAAAACATATTGAGTAATTATTGTGTATTTTAATTGAGTGTACTTTGATTTGATCAGAATTGCGAGATATAAAGTCAGAATTGCGAGATATAGTCAGAATTGCGAGATATAAAGTCAGAATTGCGAGATGTTAAGTCAGAATTGCGAGATATAAAGTCAGAATTGCGAGATGTTAAGTCAGAATTGCGAGATATAAAGTCAGAATTGCGAGATGTTAAGTCAGAATTGCGAGATGTTAAGTCAGAGTTGCGAGATATAAAGTCAGAATTGCGAGATATAAAGTCAGAATTGCGAGATATAAAGTCAGAATCGCGAGATATAAAGTCAGAATTGCGGGATATTAAGTCAGAATTGCGGGATATTAAGTCAGAATTGCGAGATGTTAAGTCAGAGTTGCGAGATATAAAGTCAGAATTGCGAGATATAAAGTCAGAATCGTGAGATATAAAGTCAGAATTGCGGGATATTAAGTCAGAATTGCGGGATATTAAGTCAGAATTGCGAGATGTTAAGTCAGAGTTGCGAGATATAAAGTCAGAATTGCGAGATATAAAGTCAGAATCGCGAGATATAAAGTCAGAATTGTGAGTTATAAAGTCAGAATTGTGAGATATAAAGTCAGAATTGTGAATTATAAAGATAGAATTATGAGTTATAAAGTCCTCGTCTGTATTGGTTACTTCCTTAGCATCTTTAATTGAAATAAACAATTCAGATCACGACATTCATGTTTCATTAATTATTTTATTAGTCATTTATTTCATCATTTGGAGTTAGGCGCAGCAAACATGATCGTATTTAAAATGCCTTGCATGCTGATTCACTTGATTTATAACTACGGAAAGGCTAAAGAATCCTGTTGCTAGAGAGCTCAAAGGTAGAAGAAAACACTAATATTATTTCAGCCTGTAAAATGACTCAAAATCACTCTGACCTTTAATAAAAATACATCTGCAGGAAGTTGAATATTTATATTTGCTTCTGTACCGCTCGAGCGCCGGGTGCCAGGGCAGGACCGCTGTTTGTTAAACTTTAAACAAGAACTACGTGTCAAAGATGTTTTCTGGCAAAACCCCTCTGAGGGTCAGTCAGTGTCACAGTTATGATGAATCAGAGTGGTTAATAAATTCCATCAAAATAGCAGAAACAATATTTTAAAGGGGACCTATTATGCAAAATTCACTGACGTGCACAACCATCCTATAATGATAAAAATCTACCCACTTCTTTTGTTGTTGTTTTTTTTTATCCCATAAAACCTCATAGAATAAGCTGTTTTCATTTTCTGAGCAGTGTGATGTCACATTGCTTAGGCCCCGCCCACATCTTCTGACGGACTCTGCCCTATTAGCATAGACCCGCCCTCAATGAGCTCAGTAACAGCAGTATTTAAGAAAGAAATGTATTCTTATTAAAGCTACTAAAGTTATTCAGTCAAGAGCAGTGAGTGATTTTCTGTTTTTCTTTTGTTGTTTGATTCACATTAACAGCAGTTGATACTGTATATTACGCTGCTGTCACTTTAATACACATATCTAATATACATATGCAATTTCTTGACATAATCGACTGTGTTTATGTGAACGTTGTGTGTTTTTGACATAATCTTGCATGCTTTTGACAGTTGAAGTGCAATGAGACGTGAAAGAGAACTTAGTTTAATACTCACACGACACGCCATCTGACATCCAGCTTTCTGTGCGCTCAGAAAACCGTAAAGTTTAGACTGATATGGCTTTAAAACACATGTTAAACCTTCATGATGATGAAGAACTGAAATGTCACATGCGTGTGACCTCGATGCAGATAATCCAAACCAAACGGGTCTATCCGAGGTGTAAAGGCCCTGCCCCCTTCTGGAAAACATTTAAAAGCTCATTTGCATTTAAAGACACTTACTTTTTTTTTCCCCTTGCACTTAAAAATGGGATTTACAACATGATCTAATTAATGATCTGTGGGGTATTTTGAGCTGAAACTTTGCACATACATTCTGGGGACACCAGAGACTTATATTATATCTTGTAAAAATGGGCATAATATAAGTCCCCTTTAAAAAGTGGAAAAAAAAAAAACATTTTTTTTTTTTTTGACAAGAGATGTCATTTTGTTTCCTCTCCTCTGTTTTAGAACAGATCAATTTAAACCGTAAACGCCTGGAATATTTTTCAGTCCAAGGATCCAGTGAGTGCATTCAAACAGTCAATCCAAAACAGCCTTAATGCAGAGAAAACCTGGACGATTTCATCAGAGATGGTGGAGATTCTGATCTCCTATTCTGTTTTTTTTTTTTTCAGAGCAGCCCAAGCCGTTTCTCATCATCCTGTGATATACAGACTGAACGGAGGCTCAAAACAACACAATCTACACTGGATAAAGCAAACCAGTGTCGCCACTAGTAAAGTCTTGATGATCGAAATCAAGGTAAAGTTGATTACAGTGACATTAGGAGTCCTACATTAGGTGCACAAACAAACCGTGTCTGTTTTTACTATTGAAAATTAGTAAAAAAATTGGGAGGCCCACTGTTAGAGAAACGTCTCTGGTCTTTTGTAGCTTCGATGTACCTATAACAACCTTTTAAAAGGAGATTGCAGATGCCATAATTCAATTGTGCAGTGACTGGAAAGAGCTTTGCTACTGCGTGAGCCGTCTAAAGACATGACTGTCTAGGAACACTGCTGGTTTAAGGGCAAATCCTTACAGTTTACGCTCCACTGGCTCTGAGCAGAAGGACACAGCACCATCATAAATGACCCAGATGTTTTATGTACAGTGTTGGGGGTTATGTGTTATAAGCAACGTGCCCAAAACAACAATCGTATTGAACTAAAAATCGTAAATTATAATAATCTGTATTATAGCATTTCATATCAGTGTTTAAAGCATGACTTTTAAACTTTTCTTATTAAATATGCCAAAGCAGATAAACAATCACATTCAGATTCACATTCATGTCTACCTCAAATAATGCCGTCTGTTGTCATGTTATATAATAAACTCTTTCTCTTTAGGTTAGTTCATCATATTATACTCTACATCAACTGAAGTCAGATTGAATTTTTTGGGACTGGATGCTTATTCTTGCAAACTCGATTTCACGCTCTGCTGGACAACAGAAGCATATATCTTAAACTTAAATGGGAAGCTGATGGCAAAAAAAGAAAACGGGCAGAGGGATAATAGTCTTTATCTGGTTTTATCGTGGACTCTTGCATCTCTGCTGGTTTCATGATGTTGGTGTCTGCTGTTCTGTACTTTCTATTGGACTGTAAAGCTGTATAAACGTCACCCATCGCTGATTCCTCACAAATAGCATCCTACACACTTAAAAATAGAAGTAACAATTAAACCAACAGGAGTTCGCAGCATGATGTCGTATGAGAAATTTCTTAAAGGGACAGTTCGCCCAAAAATGAGTTGTCATCATTCATTCATCCCCAGGTTGTGCCAAACCTTTCTGACTTATTTCTTCTGTGAAATGAGATTTTTTTTTTTTTTTTTTGGTCAAATTAATGGAAGTCAATGATAAATAAATCTATTAGAATAATGTAGCATAAAGTCTCAAAAGGGCCATTGACTTTTAGATAAACAATCTGAGCTATTTTCATTCGATTAATTAGCTGCTGTACGTAAATAACTGCAAAAATAGCAAAGTTCAGTAAATGGTAAAACTATTTCCTCGACAAACTAGTATTTTTGTAGTTACGACAATGCATAACATGGAAAGAAATGACCGTTTGCAATATCATATGTTTTGTAGCTGAAATAACAGACACATTCAATTTACAATTTATTGCCCTTACCTTAAAAATATAAAATATAAGGTGGATATAGTAGGTTAAAAACAGTCTGTGAAAAGAGTAGCTTGTCCAAATTTATAGTATTTATAAAGCAGCAAAAAAATATGGACTTACTACTTCTGACGAGTTTCTGAAGTCGAAACTGATGGACATTTTACCATCCCATGATGCTACGGGAGAGGCTTTGTGAATGACAGTGAATATGTTGTGAATATTGCCTGATATAAACCCTTTGCAAACAGTTTGATTGACAGGCGATCTAACCAATCATAACCCCGAATCCACAGGGGACAAAGCAGTCAGGGGAGTTTGTAGATTAACGTTGGTGAACTTGAACAATAATTGTGTGTACTCACGTCTTTCCACGCTTGAACATTGTGGACATGATGTGTGGCGTGAGAGTGCATGGCTTGCTGGACATAGGAACAGTAACTAAAGGGGGCAGGTCTTTGCGAAGGGTCAATTGTGTGATATAAAGTCAGAATTGTGTTATAATGTTCAATTGTGAGGAAAAAGACTCACTTTTTTATCTCAGTTTATATCTCTGAATTCTGACTAACACAATTGTATGTTATAAGTCAGATAGAAGCTACTTAGTGGGGGAAACAAGCTTCCATACATTACAGCCTTGATTGCATCTCTTTCAGAGTTTTCACAAATTCATATTTTTGTTGTTTACATGGTTGTTTTTGAAAACTTGCACTTTGGAACCTGTTTTCAGCATTTCCAGGCTCCCAAAAACGCCATTGTCCCATAAATGAACAGCCCAAAAAAAAAAAAAAAAAGTTTTCAGTTTTCAGCCCCTGATATATTGGTCGACAAATTGGAAAGTTTTGTTCGATACGATAACCGATAAGTCTTTATATTTGAAAGCCGACAACTGATATATTGGTCAATAAATCGGAAAGTTTTGTCGCATACGATAACCGATAAGTCTTTATATTTGAAAGCCGATAACTGATATATTGGTCAATAAATCGGAAAGTTTTGTCGCATACGATAACCGATAGGTCTTTATATTTGAAAGCCGATAACTGATATATTGGTCAATAAATCAGAACTCAGAAGCTTTTAAAGCATTTTTAATAGGGATGAACTGATATGAAATTTTGTCCGATACAATAACCAATAAGTCTTAAATTTGAGAGCCGATAACCGATATATTGGTCAATAAATCGGAAAGTTGTCGCATACGATAACCCATAAGTCTTTATATTTGAAAGCCGATAACTGATATATTGGTCAATAAATCAGAACTCAGAAGCTTTTAAAGCATTTTTAATAGGGATGAACTGATATGAAATTTTGTCCGATACAATAACCAATAAGTCTTATATTTGAAAGCCGATAACCGATATATTGGTCAATAAATCGGAAAGTTTTGTCGCATACGATAACCGATAAGTCTTTATATTTGAAAGCCGACAACTGATATATTGGTCAATAAATCAGAACTCAGAAGCTTTTAAAGCATTTTTAATAGGGATGCACTGATATGAAATTTTGTCCGATACGATAACCAATAAGTCTTTATATTTGAAAGCCGATAACCGATATATTGGTCAATAAATCGGAAAGTTTTGTCGCATACGATAACCGATAAGTCTTTATATTTGAAAGCCGATAACTGATATATTGGTCAATAAATCGGAAAGTTTTGTCGCATACGATAACCGATAAGTCTTTATATTTGAAAGCCGATAACTGATATATTGGTCAATAAATCGGAAAGTTTTGTCGCATACGATAACCGATAGGTCTTTATATTTGAAAGCCGATAACTGATATATTGGTCAATAAATCAGAACTCAGAAGCTTTTAAAGCATTTTTAATAGGGATGAACTGATATGAAATTTTGTCCGATACAATAACCAATAAGTCTTAAATTTGAGAGCCGATAACCGATATATTGGTCAATAAATCGGAAAGTTGTCGCATACGATAACCCATAAGTCTTTATATTTGAAAGCCGATAACCGATATATTGGTCAATAAATCTGGAAGTTTTGTCCGAGACAATAACTGATAAGTCTTTATATTTGAAAGCCAATAACCGATATATTGGTCAATAAATCGGAAAGTTTTGTCGCATACGATAACCGATAAGTCTTTATATTTGAAAGCCGATAACCGATTTATTGTTCGATAAATCAGAACTCAGAAGCTTTTAAAGCATTTTTAATAGGGATGAACTGATATGAAATTTTATCCGATACGATAACCAATAAGTCTTTATATTTGAAAGCCGATAACCGATATATTGGTCGATAAATCTGGAAGTTTTGTCCGAGACAATAACTGATAAGTCTTTATATTTGAAAGCCAATAACCGATATATTGGTCAATAAATCGGAAAGTTTTGTCGCATACGATAACCAATAAATCTTTATATTTGAAAGCCGATAACCGATTTATTGGTCAATAAATCAGAACTCAGAAGCTTTTAAAGCATTTTTAATAGGGATGCACTGATATGAAATTTTGTCCGACACGATAACCAATAAGTCTTTATATTTGAAAGCCGATAACCGATATATTGGTCGATAAATAGGGAAGTTTTGTCGCATACGATAACCAATAAGTCTTTATATTTGAAAGCCGATAACCGATATATTGGTCAATAAATCGGAAAGTTTTGTCGCATACGATAACCGATAAGTCTTTATATTTGAAAGCCGATAACTGATATATTGGTAGATAAATCAGAACTCAGAAGCTTTTAAAGCATTTTTAATAGGGATGCACTGATATGAAATTTTGTCCGATACAATAACCAATAAGTCTTAAATTTGAGAGCCGATAACCGATATATTGGTCGATAAATCCGAAAGTTTTGTCGCATACGATAACCGATGAGTCTTTATATTTGAAAGCCGATAACCGATTTATTGTTCGATAAATCAGAACTCAGAAGCTTTTAAAGCATTTTTAATAGGGATGAACTGATATGAAATTTTATCCGATACGATAACCAATAAGTCTTTATATTTGAAAGCCGATAACCGATATATTGGTCGATAAATCAAAATTTAAAAATGTTATATCATTTCAGAGCCTGATTATAAAAACAAAAGTCTCACCATTAAAAGCCATGACCCAAACACACAATTAAAATGTTCTCATAATGTTACGTAGCCTAAATAACTGTAAATTTTCCTTTTTGAAGTGATTTCATTGCGAACAGTGCATATTTCTGAAGGAAATAATCTATTATCTATCAGCCTTAATATGTCAGTCGAATTTTCTTATCGGGCTTATAACGATAGCTTTAAAAATGAATATATATCAGCCGATACTGATATATCATGCATCCCTAATTTTCATTCACATTCTTTGTGCAATGTGGAAGATAGCTGCTATGAAACTTCACGAACAAACGATCACTAATGCAGCTTCGTTTTGCACGAGCCCAGTGTCTGACTGCTGCCAGTCATTTCAAAGCTCTTGTAAGAATATATGCTTAACAGGTTCATCCGAGGTGCGCTGGTACTGGGAAGAGAAACATGCCCTTCCTGGTTATATTCAGCTACTGAAGGTCAGAACCCAGGCAGTGAGTCTGAACGGTTCATTTAGAGACGGGAATTGAATTGTGAAGGCGTTGCTGCTGGCAGCATGCAGGAATCTGAGGAGGAGGAGGAGGAGGACGACAAGCAAGGGTCGTCTGTGCGGGAGGTGAAAACACATCGTCCCAACAGAGACCTTGTGTGACGTTTCTCATTTCAAGTGACGAGATGCTTTGAACTCAGGGCTGCCTATCGATTCAAGCGTTGAATTCATGAATCAAAATAATCACAAATGGTGCATAAAACGCAGTTTCTTTATGGCAATTCCAATTTCAGATGTATTTAAATGCGATATAATATACACAGGTCAGCCAATTAGCAAAGTGACCTTGTGAAATCCGTTTAGCACTTGCTAAGCGAGCGTGTGGGTATATGTGAGAACCACAGACGCCGTTCTTCCGTCTGACATTCTTCGTCTTCAGACGGAGAAATACTGGACGACAGCTCTCTCGGAGTCGGAAGCGTGTGCATTATTGAACACGCTCCAATTAGAATTCTCAAAGCACTTCTTAAAGGTCTTAGCAGCATGCATGAACTGAGAATTTGCTCCGTTCAAGGGGGAAATAAATGACTTGTGTGAAATTTTGTAGCGTGTTAGCACAAATGGCAGGTTTGCTGCCGTGATTAGGGATCTCGAAAAAATATTTAGGAAGCCCGCTAAATATACCGCCCCTGAGACACTTCTCATGGCCTAGCTAACCAAGTGTGAAATAGCTTTGGCTAAGTAAGGAGAGGGAACCATTAATATTGATAAAAACGGGCGAGGTGCTCTCAAGGTGGAATGGAAGTTCTAACTAAAGAAAATGATTAATGTCACCTTCAGTAGAGGTTAGAGAAATACATTTATTAAGGTTTATAAAGTTTGGGTTCACACACACACACACACACAATTTCTCTCTCTCTCTCTGGACCTGCATGTTTATGTCTCTCAA